>QEOT01005244.1:3090-39152 GCA_003123785.1 Pterocarya stenoptera | reverse complement strand
TTTTTTTTTTTTTTTGTTCTTTTTAAGTAGAGAGTTACAAAAATCGTATGATGAGAAAGGTGAATGTGCTGCTGTGCATGTTTATTACACCATTTACACATATGTATAGGTTATATCCCTCACATTAGAAGGCATGAAAGCCAAAACCATAAGAACAGCTAGGATCCCTATGGGAAGCAGAAGCAGCATGAATGGTGGGGGAGGCAAAGGTGGAAGTATCAATGGAAGAATCAGCAAAGAAGCCGTGAGACATACGAGCAAAAGCAATGACTCTAGGCTGAAGTAACTTGTAGCCAACAATCTTCTGCTGCTCCCCTTCCCATGTGACAGGCTGCTTTGGTATTCAATCTTCTTTCCTTGATGATGATGAAGATGGTCATGATATTCTATCTTATTTCCTTCAACCTGAGGGCCAGGGACCTTTCTTGATCTTGCATCCATAATGCGACTTGCAGAATGATTTTGTAAACAAATCAAACCTTTCAACAATCTCAGATCCACCTCAGGAAGTTCAAATCTCATTTAAAGATCTCCTAGACACCTAATGCACAGCACCCCAGTTCAGATTGAACCAATGCAAATGACAAATGTGCAAACTTCAATACTCTTGAAAATTCTAACGCAAGTGGGCCATAGTTATAATGCCGGTGCAAATGTGGAGAGGGAATTCTTGTAGTTGCAATATGCAATCAAATCTACAACTCACAGAATCCTCTTAAGGTTGCTATCCTTGTACTTCAACAGCCTAATGCAGTGTTTCTCCTTGGAAGCTAATGCTGCTTAGATCCCAGGTTCAGAACTTACAGCTTTACCAACTACAAATGCAAAGTGGAAGTAAACAAAATATTGCAATGAAAATGGACTTTTGGTACCACTAGAAGAAAGTTTTCCGGCCGTCTTCAAACAAATCAAACCACGCGTCTTCGTCTGTTTCCAAAGAATCAAAACTTCAGTTCAACTCGCAAACCATGAGACGTCGTCCCCAATAATCCAGCTGCACTCCGAGTTTCGAACAATTGAAGAAAATAATGGAAAAACATTGTTCAAATCAGTCACAAACATCCCACCAAAAGAATAAAATAAATCTGCAAACAACAACTCTAACAGATTCAAAGTCCTGATCCGGTATAAAACCATGGCAAGCCAACACAATTTGTACAAAACGTTGGGACACCACGAGTGGAAGTCTTGATTTTACTGAAGATGAAAATTTTGATTCTCCAAGATTTAGATTCCAAGTGACCCCCATGAAACTTTTAGGAGAGGCTTGCAGCAAAAACCCAATAAATTAATGAGAGAAGGGGAAAAGGGTATACCCGGATTTGAAATCTAGTTTTTTTTTTTTTTTTTCCAAGCAGAGAGAGATCAAGCAAAAAATAAGAAAAGCAAAGATAGAAAAGCCGAAGTCGATGATACCTGTGATGTTGATAGAGCTGCTGAAGCCTTTGATGCTGGTGGTAGGAAAATTTCCGAATAAGGCAACAAGACAGAGAGGCACCTTTATGCACCCTATGCATCTCAGCCCCCTAATTTTTCCAAACACCTCTTACAGTTCCTATCTGTTTAGTGGTAGCCTGAAGCATAAAAGACTCATCAAAACAAAAACAAGCATAACAAAGAAGAAGTGGGTTTTATGATATCAGAATTTCTGAATGGAAGTTATATGGTGAAACGGAGGATTGGTACCCCTTCCTTTTGATGGAGCTCTGGGTTGTAGTATTGTATTTGAATTTATCACTATTATTACTATAGCTATCATGCACAGAGAGAGAGAGAGAGAGAGAGGGGGTTGGGTTCAGTGAATTCCAAATCCAAGTGGGGTTGCTGACATACAAGTTGCTGGTTTTAGAAACCGCGAGGAGTGTGTCTCCCAAGGTTCTTCTCCCCTGGACTCTCTCTCTCTCTCTCTCTCTCTCGAACATGTCTCTCTAGAAAGTTATGTGTCCTGTCCCTCAAGAAAAGCCTAACACCAAGCATCAAGTATAGTTAATTGAATTAAGCTTCTGAATTCATTCCAATGGCCCCCACCCCTTTCCAAGTTTTTTCAAAATATGGAATCATTCCATTGAAATTCACTCTTCATTTGCAAATGGGTCCATATTGCTTCTGGCACTGTTTTGGATTAACTTCTTGTCCCCTCTTCATCTTAGGTCCTTAACTTCTTGCATCAATTTTGAGAATTTTTCATATTTGAAAGTCTCGAGTCTGAAAGTCTCGTTCATATACTATTAATTTGAAGATAAGATGAAATAATTTTAGATAAAAGATAAAAATTAAAAAATATATTATTATAATATTATTTTTTAATATTATTATTATTTTAAAATCTAGAAAAAAATAAATTAAAATTTTAAAAAATTAAATTATTTATTATATTTTATATAAAAATTAAAAAAAATTAAAATGATTAGACAACAGCCTTTCTGAATTCAACCGGACCTATTCTCTTCAATCTTGGCCCAAATTTCTACGCATTTAAATAATATTATTTCTATGAAAGGACTAAACAGAGGTAATTAAATAACAAAATGATTTTTCTTTTGTGACCTATATGAATGAAGCTTCACTTAACAATTTTCATTTCCAACACTACCATAGGCTGGCCGATCCATTTTTTTTAAATGTGGAATATTACAATTTTAAGCAAGACGTCATAATTAATGAGATGAAAAATAAAATTCAACTTTTACTTTAAAAATAAACAAATTCATTTAAACAAACTGATCATGATTCTTAAAGATCTATCGTTCTTAAATGATTAGAAGCTGTTTGTTATGTTCCACTTGTGAGTGAATCGATGATGGAAAAAATGATAAAAAATATAATTTCAAACTTTAAAATTTAGAGTGAAATATATAAACATATAAACTTAATCACACCATATTTATAATAAATATTCATAAAGAGATTAGTTTTATAAATTTCTCTCTCTCTCTCTCGTTCTACATTCAGTGTACATGCAGAGATGATACCAAATGGACGTTAAAAAAAAAAAAAAAAGGTTCCAAGTGTAACCTGAATGGCATGGATATATCCATTATAATATGGGCATGTGCCAAGTGGATTTCCTCTTACTTTTTATTTGTGATTTTTATAAGAGCTACCTCGTCCTTCAATTCATTGCATCTTCATGTGTGCAGCTTGTCATTCTCTTCCTCGTACATCCACACTACCCAGTAATAGTGTTATTATATTTGGGATTCAAAGCATGGGCACGCCACTTTCCACGCTGCATCCACAGCACGCCTGCTCTTCACCTCCCCCTCTAGCACGGCAATGGAAGTTCATGAATAATACCAGCTCCAGAAATATAGTTCAGCAAATGAATGCACAGGTGCATGAATCAGGATGTATAGAGACCTTCTTTGGCTTCATTCATTCTCCCAATGACTTCTCCAACATGTTCATAAAAAAGGTTCCACTTGTTAATGTCGTGTTTCGATAGGCCAAATTTTAATAACTCAAGTCTTCATAAACGGGCCCTGCACATAGAGGAATATAACGCAGTTTTGAGAGGGCGGCTTTGGAATCGAGAAACCTCTAATACCAAAGTTAATAAATGCTCTTAGAGTGTAGTAAATAAGTAAGAAATCTAGAAATCAAAAAGAGAGTTTTTTCGTACTTGGGATCAACTATTTATACTACAAGTTTGAAGAACAGATCATGCCTGCTATTATGAGGTCCGGATTCCTCGTATTCTTCATTTTATCAGAACTTTTAAATACAGTGTGACTAGGGCTGTAAATGAACTAGTCTACTCGATAGCCCGCTCGATACTCGCTCAGTTAAACTCGAATCGAACTCGACTTGTGCAAAAAAAAAAGCTCGTTCGTGAAAGTAGATATCCGCTTGATTAGTGAATGACACATACCCGACAAAACTCGACTCGACTCGATTAAGGCTCATTAAGGCTCGCTCGTTTATGCTCGAATCGACTCGTTAGCTCGGCTCGATTAAAACTCATTCATATATTGATAAATATATATACATCTATATATATACATATATATGTATTAGCTAATAATATAAGCATACTACTTTTATAATTAAATATATAATATGTAATCTAATTATTTATGTCTATATAATGAATATACTTTATAGGTATATTTTATAATTTGTATAATAATTAGTCGATAAAATTTAATAATTTTATATATAGTATGTGGAAACCATATATGAAATAGATATATGTTATCATATTTAGTGTAAGTATTAATAATATATGTAGGCCAATATATTGTTATTTTGAATAAATATCAACTAGTTAGATATTTTAATTATTTATAAGTTTTTTAAGATTTTATAATTCAATAGAGATATACTTGTTAATTGTATAAATTTAATATTAGATCTTTTATTTTATTTATTTTATTTTATTAATTATTAAATCTTATTAAAAAAAAAATCGAGCTCGAGCTCCAACTCGGCTCGATTTGAACTCGTTTGTGGGATGAGCTCGAGCTCGAGCTCGAGTTAAGAGTTTATCTTATCGAGTCGAACTCGAACAAAGAATAAAAAAAAAACTCAAACTCGAGCTCGAGCTCGAATATTTTGAATTGAGCAGAGCTCGACAAGCCAAAGCTCGGCTTGGCTCGACTCGATTGCAGCCCTAAGCGTGACCCTGCAACAGCTTTATTAATGTGGCGTGATTCTAGGACAATGTCATTAATGTGGTGTGTCATCCAAGTAGCGGAGTTATTAATGCGACGTGGTTCTCCAACCTTCTCCTCTTAGTTTGTTTTTCTCCTTGTCCGTCCATACTTCCTTTGTTAGTAGATTAACGGCTCTTCGTATGTCACGCATGCCGTGTGGGCAGATAGTCAATGACTAGACACTACTTGAAGGACCTTATATTGACAAGTCTCATCCCCTGCTGCATCATCTACCCTACAGGCCACTTACAGAGATTTTTCCAGTGAGCTAGATTTGTGGTTTTTTGTCCCAAGCCAGGCTTGGCTAGGACTCTTGGGCCTAGTGAAAGAAAATCTCCTTACACCAACCATAGCAGAGTTCGAGGACTTCTAGTACAAGTTTGAAAAAAGAAAAACCAAGAAAGAATACCCTTTAGAAAAAAATAGAGAAACGATATTTGTAGTTTTAGATTGTACAAGTCTCGCATACTTTCTTCTTAACAGTAAATCTCTTTTTTTTTTTCAAAGAAAGTATACGAAACTTACACATTCTTAAACTATATCTAATATTACTCAAACATAAACGATTTCCATGAATTTGTATATTCAAGTTGAAAAGTTTGGTGTCCAGATTCACCACTGGGGTTTCCATTATAGGCATAGCGTACAATCTTTAGAAACATAATAAGATTATTCCTCATTTACTCTTCTTTTTATATATATATTTTTTATTTTACTTAATGATTAAAGATGTGATTATTAGTAAAATTATATATTATTTTAATTTTTTTTAATGATTAAGAATGTTAAAAAATATTTAAAAATAATAATAAAAAAATAAAAAATTTCAAATACAGCATAAATGGTAAATAAATAGTAAACTGGTTAGATGGGTATCATTACCCAATTTTAATGCAGGTCGGCTGTATTTCCTTTTCTATTTGCTGCAGACTTTGTTCCTATTTCAAAGATTCGGCTCCCCATTTAAGAATTCTAATCAAATCTTGACCGTATATATAAGCAATATTAAAAATGATCAAAATAATTGAAGGGGGGGCCATTGAAATCCTATTTTATAAAGATCTTAGTCGATTCGTTTCTCATTAAAGTAACGTTTCTGCATTTGCTGGCCGAGGGTTTTTCCTGCTGGCCCATGTTGTTCCAGGAAAATGTCTTGCCCCCAGGCATGGCCTTTTTGAAAGCACGTGAAGTTCACATTCTTTCCTCTCTTTACTTATCACAATGGCTCTCCCGCTGATGGGATTGTGGGATGAATCTTTATTTATTATTTTTTTTATAAAAAATTCTATTCATTATCTTTATATTATATAAAAATAAAAAATAAAAATAAAAATGGTATATAATGTGTAAAAATAATAAGTAAAAAAAAAAAAAACTCTCTCTTTATTTATTTATTTATTTTATTGTGCTGTTCTAAAGCCTAGCATTTCTAAACCCATTTATATATATTCAGAAGATATTAGTGATAAAAAATCTGATGCTCATCCTCTAAACACCTTGTTATTGTGTTAAGAGTTTTTTTATTTAGTATCAAATATATCATAACTTACATGATAATATTTAATTTGTAAAATTCAATGTTTAAAATTTTTTCTTTTTAATTATGTAACATTTTATTAGATGTATTATCCACGTTAGCTCATAAATATAATTATATATATTAATCTAATAAGAAAAATGCAATATTCGGTGAAAGAATTCAAACCAAGGTCCAAGAACATCTCAAAACGAAGTAGAAATAAGAAAGTCAAACACTTTGATAATCACTTCAAATAATAATAATAATAATAATAATAATAATTTGTTTGAAATTATCGTAACATATGACGTGTTCCATGATTATTATTCAGTTCAGTTGTAACAAGACAAAATAAGATCATACGTGTTCAATGTCTTTGGCTAATCAGTCCACTTTGTGGCCGACACCGGTGACATATAGCTACCTCTGGCAACATTTTTGTTTTTTGTTGCCAAAAGCATAATGCTACAAAATATAGCAGTATTTTTTTTTTTTTAAATATTGGGATCGATACCAGAATCAGATTCCAATAGCATCCAATCATATCATCCAAATTCTCTCTCTTTTTACGCTTCCCATGGCTTATAAATCCATGTTAAAGAGATGTTTGTGCCTAAATTATAAAGAGAAATTTTTTGGAAATAAAATATTTTTATAAAAATAAATTTATAAATTAATATGAGTTGACATGATTTATTAAATTATAAAATTATTTTTATATCAATTTATAAATTTATTTATATAAAATTTCTTGATGATCATAGCATTTCTCAATTATAAACCGGTAGGTAAATTAACACTTTAATTTTGGGATTGATTTTATGTTCCTTTTCGTTCCTTCTCAATCATTGCAGTTGGCAAAGGCAGTGCCTGTTAAGAAAAGAAAGAGGGGGAAAAATATTTTTCTTTAGAGCCAAGAAAAAAAAAACTGAATTTATCACTGGGATACAAAATGAAGAAGCTTCGAGATGTTTGTGGGGACATGATTAGGCGAATGAAGGTAAAAGAAAAGAAAATAATAATAATGCATATGAGGAATGATGGTGAGCACATACATACATACATTCCCCATCCACCACCAATTTTTAGAATTCTCACTTGTGACATCACCCCGCACATACATACATTTTTCATCGACCACCAATTTAGATTTTTAGATGAAATCAAATGAAACAAAATAATTTTAGATAGAATATAATAAAATATTATTTTTTAATATTATTATTATTTTAAAATTTAAAATAATTAAATTATTTATTATATTTTATATAGAAATTTAAAAAAATTATAATGGCGACAGCTCCTAAAGGGTCCATCTTAATAATTATAACCAGACTTCCAACCATACATGTCTATTTCATAATACATATATATTTAGCTTACATTTTATAAACTAGGATTTTTAAGTGGTTTATATTCGAGGAGACCCTTCACTTCAGTTGCAAGGTGTCCTCACCTTGGGACTTCCACGCATACGCCTATGACAACAGATGACTTGGTCTTTTTTCCTTTTTTTTAATATGTGGTTTCATATGTGCGTTGACGTGTGTGCTGGATTAATCAGAAAGAGAATATGCACGAGGAATGAGGATGTCCAATGAAGAGTTTTACCTGACTGGCTGCGATCATGCCCTGCCCACTTGATCAGCTTTCCCAGAAATAAAATCTACAAGGGGTTTCAGATGAAATAAAAATGGTTGTTGGGTTTTGGGATTCTGTCCATTTCAATCCAGGATCTTCACTGGTGGAACATGCTTATAGAGTAATGGATTCATGACACTGCAAGTTTTGCCACAAACTGCTCAACGTTTACCAGAAGAGACTATCAAGGGGATTTCTGGCTTTAATACTTGCCCACTAGCAGAGGTGCCCCCACAATCGCATGAGTATGCCCTTTGCTAGAGTTTAGAAAATAGATTTAGCAAAGAATAAATCTATTCATCCTCCATTTTCTCATAATCCCATGATGTGGCATTAAATGATAATAATCTCCAATCATCTAATGCCACATCATGGGATGATGAGGGGATAATGAGAATTGGGATGGTGAGTAATTTAATAAAAGGAACCGCACTTGGAAACATATATAACACTCGTACTTTCCTATTATGAGTTGAATCATTATCATTATCATCATAGTTCATAAAGTGAAAAACAAGAGTTTCATCTGAAACTGCCATCCAAAGGTCTCGACAATATAGTGGCCATGCAAGCTAAAAAGCGCCAAACCTCACTCACATACATCAAAACAATATAAGCATAGATATGCATAAATAAAAGTCCTCAACTTCAGCTAGCAAGGGATGTACATCAACACCAGAAGTAAAAACCTTGAGTTCAAGCGCCTATTTATCAGATGAGTGCTGATAAATGGGACCACAGCTACTGGTATTAGCACTCCTGCCAATGCAGTTTCTATTCCTGCACCCAAAAAAAAAAAAAAAATCGTATTATAGAAATATATATAAGTTGGAGGGTAGTCTGTTATGAATGTTAAGTAAAGTTGTCATGAATCCATTCAATCCGGTGAGCTCAAAGTAGATGCAAAGCCATCAAAGTTGGTTCAAGGAATTATGGCTGAGAGTTTCATATTATCATCATAACTAGCCAATTCAGAAGCACAAACTACTAACCTATCACTATAAGACCAATAGACTTATGGGTTTGTTACATATTTGCCTACTAGATTTCCTTCTTTGAATTTCGACTAGAAAATTTTCAATGAGTGCATTGCAGATACATGTATCCAAATATTTCCATCCAACCTTTTCAATCTAGTCAGGTCACTTGCACACATCTGTCCAGGAGATCAAGCTCATGGTTCCCCTTTCAATTTGTTCCATTAAAGATGTTGTTACCAATGCAGGACTTGTTATTCTTCTGACACATACAAATAATTCACTGTTTCTGGGACGGAATTGTGAGTACCATCATGTCTAATTTTTAATTTCTCCACAGCCACTGCTTAATTTCTTGTGAAAGCATAAGAATATGAGATGGCTTATCAGCCTAGTTGACGCGGTAGATATCAACTTGTGTCATTGAAACATATGTTACAATGAACAATATATCATTTAATTATGTAGAATTTCCAAACTGAAGTACAAAAATACAAGGAAATAAGAGGCCTATACTGCACCAGAAAGTATGAAAAGAGAATATAAAACAGTTTACATGATGCGTGTAAAAACCTATTGAGTTCTTCACGCTTATAAAAATGAAATTAGAGTAGGATAAGTAGATTTTACATCTTGTGATTACTCAACTGATAAAGCTATATAGAATTAACCAATCTATCACTTCATTCACAGAACTTTGTGAGCATAAGACAGCACAAGATGAGAAATAAATATAAATTTTTAACGTAGGAATGAGAAATAAATACAACTATTGCATCTTTAATAGAAAGAATTAGAGCTAACATACCTTGTCATCATCATCATCATCCCCACCATCTTCTTTGTTCTTCTTGAGACTGGTAGTACCTGCCTCCTTGCTGATGGGCAAATTCATTGCTCCAAAGGGTGTATCTACATTAATATGTCCTTTCATGGAGTAACCAGTGCCTTTTCCTCTCATCATGTCCCAAAGTGCAGAGCCAAATTCTTTAGGCCTGAAGGTGATGGGAAGATCAATGTAACTTATTCCATTCTTATCAATTTTTGTGGTGTTTGAGAGTTCCGCACCTCCAATGCTCACATCAGCAAGCCAAAACTCATAGTCTAGTGAATTTAGTCCCAAGTCAAAGTCGTTCTTATTTTCCAATTTCAAATGAAGAACTGCAACAGTTTCTTCAAAAGAGAACCTCTCAAATTTAACTTTCTCAACATCAATATCAGGCTTGTATGGTATGGGCATCTCTCCAGTTTTCTCAAGTGGTATAGTCAGCCTACCAAAAACAGGCACGTCCACAAGGAAGTCAACCTTGATCTTATATGGAACTATGCTTCCAGGCTTGATATCAGCATATGTGTTTTTTATATCATCATAAACTAGCCTAATGGGTATTTTGACCGTCTCCTCTCCATGTGGTTTGATCGTCCCAGCATCTGGGATCAACCCTGAAACTAGTTTCCTTCCAGCACTCTCAACCAAGTAGTTTATGTCAATCAGCGGAATGGGGACAGGATTTGGGTTCTTTATAAGAACATCAACAACAATCTCTGCCTTTTCAAGATTGATAAGAGGGACGTGAATCTCAGTAACATCCGCAGTTGGCTTTCCAAATCCAATAGCTCCCTCAATCTTCTCGCCAATGTCGTGAATGAAATCCTTCATCTTCTCAATAAATCCCCCTTTCTCTTCATCTTTCTCATCTTCCTTGCACTCTTTGTCCTTAACATCCCTTTCAACTACTTCAGGTGTATCAGATGAAGCCATGCCTTTATAGCAACGAGATTTTAGATGTAAAAAGAATTAGTTGGTAGACTAACCAGGATAAAAGAAGCAACAATTAAGTGGACAACATGGGCAAGAAATAATGGATGAAATAGGAGTGCACTTGTATTCTTGATCAAAAAAATAAATTCCACAAATCCACATGCTAACCACAAGCAATGCCTAGAGAAGTTTCTACAGGATTAAAACATACATAAGAACGCAGACGATTGCTTTCCTTTGAAAAATGCATAAAATATTGGCTCAATGTCATTGCTGCTCAGATCAATAAATTGCTTCTATATCTTTAAAAGGTTTGGTTTCGACAAGCAACTTTATCACGAGAATGCATCACCCAACTTGCATTTTCTCATTTAATCATGTAATAAAATTCCTCTCAAGAAAGAAATTAGTGATATATCCAAATGTGACTAGAGGATTAAAAGGTGTGAGAGTCGGCACCCCCTTTTTTTCTTTATTTTCTAAGAAAAACCTAAAAAAAAAACATAATACACTCAGAAGTGGCACTGTTGACTCTCATCCAATCTAGTCAGCCATACCAACCATATGCAACCCTATCCTGTTAACTACTCTTATGGGAGGTGCAAATTAAACAATTTAAACAGCTAATTTGATCTAAAGCCAGCAAATTTAAGGATCCGGAAATACCAACCAGTCAACTTCAAGAGTGAAGAAATTCATGGGCCTAACTCATCTCATAAAATCGGTTGTATAAAAGATAATTGTTTATTCCTTATAAACATGTCCAAGACCTTATTCACAAGCAATGTGAGATTATTCCTCAACACCCTTCCTCACATGCAGGCGAGTATTTTTTTTCTAGTTCCTGTCACGGGGTAAGTAGTGTGGATCCCCATTCGTCCTATGACAAACTCTGATATCATGACAAAATTCATGGCCTAACTCATCTCATAAAACCAGTTCTATAAGAGATGATTATTCATTCCTTATAAACATGCCTAAGACCTTATCCAAAAGTAATATGAGGTTATTAAGACAGCAACATCCATTTATCCGGAAGAAAAAGGAAAGGAACAAAATTGCATATAAATCAGATCAAAGATCAGGATGCGGATCTGCAGAATGCACATAATGGTGCCCTCAAAATGGAGCAAGCAACCGAACAAGTTAGAGATCACATAATAACAATAATATCCCACAAAAATGGGAAATCGCGTTCTTTTAGTTGGTTTGTGAGAAGGAAATGAGCGATCCGCGATCCAAAAGGGTAGAATTAGATCTATAGTAAGATCAAACAGATCACAGCAGTATATTTGATTCTGATAACAAAAAACGAATTCACTAAATCGCTATTAGCAATAGCAACGACAAGAAAGACGGCAAGTTAAATGCAGGATCAGAGGTACATATAAAAATATATACACATACCTGGAAATGAAAATGAACGAATTTGATATGAAATAACTTTGTTTAGGCTTTGGTAAAGCTAGTATCAGAACAAACGATAATACAGAGCAATATACGTGTGTGTGTGTGAACGTAAATGCAATGACTAATTCTGACGATAGATATTTACAAAAATTCTGAGACGATAGAATTGCCGACAAGGCATGGCCGGAGGAATGGGCCCCACTTCATGATTACGCGGCTATCGCTACGCGGTCTCACACATTAGAGTCGGTTGGTACGGAAGATTTTTATTATTATTCATAAATTTTAATTCATAAATCTCAATATTATTTATAAAATATTTCAATTAATCTAATCTTTTCTCAATCCCCGTTAAGTTTGGATAGAAATATTATTTTAACTCATTTTATTTTATTATTATAATTTTATTAATTTTCATCCAAAATATAATAAATAATTTAATTTTTTTAAATTCTAAAATAATAATAATATTAAAAAATAATATTTTAATAATATTTTATTTAACTTTCATTTAAAATTATTTCATTTCATTTCACTATTCAAACTCACCTTAAGTTTTATGAAAATATTTAATAATTTAGATAAAAGTAATGATACACACACAACACAATTCACAACACATTACACAACAATGTTATAAAATAAAAGTATTTTTATAAAATGTTATTACTTTTATAAGATGTTTTATAAAAATACCTCTTATTTTAATACATTGTTATACAATATATTGTGAATTGTATTGTGAATAAATCATTTTCCAATGATACTCACTACCGGTTTACAACCGAGCCACAGTGGTTTGATTTTTTCATAAAGGGAGGTTTGAGGGTTGAGATGAGAATTTTATGTTTTGTTTTAAAGTTTAAAATATTATTTTTTAGTTTTGAAATTTAAAAAAGTTAAATTGAAATTTAAAAAAGTTGTATTGAGATTTAAAAAAGTTAAATTATTTATTATATTTTGTATAAAAATTTTAAAAAAATATAATAATAAATTAAAATGAAATAAAAATTCTTTAGAATTCCTGCCTCCAAACTAGCCCTTACTCTCTGCATCTGCAAAGGCCTTCGCTGCTCTCTGCCATCGAAGCTTATGTCAGTATAATGTGATTTGATTGACATTCTGTTAGAGGGTGTCCCTCCCAGATTTAAAATTTCATTTTTTTTTTTAAGATTCAAAATCACAAATCTCATACCCTATTGTTTACCTTTCATTGTTGCCTCTAATCCTCTACCTAGTGCTCCGTATCCCTCCCTCCCAAAGTCGCCCGCCTCCCTCCCCTCCCCTCCCCTCCCCTTCCCTTCCATTTAAAACCACAAAATCGAAGCAATCTCAAAGCTCCACTTCTATTTCCCGCAAAAACCAAGCTGCAAAGCTCCATTTTCGGCGTGGCATTGTGTGACGTGGGTATGAAGTGTTTGTTAATATCTCTGTATGCTTCTCTCTTACTATGTATGTTTCTCTCTCTAATTTTCACTTCTCCATTTCCGGCATGGCGCGGGTATGAAGTGTCAGTTTCCTGTTTCTGCTTCTAGGTGAATTTGGATTTTTGACTCGTGATAGTGGTGATTGCCTGCATGAGAGATCGTTTTATGGGCTTCAGATGATAAGCGGGGTGTCGGGTTTTTTTTCTCAATTTTATTTTGTTTGAAACCACTTGTTTGTTCGCTGAGGAGAAGTAGAAGGAAAGTTCAGTTGGGATATTTTTTGGGGTTTTTCAATGAACGTAACTGTCTAATTCTTCTATTTTATTATGCTTGAATACAATATTTCGATCTGGTTATTTTGGTTTCACTATGCTCATCTTTCTGGGTGTTGGCACCAAGTTATGTTGCATGTTTTTTTACATTATTTGATGCATTTGTTATTTGATTTTTCTCTCAGGAGCTATTTGTTATAATAAATAGACATGTTGCAGGCAGCTTAATAAACAATAACATGATTAGAATTTGATTTTTTTATGTGCCTTCACTGTGTGTCTTAATCTTTTGAACCAACTGTCCATCACAGGTTTAGATTTCATCCTTGTGAGTCAGTTTGTCAAGAAATTCTTGTGTTTATAAGAAACCTAGTTTATGTGGTTTCCTTAACTTCTCGTGCTTATGCTTTGGGTTTTTTTTTTACCATTCAACAAAGTTAAGTTGGTTCTTATCAAGTTGTTTTTTTTATGCCAACAGTATCGAGTATACTGTTTTTTTTTTTTAGATAGAAACTTGTTGCCTCACTAGTCATGCCAGTTGCCAACAACCAAAGAAACTTAGTGATGGGAAAGAAATGTGTGACACTTGTCTAACCCAAAAGAATGTCATCAATTATAATGTAGGTAAAACAAATTTTCAATAGAATGAGTATCAATTGCTCACCAGAAACTTGTTTTGAGTCACCACATAACTGAGTACTGCACAACACTTGTGTGATGTTTTTAAACAATTGATCTTGATTGGCTATATCATCTCTACAATGCTCATTTTGGTGATCTATTTGGTGGTTTAAGTGTTTGCATTGATTTGATTTGCGAGTGTGCTTTTTTGTTTCTTTGTTTTTCAATTTAAGTTTCAAGTGGCAGAATGCTTGTAACTGGATGTTTTTATTCTAGATTACACCAACTGTATTAATGGAAAATGTTCCTTACTCACTGAGTGTCTTGGGAATTCATCTCTTGGTGGGTTATCAAAGCCTCCCCAACATTCTTCTTTCATAGAGATGGACAACAAGTTGAGAAGTTTGTAGGAGCCAACAAGCCAGAGGTACAGAAGAAGATAACTGCAATTGTGTAAATCCAACTACCCAATGTTAGAATTGAGTACTTTACTTGTTTCTGTCTAGTGAGAGGGGCTGCTTATTGTTATTCTATACACTTCTATTGCCAGCATGGATGTTGCTTGTCTATGGTTTTTTTTTTTTCTTATTGGTTTGGACTCTGTTTTCTGAAAAAAAAAAAATTGGTGTAGATGTAGAAAAGCAATGGCGGAACCTCGCAAATTGCTTTCAAAGAGTTGAAACGAGATTATATGCAGTCTCCAACCATTATGCACTATGTTTTAAAAAAGATAAATGAATTACAAGTCGAACATGCCCTATCCAAATATATTATTCACTCTCTCAACTTCTAATGATAAGTGAACCAGGCATGCATGCAGGAGGAGTTGGCAGTCTCAAACCTATGCAAACATGCAAACCCACCTGTTCTCTTTTCGAACATGATGATGCCATCTTGTTGAATATTTTCTATGTTTAAATACGAAAATCAGATTGGATTAATTTAAGAGAAAAGACAAGTTAAGTTCAAAAATATGAATCCTGAACTCCTAAAATTGCCAGAGCTTCCACCACCTCTGCAAGTGCCCCATTTTCTAATTTTCAAGCAGCTGGCCATCAGAACATTGCCATCCTCATCTCATCATTGCTTCAATTCTCACTTATTACAAAAAATCATTGCTTCAATTCTCACTTATTACAAAAAGAAAAGAAAAAAAGAAAGAAAGACCTGAAGCCAAAACAAAACATTGCACAACATTTATGATCTTACAGAATTATAAAACACAATACAACACAGTTCATTACAAAATATTAAATACACCATTACAAAACACAATTCAGAAGTTCAATACAAAATGATCTTACAATTGATAATTACATCAAGTCAAATAAAATAAACCACCAAATTGATCGTATTTCCCACCACATCAAATAAACCACTAAATTTGATCATATTTTCCAAACATTCTAGCATAAGAAATGCCCTTCCAAACATCTTAGCAACAACACAAGAAATGCCCTTCCAAACATTCTAGCACGAGTAGACCTTAACATTCTTGGCAACTAATTGCCTGAAAAGAAATTCCACTTTGGAGCTCCCTATTTATTTCTTATCTTGAGCCAGACTTCCAATCTCCAGTCCATTACCTGCATATTTTTCAAATTCTTTCAAATTCATAGATGATTTAAAAAATTTAACCATTTTACTGATCCTCCAGTTAAACCATCAAATTAATCACATAAATCACTTATTTTGTCGTCGCTCGACAAGGGCTTACCATCGGGATCAAAGAAGAAGACTTGCTTAACCTTACCATCAGGAAGAGATCTCTCAAAGATTTTGATTTCCTTTTCCTGCAAGGGCAACTTACATTCAGCCATCAATACCGAACATGATCATAGAATAAACACACATGCCACTCCTTTGTGATTATTAATATAACTAGACTTGCCGACTATCTCAAACTATTTGCTTAAATTTCCAATCGTGCCAAACCCATAAAGTAGACAGAATTCTAAGATTCTTTTTTCGGGCAAATGCTTCTATATACATATGTCTTCCAGTTGACACCAAAAGTTATTCTTCTAAGATGATACACATTGCCAGCATAAGAGGCAATAAACTTACCATATAAGTGGTCTCCCAGTACACATTTTTGGCTTTTCTATTCCCAGTTATGGAAACTATTTCCAATTTATACAATTTTTCTCTTATGTCAGTTCGGTTGTCTTAACCATTGACAAATGCAGATTATTATCTTACAATTTTAATCGAATTGATGATGAAATTTTTAGAATTTCTACGACTATACAAGTGTTTGCTACTGATATTGCCAGTTTCTACGACTCTCTGTTATATGGAAACGTGGGAGTCTATAAACAGAGAATGTGAGTTAGAGATAGAAGCATACAGAGTAAGAGAGAAGCATATAGACATATTAACAAACACTCATACCCATGCCATGCCACGCCGAAAATGGAGCTCTGTAGCTCGAGTTTTGCGGGAAATGGAAGTGGAGCTTTGAGATTGTTTCCATTTTGTGGTTTAAAATGGAAGGGGGGGAGGTAGGGAGGGAGGGATACAGAGCACCAGGGAGAGGATTAGAGGCAAAAATGAAAGGAAAACAAGAGGGTATGAGATTTGTGATTTTGAATCTCAAAAGGAAAATGAAATTTCAAATCTGCGAGGGACATCTTCTGACATCAGTAGTAAACCGGTAGTTACAAGTCGTAAGGGTATCATTACCCATTTAATTTTTAATCTATATTTTCTTACACAATGGTGACGATATAAAGTTGCAACTTCGATTCTACCCAACTCAAAGATTCATATCTCCCTTCCTTATCTTAGGTGATGAATGCAGTAATTTGCCAGAGAACTCAATCAATTCTTGTTCATAATCCATGCAATGTTTGGTGCAGCTTTTGATGTGTATGTCAAGTCACCCCAACTATAAAGAACTACAATATAGAAATGTAGATTACTGCCACCAATCTATGGAACAGAAGCATGACCATTTGTTATGTGGGCATGCATTAATCTATAGACAGGTTTCTAATTTACCCACTTGACTTTCTCAATGATACTAGGAAATGCTTTCTCATGTTAAGATGAGGGCTATAAGGCTCGGAAATTACAACTGCCACATACTATATTTTCCCATATAAATTTGGAAGACCAAATTGCCTGCTGCTACCGCAAGTGCCAAATGAAGAGAAATCACAGCGTTAAGAAAGTGAAACATTCATACCCATTGAAGAAATTCCATTGATTGTCGAGGAAACCAGACCGATTGAATCAAAGATAGTTCCTTTCCTCTATTTTGGGTAATACTTTTTTAATGAGAAGCAGCTTGTGACGGTGAAGAAGAGCTAGAGAGCCTCATGAATTGAACTGAATGGACGACTATGGAATTGAATAAGCGAATGTAAAGATTGGCCATGCTCTAGTTGTTGGTTTTTCGCTCTTAGGAGGTGAATTTGGGAGGTCTAAATTTCCATTAAGTAGTATCAGAGCCACTAGGTTCTTTTGGTGGGTATAATTTTGGTGTGGTAGTGTAGATATGTATAGTCTAAGAAGGTTCTGTCTAGGAGATTGAAATTTAAGCGGGACTATTGTGACCCTCCAATCTTTCTTAAGAATTTACTTAGTGAGTACCATTCATTTCTACTGTAAAATTCATCGAGGCAATGTCAAGAAGTAGGGCTTTCAAATCCTATCAGATTTGAGGTAAAGAAATTTGATAGAAGAATCAATTTTGGCTTGTGGCAAGTGTAAGTCAAGAATTTTTTTATTCAATTAGGATTATACAAGGCATTGAAGGGCAGACCAATCCCTGAAGTCATTAGTGGTACTAGCGTGACTGGTGAAACAAAGAGTAGACTTGGAATGAGCAATGAAGATTGGGAGGATCTGGATTTAAAAGCAGCAAGTGCGATACGTCTGTGCTTAGCCAAGAACGGTCTTGTAAATTTGCATGGAATATCTACGGCAAAAGAACTCTGGGTAAAACTCGAAGAGTTGTATCAGACGAAGGGCATCTCGAATCGGGTGTACTTGAATGAGCAGTTTTATACACTGCAGATGAGTAAAGGTACGGCAATTTCAGATCATTTAAGTGTTCTCAATGGCATTGTCTCTGAGCTAGAATCTATTGGAGTTAAAATTGATAATGATGATCAAGTCTTGAGGCTCATCTGGTCTCTTCCACCTTCCTATGAGCATATGAAACCTATTTTGATACATAGGAAGGAAAAAAAATTTTTTTCAGAGGTTACAGTAAACTATTTTCTGAAGAGAGAAGACTAGGTGGTGGAAGTAATGGTGATCCTGAGAACTTAGCAATGGTAGCAACTGGTAATGGGAAGAAGAATAATTCTATGAAGAATAAAGCAGTCTGTTGGGGGTGTGGACAATTTGGGCACGTCAAGAAAAATTGTTCAAAAGCTGAAGTAGGTTCGGCAAGTGGCTCCAAATCAGTAAATGAAAATACTGGTAATGAAGCTAACATTGTGTCTCTCTCCATGGAAGAAAATTTCCTTTGAAAAAGGGATATACATCCTCATGGCATGCCGCTAATTTTCAAAGTTGCAATGAGAGGATGCGTTAATGTTAGCGGGTCCACAAGTTTGCACACATGCATTGGTTTGACATTGATGCAGGGTGTGTGGTGGAAATTCATGTCAATGGTTGATAAACTTCCAAGAAAGCCAAGCGTGGAAGTTATATCATAATTTCCAGCAATGTTGTTTTCAACATGGGTTGAAGTGAAATGCTTGAAATTAGTTTATTCTGAGTGAATATGCTTTTATGGTGAAGCATGACAGCAGAAGATATGAAAATCTTCATCGAGGTGGAGCATGGCTGTGGGATCAGCCAAAGTTACAAGGTGGAGATTATTGATTTTTTGCTCTTTGGAGTTCCACATCAATGGAAATGAAGGAGGAGCCAAGGCTCAAGGTTAACCTCTTTGATTAAGTGCACGAGTTAAAAACTTAACTAATAATTTTTAAGTGATGCACTTAATCATAACTTTTTGATTGGTGCACTTAACCAAGGAGGTTAATCTTCCTTCAGTAGTTCTATAGACAGTCGGTTTCTACAGTCGAGCGTGCAGTCGGCTGACGTGGTATCATGCCATGTCATTTGATAAATATTAAAAAAAAAAAAAAAAAAAAAAAAAAAAAAAAAAAAAAAAACTAGAAAACGAATTAAATTTGAATTAATAACAGGATGGAGAGAGAAACCCATTTCATCCCCTGATTTCGTTTCCCGCTGCATCTGGAAGAACATTTTCGCATGGGTTTGAGAACGGCCTTCTTCCCTTCGCATACCAATTTCGGGCGCCTACTCGTGTGAATCCAATGGGCTTCATCCCTTTCGCGTGGGTGTACAACTTTGGGTGGGTCAACCCAACCGAATGCCAGTCTACCTTGGTGGGTTTCAAGCCCTCGTTGTTTGGCCCAGTTTCGTGGGCCACCATTTCGGGTCAGATTTGTGGGTCAGCTTCGTGGGTCAGTTTCGTGGGCCAACTGATTTGTGGGTCGTCTTCATCTCCATACAGTTGCCACCAAATGGTACCATCAATCTTGGATGTTTGTTTCAATCTGCAATTTTAACATTTATATTAAATATTGTTGGCTGAGAATATAAATTTTCTAGTTTGTAGATATGCAAATCATCAAAACAATAACAAAAACACTGGAGGCTGGCTGAAAATGTTAATTGTTCTTGCAAGATTATTATTATTATTTTTTATTCCACAGCATGTTGTAGATCATCAAAACATTTGTTGGCTGATAATATTAATTTTCTGGTTAGATATGGCTGAAAATATTAATTTTCTGGCAGATCATCAAAACAATTGTTGAAATGATCTTTTTAGACTAGTTTTTGTTTTCTTCCACAACATGTTGTGATTTACATTAGATATGTTGGCTGAAAATATTAATTTTCTGGTTTGTTGGCTGAAAATACTACTTAATTGGTTTGTAGATAAAATAGATCATCAAAACAATTGTGATTAATGATCTTTTTATTTTCACTTATTATACAAAACAATTAATTGTATTAATTAAATAACCAATAGTATTAAAAATATTGAAGATTGATGTTGGTAAAGTTTGATCATTGTGGTAAAAATTTGCTAGATCTTCTATACAAGGTTTCTATTGGGACTATTTATTTTAGCTTTTGATTTCTCTGATTAGTTTCTATTTTTGGTTTATAGACAGCTTGGAAAAAGAGAATTTTAGTTACTTGGAAAGAAGTTTTTTCTTAATAGAAATATTATGAAAGAGTTTCCAATTTGTTTCTGGTGTGTTTTTTGTGCCATTTCCCAACTGTCATTACCTTCAAGCTCACATACATTTGCTTATCAAAAAAAGGGAGGCCTTGCAGTGTGATTGAGTGTTGGTATTGGTTGTGAACTATCATTCCAATAGGAATGTTCACAAATTTTCAGTGGTATGTATTACTTAAAAGAGGTTTCTTTATGATAGTGACCACAATGTTACTTACCCCATTATAGTAGGGCATGCATATTTGGATTATAACTTTTTTTCAAACTTGAAAAAGAGTGTTGAACTTAATTTCTAGGCTACCTTCTTTTAGCTTCTTAATTAATTCAATAGATGATCTATCGGATATATATAATTTCTACCTTCTTTTAGTTTCTATTAATTCAAAGAATTTTTATCAAATTTTGATCAGTCTTGGAATAAGTTTGTACAATATTAGTCATCACTCTTGGTTGATTGATATAATTTTTCTAAACGGGGCATGAGAAAAGGAGAAGAACACCCATCTCTGCTAACACCATCTAGCTTAAATCCCTCAAACTTAGTATGTTATTTCATAATTAAGACACTTATTGCAACTCAATGTTTAACATCCTAATTATTATTATTATTATTATTATTATTATTATTATTATGTTAGGACATCCCTCAAACTGGTCTACTAAACTATCCAACTTACATGCACGGTTACTTTGGACCAATGCCTGCATGGTCACCAGCTTTTCGACCATATCCTGATAGCAACAAAAATTCAAGCAACATTCAGGTGGTTTTTCAACTTATTTCTTGTCTTTTAGTTATAAGTTAATTATTTTGATAGCAGTTTAAATGTTTTCATTTTCTTGTTTTAAGGCAAACGTTGGTTACCCATTACAATTTGGGATAGGACCTCCAAGACCGTTTATCACTACAAGCTCTGCAAAGAACGCAAGAGTTAGTCAAGAAGATAGACCTAATATACTGGAAACTGAATCACCATGTACTTCTCCTAGAGTTAATGAAGAAATTCTATTGCATAGACCAGATGAACGGAAAACTGGTGATGGCACTACCGGTACACCACAGGTAGTGTCATCATTGGATGGTGATGATATCATTGAGGAGCCAAAATCGGGGATGGAGTTCAATTCATTTGAAGATTTGATGAGCTATTATAAGCAGTATGCTAAAAAATATGGGTTTGGGATGATCACACAAAGGAGTGAGATGTCAGAGGATCAAAGTGTCAGATATGTCACCCTTGGTTGTGCACGGGGAGGGAAGACCCGGAATAAGAGTTCCAATGTCGCCAACTCACGTCCGACGGAAAAAATGGACTGTAAGGTAAGGATAAATGCCACAAGAGTTGAGGGAAAGATGCGGTTGACAACAGTGAATAATACACACAATCACAGCCTCATCCCAATGAAGTCCCTTTTTTTCGATGTAACAGAGAAGTGAGTGAGACCGTTAAAAGAGTCTTAGACACAAACGAAGTAGCTGGCATCCGACTGAATAAGAGTTACGGATCTCTTGTCATTGGCGCAGGTGGCTTCGAGAACCTACCATTTTTGGAAAAGGATTGTCACAATTATATCGACAAAGCACGACATCTCCAACTTAGCGCCGGTGGTGCTGGTGCACTTCGGGATTATTTTATGAGGATGCAGTACAAGAATAACGGCTTTTTTGCATTGATGGATTTAGACGATGACGGGAGATTAAAAAATATTTTTTGGGCAGATCCACATAGTTGAGCAGCCTACCAGTATTTTGGTAATGTAGTGACGTTCGATACCACATACCTGACGAATAGGTATGTGATGCCCTTTGCACTAGTTGTTGGTGTAAACCACCACAGGCAGTCAATTCTTTTGGGAGCTGGATTGATTTCCAGTGAGGATACGGAGACCTTTATATGGCTATTCCAAACTTGGTTACAGTGTATGGACGGTGTAGCTTCAAAGACAATTATTACTGATCAAGACAGAGCAATGAAAAATACAATTGCTACTGTCTTTCCAAAAACTCGACATAGATTATGTCTCTGGCATATACTAAAAAAAGTCCCTGAGAAGCTTGGGTCATATGCTGCATATAGAAGTGGGCTTAAAACTCAACTGATGAAGTCTGTTTACGACACACAAACTATTGATGAGTTTGAGACGGCTTGGGCTGGGTTTATTAACACGTATGACTTACACAAGAATGCGTGGTTGAAAAGTTTATATGCAGAGCGTGGGTATTGGGTACTGGTATTCCTAAAAGATCACTTTTGGGCTGGAATGAGTACAACACAGTGCAGTGAGAGTATGAATGCGCTCTTTAACGGTTATGTTCATTCAAAGACAAACTTGAAAGAGTTTGTCGACTAGTTTGATAGTGCGCTGAGGAAGAAAATTGAGAATGAAAATCATGCAGAATTCCAGTCATTTAGCTAGGTCATTCCCTGTGTATCTAGATCTCCAATTGAAAAGAAAATCCAAGAATTGTACACTAACGCAAAATTTAGAGAAGTTCAGCAGCAAATAATAGGTGTGCTCGATTTGGATCCATCTCTACTTAGCTCGGATGGTGTAATTAAGAGTTATTTGGTAAAAGATGAAGTTTGTATTGATGAGTTCACTAAAGATGTTACATATTCTGTGGACTTTAATGAGGAAGACTGTAATTCTAAGTGTTCATGTGGGTTGTTTGAGATGAAGGGGATAATGTGTACGCATATTTTGGCCGTATTCAAATCAAACAGAATAAAATTATTGGCAGACAAATACATTCTAGACCGATGAAGAAAGGACATCAAGAGGAGATACACGTTAATCCGAAGTAACTATGACGTAGGGGATCATAGCCCAAATGGTAATAGATATTCAATTCTATTGAATATGTATTATGGGATGATAACTTATGCGGCGGATTCTAATGAGCATTTCGAAGATGCAAAGAAGAAGATATATGAGATGACTGAATGTTATCGCGAGCATACACAGAACTTATCTTTGACCCAAACAGGTTCGAAGGCAACGAATTTTAAAGTCACAGGAGCTAGGTTTAATTCTTTATAATTACTTAATTTCTATCATTTAATAATGTTCAATTTTTAATAGTTCTTTGCTCATAACATGTTCGAATGCTGGTTTTATGACACTGGACACAACTGAGGATAGTAGTGGACAACAAGTCAAGAGTTCACTTATTGTCAGAGGGAAAGGGAGATCCCCATCTCTGAGGAGAGCATCTCGAATGGAGACAGAAATGTGCAAGGTTAAAGCCAAACAGAATAAAGTACAAGTTAGAGGAAAGCACAAATAGGTGCATGTTTTAACATTGGGATCTTTAAAAATATACATGTGAATGTGTGTTAGATTTATAATGCAAACTTGGTAGAAAAAGTATTCTTACTTGTTACTTTATTATTAGCGAGATAAAGAAGATAAAGGAGATACATTAGAAGGAGATACACCTGCCTTGGGCACACGCAGGAATTTATTTGTCCCATCAGAAATGGATATCATCATACCCTCCCAAGTGCAGGTATCAGAAATAAATCTATTTATCAGTCAAATAATTATTAGTACAACATATAATAGATGGACATAGACATGCATATCATTTTTCAAGAAAGAATATCAAACATGGCAATTGCCAAAAAATAAAGACAAATAGAAGGCTATCTGTGTCTTTTGTAAATTTATAATATTAAAAATAAACCAGTAAGTCTTAATTTAAAGAGGAAAGTATCCTGTACATCATAAAAGAAAAGCAAAACCTTAGGAGTCTACAAAGGAAATAGCCTTCTTTGCCATTTATAATAGAAGTCCTTGCCACTCGATAGAATAGCAAAGAAGAAGATATATGCTTTATTTTTCACTAGCAAAGAAGTGTAGTTAATCAAGAACAGTTTTGCTAGCAGCTATCTCAAGAAACTATTTAGGCAAAAAATAGACGTTTCAAGACATGTATATTCAGGCCTATTTTACAATAACAAATTGTTAACCAATTTGAAATGGAATAGATCATGATAATTGTTGGTTATTGGTCATTTATCAGTCAAACAATTATTTTCGAATATTGGTTATTGGTCAATATTTGTATTGTGATCAATGCTAATCATGTGGAAAGTTGAGATGGTTACTTGCCATGCCTTTAATATTTATTAAAAATTTTGTTATTTATAAACAGCCTGTTCTAGACAGCTCAGTATTTGATAGTGGTGGAGCCCAGCATCGAGAAAATGTGATTGGTAGCCAAGAAAGTGTACCATTTCTGAACTTTGGACAATTTAATTTTAATTATTTAATAATTAATATTTGGTTATTAATCCTAACAGGTTCAATTGGGTTGGATGGCGCACGATCGGACCTCCTTAGGTATTGATGGATCACAATAGGTTCAAAAAGGTTGAATTTTGTAATTTATTTTGTAACAACCAAGAATGGTGGTTATAGTTTTTGTAATTATTTTTGTGGGAAGCAGGTATTGTAAGAAGTAAGCTTGGTGGTTAAGAGTTTTGTAATTATTTTGTAATTATTTTGTAAGAAGTAAGTTTGGTGGTTAAAATTTTTTGTAATGATTCTATATTCACAAAGCTTGTAAAGTGATCTTCTTACCAATTATATTTGATTCAAGAATGGTGGTTTTATAAATATTTATATTACTAGTGATGCAATTTGGCCAAATGGTCTTGAGAATGCATGGATGGCTTTTTGTGATAATTATGCAATGCCAGGTGTTAACAGGTACATTCAAAGGCAAATGGTCAATCGGTCCATTGGTTGCCATAAATGACATTAATCTATGTGGGTTTGAGTAGGATGGCTTTTTGTGTTGTTAGTACAACTAGGTTCATGAACCATTTGATTGTTATATATGCTAATTTATTTTTAGAAACATAAATTGCCTAATCTGAAGTTGAGGGGTAGCAATGAGAATGCGTGGCTCTCTTTACATTGTAATTAAATGCTCCATGCCGTGTAGGTCTGAGAAGGAGTTTGCTGCAAAGGAGCATACACAATTTGAAGCATATTCTGGAAGTAGCAAATCTGGAACACGAGTACCGGAATTTTTTGACCCAAACATATCCAATTCATTTTTTGTTTGGAAAAATACAATTCAGACAAAACAATATTTAAGTTCTCTAAATAACACTTATACAAATCTAATACAAAAACTAAACTTGTAACACTTAAAAGTCACTACAATTCAAATCTAAATGGTTACATATAACACTTAATATTTACAAATCTAAATATTTACATATAACACTAAAAGTCAATACAAATCTAAATATTTACATATAACACTTAATTATACAAATCTAATAACTAAATAACTTATAATACTTACAGTCCATAATACAATTCAGTTCTCTAAATATTTACATATTTGAACTTAAATTTCAAATTAATAATAAGATGTAATATATAACCACTACCGAGTCAATAAATAACAACAAACAACTACAAAAAGACCAAAGTACACCCGAGATAGAGTGCGTGAACGTCTTAGGACAGCTACTCTCTCAAGAAGTACCAACTCCTTTTTCCGAATCTCCTCGTTTCTATTGTATAGCACCATCTCTATCTTCTTGATGTCATCCACTATCTTACGGAGCTCTATTACATTATTTTCGAGATCGGTCAGTCTCTTATTTAGCTCTTCCTCCTTCCTTGACAGTTCATTTTCTAGCTCTATGTATTTATTACTATCAACCCACTTGAAATATTTACAATATGGTAATCCATGATATTTGCACACATATATGAAAAATGTTAGACGTACATAATATTAATCAATCTATTTTAAACACGTTACATTTCAAGTCTTGTAGTTGCCTTCGTGTTGTACTTTCGACACTCTAAGAAGGGTCGTCCTGGATTTGCCTTAGTATTTGAGTATTTCAATATAGTTTCAACCTCACAGAAGCACAAGGGAGGTGCCAAAGTACGTTTGCCAAAGGATGAAGAACACAATGATGATGACGACATTCTAACATGAACCAAATTCACAAATGGAAATGCACACATATCAAAAGACACACATAAATCAATCTGCTGGTTTTCCCAGTAAATCATCATGTTGAAGAAATCAAGCAAAAATAAACGTTCAATCAAGCAAGCCAACTGTTATAATAAAACCTAGATATTGGCAGAGGTCAGGACATGGATATGCCATGACCTCTTGCTACATGTTGCTTTCAAAAATTACCAATATCATTCAAATCAGTGTTTATGCAAAATTGACAGTGTTACTAGCTCAAACCAAAAATAAGGAGACAGAGATGATTTTATTTTAAATTTTATTTTCTGGCATTGATTTCAAAATTGAAGTTGAATTTTGATGCCCACATATGCTTTGTTGAGAGGATGCTGTAATTGAAATTGTTTATTTCTATGCTCATTTTCATTACTGAAAGCAATGTGCGTTAAATGAGATGACACCCAAAGAATTACTGGTAATTTTTAAAGAAGTACATGAAATTGAGCTCTTAGCATTTTATTGGATGGTGTCAAACTAAATTTTATAGCATCTGTTCAATAAGGATGGGCTAAGTTCAAAATAATGCTAACCATACTACTCCAAACATGATCACCAGGAAAAATACAAACCAAAAGAGTTGAAAAGTAAAACAAAAGCAAATAATAGACCAAGAAAATAATATATATGACCATATATAGGAATTAGGATTAACGATAATTAATATTTGTGCTTTGACTTTTATTATTTGGTTTTAGATTCCCTGCTATATATGAACAGATGTTGGTGAAAGCTATTTGTACTAGTGGGTTTTGTTTTCCCTCCTACTTAATTTCTTTCCCATTTTTTTTCCATTTCTTTGATTATTGGAACGGATTCTCTTTTTTAAGTGTTTTGGGAAATTATAAATTCATGGTAAGGGGGGTGCCCAAGAGCTGCAACTACTCCTCATTTAGTTCACCACGGCTAAGAGTTCCAGTTGACTAAGAAAATAATGGACCTACCCTTATGAATTACATGCATTTATCACCAACCTTTCTCATTTTTTAACAAGACTTAATTAATTTCTAGCTATCTTTCTTTCTATATTGGTAATTATTCATCATGTGCAAAATAATCATGTTAAGGTATTGGATATTAGGTAGTGATCATTGACCTACATATAACATACAATACATGATGCATATGCAGAGAGGAATTAATCGAAGCAATCTCAAATACAAAATAATCATGTTAAGGTATTGGAATTAATATTTCATGTCTTCTACATATATATAATCGAAGCAATCTCAAATAATGAGTACTAGCTCTAGCTCTCTCACATGCAGTAGTACAGACACAATACTTATGCATGCTCGGTGCTCATCATCAAAATAGATCATGAATTTAACAGTGGTAAAGTTTACTTTAATCCTAGTCCAATGCAAAATATAAATGGAAAAGGTTTTCAGTGAGTTTTTATATCAATTATTTGAATAAAAATTCGATATTATATCAACTAATATGTTTAAAAGTTTCAATTGTAATGCATAGTACAATTGTAATCAGGAAAGGAATGATTTACTTGCCTTCAACCTGGAACAGACAGGGGCGAGTGTCTTTCATTAATCACCTTCTTCTAGGATTAGGGTTTTGGGTTGAAGGGAGTTAGGGTTAAGGTTTCCGAATTAGGGAAAGGGGCTGGTTAGGGTTAGGGTTAGGATTTCCGAATTAAGGAAAGGGGCTGGTTAGGGTTAGGGCTTCCAAATTAGGGAAAGGGGTTGGTTAGGGTTAGGGTTTTGGGATGAAGGGAAATGAAAGGGCCATCAGGATGAAGGAAGGGGCTTTGCCGCTGGAGAGAAATCTGTTGAAATGAGAAACGATTGAGCGGACGAGAAGGAAGGGGCGACGCTGGAGAGAAATCTCTTCCGATGAGAAACGACTGAGAGGATGGAAGGAGAGCAGCTTGGGAGAGAAACAAAAAGGTCTTCGGGGTTACTCGAACCACAAACGACGTCAAGAGGATGGAGAGCATGAAATGTGTTTCGAAACAGAGAGAAGGAGGGAGAGCTCGGGGGGGCTGTGTGTTTCGAAACAGAGAGAAGAAGGGAGAGCTCGGGGAGCTCGGGGGGGCTGTGTGTTTCGAAACAGAGAGAAGGAGGGAACCTCGGAGCAAATAGAGAAATTTGGAATAAAAGCAAACGACGTCGTTCTCTTTTTTCCACGTCAGCCCGACTCCCCGTCGCTTACCCAAACCGACTGCATCCAGCAGTTTTGATCTTCCTTTTATAGGCCTTGGCTCTTCCCTCGTTCCCATGTGGGACTGCAAAGGGTAAAAAATCAACACCAGTTACCAAGGTGGACGGTGTCGTTTGCACACTGTTAGAAACGTGTTAATTTCACTTCCCCGTCCAATAAGGTCAGAGTATTCTCTCTCTCTCTCTTTCTCTCTGTGTCTGATAAAGAAAAGAATTTTTCATTGAATCAGAATGTATCTATCGTATCAAGTTTCTCGAGATTTTTTTGGTGGGAAAACTTAAAACAGCTCGGCACTTTCGTTCTTAGTTTGCGTTCTTTTTTTCCCTATTTCTAGTGAGGGAGAGAAATAGGGACCACTGAAATATATATATATATATATACATATACACACACATACAAAATATCCATTAAAGACTATTTTCGGCATGAACAATGAAGTATTGTGAATTTTACATTCAACAAAATCTGTGAATGAATATAACTTTCTTATTGTTGGCGACTCATTTCGTCAAGTATACATTTGACTTCTAAGCCTACATGCACGGTTCTCTTATTTCAATTGAAGAACCAAACTGGCCGAGAGAATTCTTTTGACTCAAAACTCTCATATAATGCTGCCGTTGGGGATGACTGCACTATGAAGAACAACCACAATTCCCTCACTGATCATGTACCCATTGGCTTCACTGTTCCCTTCTCTGACGCTGTCTTTGTTTATAATCTGCATATAATTACCAATACATTACTTCTATATCCGTCATATAGGAAAGGCCCCTAGTTTAGAACACATAAAGGAGAGTGAAGTGCGAAGAAGAGAAGCCACATTGATTCAGTTATTCGGTTGCAGGTTTTAGACAGACGTTCACACAAAAGAAGCTTAAACAGATAAAAGGCTCAATTAATACTTTCTGGGTAGCTCCAACCGTGCCGAATTTAAAAAATATGTCCAACAGATAACCCTGTTCTATCACTCTTCTGCAATCTATTTTAGAAACGTCAGTGCTCAGTCTGTGCACAGTACATATTGGGATTGGCAATCATAATAATGCAAGTGTATTGCAGGAAAAATCTGAAAATGGATGGGAATATTAGATAAATGAAGTTGGTTATAGCTTGTTAGTCTAAGAATACGTCAAAATTTCTTGGTAGTTAAGCTTTAATATAAATATTAGTGATGTAAGGAGAATGCTATCGAGAGCCATTGACTATTTCTTATACTTTCCATACCAAAACATTTCTGCCAATTCTTGCATTCTTATCTACAATGGCCTTCCTTATTCGAGTATCTGCACCAATTCCTATAGGAATATCTTGGCCCTTCCTGTCCACGCCACTCCGCCGAATATCTTCCATCTGTGGATCGAGAACGCACACTTGCACTATATATAAGATAATCAATGGAGATTTGAAAAGAACATTCATGAGTCCATCTGTGAGGAGGATGGGGGGCTAAAATGTTTTATTTTTGAGTTCTCAAACACTCTCCACGATGCCAACAGAGACATATATGATATATGGATAAACATTTAGAGCCATCTTACTTGATAAATATCAGAACCCATGATCACTGAGTCCTCTATTACAGCCCCATCTCCAATTCTTGTCTTCATACCGACTACCGTACCTTTGATCTTGCACCTCTACTCTTAGAAAGGTTAGAAATATATTAGAAACAGTAATTTAAAGCACAGTTTAAAACAGAGAAAAATACATGGTATGCATGCGTTATAACTTATTTCCCTGTTCTATGTATACGTATTTGTTTCCATACTATGCAACTGCCTATCATTGAAATTTACCATTGCAAACTCTAGAGGCAGAGAAAGCAGTTCCTTACACCAAGAATGCAACCATCTCCAATGACGCTGTCTATTATTATAGCATCAGTCACATGAGTTGGAGGCAGAACCCGAGGTAAAGTGTAGATGGGAGACTTTTTATCAAAGAAGCTGCTATGAAAGGACGAAGTTTTTGTTAGTTTGTGAGGTGTCCAATATAGGCACAGACATTCACTGGGATAATACTTTCAGCCCTTTTCTGGTATTAAAGTTACTGACTTAAATGCCATGTCTGCTTTCTTTGTACTTTCCATATTTGCTAGGTAGAATGCTTGAATGCTCCTCATGTCTTCCCAGTACCCATCAAAGAGAGAAGCTTGTACCTGACAATCACGAAGGAGGAGAATCTTCTTATCAATTGCAATTAAAAAGATAAAAATAACTAGAGTCTACCACAGCATCATTATGAAGGGACAGAAAGAAAATATTACTTCCACATTTGAAAATAAAAGCAAAATGGGAAGGGCATACAAAATAAGTCTGACCTTCATTCCTAAGGATATTGCACCTGGTATTACTTCACTTGCGAAGTCATTTGCCTTAGGAAAATGTTCTCTTAGAAGCTTTACCATTATATCTCTATTAATGAGGTATATTCCCATACTTGGAAATTCTCGATATGCAATATCATTGCATTTCATTGGGCTTTCCTCCTGAATTTCAGAAGTAAACTTCCTCAGAGAACTCCCCCAAAAACTATAAAATTTAAGCAGAGCGGAGTTTGGGGGGGAAACCTACTGAAACAAAAGTGATTGGCTCACTATCTGACTTCAATCTAAACTCTAGAACTTGATTTTCTGAATTCAATCTCAAAATGCCAAAATTTGGGTCTTGCTCTCTCCGAGCACTCAATGCTGCAATAGTCATGTCAGCCCTGCTGTTTCGATGTGCTTCTATGATTTTCTGGTAGTCCATTTTGTAGAGATGGTGGCCAGGAAGGATCAGAAACTCAGTCACGGGATAATACTCTTCCATCAACCACAAGCATCTTCTAACAGCATCTGCAGCTCCCTAATATAGAGAAGGAACATGAATATATGCATTTATATAATGAGAAATGATATTTGTAGTTGTGGAGTACGTAAGCACTATGCAATCTCTTTGAAAAAAGTGAGTAAATACAGAACCTGCATGGAAAAAAACTTAATTTTTTAATAGTGGACCCCACTCTTTTTCAAAACGATTGCACAGCGCTTTTGCACTCTACGACTGCATGTAGCATTACTCTTATCTAATATGACATCAAGACTAATAGTATAGAGAATTATATGCTTTTAAACCTGAAACCAGTCATCGTCTTCAAGGCTCTGGTAAGCAGTGATAACTTCAACGAATCCCTCTTTTCCAAGACCTTGTCCAGTATAAGCTCTGGAAAGGTGGGAATTGAGAGAAGTTGAATTGAATTGAGTAAGAGCATATATCCTGTTTATGTTACTGTTAATGCAGTTGCTGACCACTGCATCAACGAGTCTGTAATTTGCTGCTATAGGAATGGCCCCTTCTGATATTTTCTTCGTCAATGGGTAAAGCCTTGACTGCGATCCATCTTCTAACACAATAGCTGCTACACTCTGACATCAATCAATTCACATATGTTAATCCAGAAATACTGAGCGGCACTCTTCCAGAACCATGCCAAAGCAAAACAGGTTTAAAGTGCTTATAACTAAAGCCTAGAAAACAAATAACCATCCCTTGTCATTACGAAGTATAAGAATATGCATGAGGAGAGAACATTAGGAAGTAGTAAACTTTGGACCTGATTAGTTGAGGGCAACAGCAAATTGGGATACTGAGGCTGCTGTGAATTGGATATGAACAATCTTGGAGGAAGTGTACAATGGAACTTTGATGAACGTTTTCGACAAATTCTTGCTGATCCATTAATGGCACCATTTTTTTGGAGATCCATGGATATAGGAAGAGAAAGCTGCAATATCACCATGACAAGAGAAAGCAACAGGACGCAATGATATGATATGCTACTTTTCTTCTAACAAATTATTTTGATCTCTTTACAGTATATTGCTTCTCTTGTTCCCCACTAGGAATGAGATTTAATAGAGAGAATAAGAATGGAAAACTTTGGCTTCTTCTTCCTCATGGCTACTGCAGAGAAAATCTTCCTTGCATTGCCCGTGGGTAGGAGCTGGTTTTCCGACCAAATACTGTCAACATTTTCTTTTTAGTGGATCCCAAAATATAAACATGAAGCTCAGCTAGCATCAACCTTCTCAAAGAAACTTGTTTGGGGTGTTTAACTTTGATTCTAAGTTTCTTATTGCCTTTAGGTTCTTTAATCTTTAGCAATTCTGTTGCTTTGTTGTTGAATAATTGTTAAGCAGATGTCCAAGAAGAACAAAAGAACTTGTACAGGAATGGCTCGTTCATTGTTCAACATAAAATGCCAATGCAAAATTACCAGTTTGCCCACATAACCCTTTGAAACAACTATAGAATTGGCAAAAAGATATTTCACATTGTAGGCTAGAACACGTTTGGGCCTGTGCTGGATTGAAAGATTGTACTGGTGATTTACCAAAGAGAAAATGCGTTCGATTATTTTCCTTTTTTCTTGGTGGGTACGAGGAGCAGAAGTGTATTGGTGGCTTGTGTCCAACGTCTGCATTTTGGAATTGAGTGGTATCGAAGGCAGGCACTGTCTCAGCTTTTGTGCTTCAAGCTTCCTGCCCATCTCAAATTCGACTAACAAAATAGGTTTCATCCTCCAATTGACAGTTGTTTGAACACTTTGCATCCAGAGTTTTGTCGAAGCAAATTGCTAACCAATTAAAGCGCAATCACCTTAGAAGTTAACTTTGGTCTTCCAGCTCATGTTGGTCCCAGAATTCAATAAATAAAGATAAAGTAAACTACTTTTGGATATCGGGCTGAGTTAAGTTTTCTATGAATAGTAATGAGTTGAGATAATGGAGTGGGCTCTGTGAAGTTCACCTAAGATAAGTTCAGATGTGTATAGATATTGAGAAATGATATATACAAACCTCAAATGTACAAGTCTCGTACAAGCCCTTTATAAAAAAGATAATCCCACCATGAAAAAGTGTGAAAAACTCAATTTTTCTTGATGGGGCCACATTTTTACAAAAGACTCGTACATTTGGGGCTTGTATCTAGCATTACCCTTGAATGTTAAGATGAATTTAGATATATTTATGAGAAGTTGAAAAATGTTGTGAGTCTTACGTTTAAAGATGTTTTGAATTGAGATGAATTTAGTGATTTGAGAATTGAGTGTTTAGATATTAAAAGATGTCTAAATTTAAACCGAACTCAGCTGAGTTAAATGCAATCAATGAACCAAACGAGTCAAATTGCATAGATCGGGATTTTTTACAATTTTTTAATCAAACCACTTTTTTACAATTGAGAAAGATAGCATATAGACTTTACTACTTTAAATGTTAGTGTCCATATTACCTATGGACAACAGTTAATGCAGAGTTCATATGCTGTATCTATTTCTCTACAAATTATAAAGTGGTTGGAATTGCAAACTATTTGGGACTTCACAACCAAAAGCACAGCTGACAGAAGCCACATGAAACACGACCAAACACATAAGCAGCATATCATATAAAGGATTATTGAGAACAAGTTACAGAAGGCAGGAATATGCAACCACTTTTTAACAAGAGATGCGTTACCCACTGGTTTATACTTGTCTCTGAATTTTATTTCTTTGCAAAAAGAGAGATGACAATTATATCTGAAAAAAAAGCAAGGGAGCCGTGTAAAAAGATAATTTCTGATTCTAAACATCAAGCATACATCTTTTCCTGTGTGTCTGAGCAGTTAGAGCACCAAGGCTCTTTCGAGGTGCAGCAAAAGCAATCGATAAATACTCATTATTCTTTGGGATGATGTGGCTACCCTTTGGAAGTCCCTCAGAACTCTCAACATAGAGACATTCTGGCAGTTGACAAACGAAACAATACGTCTAACTGAGGAGAGGGAAAAAAAAAACTAGGCATCATTTCATGACATCCAATGGTCCCCAATATTTCTCTCACTTCAGATGGTGCTCAAACAAAGATGCCATCTCAATCTGCATGACAAACAAAGTTAATTGATGTGAGAACTCAATCATCTAAAGAATAAAATAAATAAAACACATCCATAACCAATATAGAGTATAAGGAGTATAAAATCAGTAGAAAGATGCGTAAAACAACTAATCTACTTCCCAATATTTTAATTTTTTTTACAAGTAATCTGTCTCCCACTGTTTTAATTACTCAGTCAAAGGACAAATATGGAAATAGAGACATTGAAAATATTAAAAAACTGAAATCAGATTATTATAGTTAAAAGTGCTCAGATCAGAACTAAAATTGAACATAACCTTATGATTTACACAACCATACAACTATGAGGATTATGAATTTGCATCTTAAAATTCTAGTNAAAAAAAAAAAGGCAGCCTTAGGGAGCTTTCTCCCATTTACATTGACTTTAACTACCAGATTACCTGCTCCATGTTATCGCAAGTCAGAACGCCAAATATGCATGGAACTCCTATAAAGTCATGTAGAAAAAGCTTCAGTCTATCATTAGGAAGCAAAATAAGCTAAATTGGATATGACATCAGTGTAAGAATGACAGCTGCGACATTCTGTCTCATTTCACCAATTTAATAGCAAATTCAGATAGTTTATAGATCACCTTGCCAATGCGCAAGGACATACAATTGATGTGTGGGCTGCTTAACAACATAGTGAAAAGAAATAAGAAGCAAAATTGATGTGTAGCTGTACTTTGTCTTGTCCTTCAGCCAAAATAGCTATCAAAAAATCAAAAGACAAATTTCCAAGCCCATTCAAGAAGCAGACTCAGGGCCCTACATGTAAAGTAAGTTTCCTACGTGAAAAAGATCTGTACATGCATAGCCATCATAGTCTAGACAGACACCCATGGGAGAACGATGCAACAAACAAGATGCAAGATGCAAACTAAAGCTTTCCCAGCCTCCCCCTTTTTGTTTGTAAGTTACATATGCACACAGAGGGTCTTGATCCAGCAATCTCACCCTCCATCCTTGTCATGAAAGGGGAGGAAGTGGTATTTGAGCTAGAGCCTGTTGCCTTAAGCAAACTATATATGTAATATTGCTACATACAAAAGCCGGGGTGGTTGCAAAATGTAAACTCTCTCTATACGTAAAACCTATGGAAACCACCGCCACCCTTGCCGGCGAGTGACCTCTCACCAACGTCACAGATAAAGCCGACGGGCTCCGGTGACTTCACTGAGGGCCATCCGATGTCGGTCCTGAGGAGAGAGAAAACACCACGAAGCGTGAAAACTCTAAGGAACCAGATCTGCTGCCACCCACCCTTGCCGGCAAGAGACACCACACCGTTGGCACAGATAAAGCCAACAGACCTCGGCGACTCCGCTGAGGGCCATCTGGTGTCGTTCCAACCTCCGGCATCCTAGATCTCGCTGTTTTGTCTCTCAGAGTACTCCGGCGATCCTTCCGAAGGC
>QEOT01005241.1:4135-47429 GCA_003123785.1 Pterocarya stenoptera | reverse complement strand
TTTAAAAATGTGTCCTAAAACAGATCCAAGCTTCAAACTCAAGATCCCATGGTTAAAAACCAATCAAAACATAAATTTAGCCAAGAACGTCATCACTTTGGCCTAACTGAATATCTCCTTGCATAAAATTTCATATCTTCGAAACTAACATCAAATATATTCAAAACAACATTCTAACATGTATATAAGAGGCTTAGGATCCTCAAATAAAAATATCAAAGCCATTGGATTAGGATTGAACCATAAAAGATTTAAACTTTCTCAAAACAGAAACTGTTTTTCCTCTTCCAGTTTCTAGGTTTCTAGATCTAAGAAAAGCTTTCACCAAAACTTTTAATCATGCAACAAATCCTCAAAAAATAATCATATACACATGTTAACAGTACTCCATAAAAGCCTCGGACCAATATCTATCCATTAGCTTGGTCAAAAACTCCAAACTACAACATACTCTTCAGTTTATCGCCCAGATTAACCTTTCTGAGGTTTGAACAACTTTTGACCCATCAAATGATCTCCAAATGGAACAAATAAGATATCCTCGTAAACTAGACTCGAAAATTAAAAACTTTTATGAAGGAAAATTTGTGAGAAAACACTTACAAAATCTTTGAATAAGGCGTTCAACAGAGACCAGAAAAACTGCCCGAGAGAGTCTTTTGTGTTTTGTCAAAGAAAAGTGTAAAGGAGAGTTTCTTTTCGTGGGAAGTGGACTGGAGAGACTCTAACATAGATTATGTAAAGTGATAGGACTGAAAGAGAGCTTGAGTGTTGGCCTTTTCTTCCCCAAAAAATCAGCCCAAGATTTTTTTCTCAAGATGGAGTGTGAGAGTGAAAGAGTGAGGTGGCCCTTTAGATATTTTTCTTCAAAACCTTCTAGAATCTCTTTTGGAAGATCTATTCAGCCAAGTGGGGGTGCAAGCTTAGCCAAGAAGCAATGCTAATGAGACCAAATTCGTGGGCCTTAATGGGCCTAAACCGAATGGGTCTCAATTTTGGGGTTTAAAGAGGGTTTGGGTTACTAGCAAGCCCAAATCCAATATCACTTGGCCCAATCAATTTTTCAAGGTTAACAAGGTTGGATAATGATGTTATAATACAAATTTAATGATTAATAGCATGTGAAAGTAATTTAATCAAGCGATTAAACACAATGCTAGAAACTGATTCGTTTAGGTTTTGAAGGTCAACTTTATGGTTTGGATAAAACCGTTTAGGATTTCGATTTCAACCATGCTTTTGGTTCTCAGTTGGATTCCAACCATATAGGATTTCACTAGGGTGGAAATCCTCTTTGGTTTGGCACAATTCGATTGGTCGATGAAATAGGGTTTTTGCTTAGGTGGCATGATCTCACACCTTGATTCCTTCAAATTCATCAAACGTTTCTCATAGTGCCAAGTGTCTAATACTATTCAGTATGCGTGGTTAAGATCCTTCCAAGTGTCCAAATAAAACCTCTCTAATCTAATTTGGACATTCCACATTGTGATTTTGAAACACTGCAATTGATGCTCATAACGAGGTTACTATTCATTCTGAAAAAAGTGAATTATAAACTTAGCACTAAAAATTCTTAAATATTCATATTAACCTACGGTGAAAATATTTAACCAAAATTCAACCTCGAAGTGCCCCTAAAAATAATTTCATAATTTCAAACAGACGTTTCGTTCGAAAATATGAAAATAGACTAATTGCGCCATAAAATCCTAAATAATCAACTGAGTCTAATGGCACAGACCATAATGGATTCTGACACTTACAACTACCTCAAATAATTAGAATCGCACTTCTGGCCCCACAGTGAGTGATAACACAGACTATGTTGACAGACTAAAACCTATGCGATTGGTCGATTCGTGAAACCTTAGGGAGTTTTCACGAGGTTCCTAAAGCCAATAGAAATTTCACCTTTGAATTTCTAGCGGGTTGTTACAAGCTGACCTAAGCTCATGCAAGCAAATCTAAAAATTTTCCAGATTTGAGCACCTCCCACTTCACCCAATCACCAAGCACTGAAGCCAACGCCCCTCACCCCTTGGCCTCCTATAAATACTTCCCTCCCCTTCTCATTTCACTCACACCATAGCTCCAAGCATCCTCTTGAGCCTTGAGAGCATTTTCCCCTCTTAGAGATCAAAAGAGTGCAAACCAAGTGAGTTTTGGTGAGTTCTTGAGTGTTCTTGTGTAAGGCAGTCTAGAGTCCTTGGAAATGCCACGAAATTTGTAAGTTTTCTTCCTTTTGATCTTAGCTAGAATTTCAAGCTTTGTTTCCAAGTGTTGGTACGAAATTTGGTTGAGTTTTGAGAAGGTTATGATGCTTAATGCAAAACCGGATCAATTAAAGGAAGGTTTGAATGATTGAATGTTTTAAATAGAAATTTAGCTATGGCATGTACTAAGCATGATTTTTATATGATCTATCATTATCCTAACATGATTATGGAAGGTTAAATTTGTGGTTAGAAGCATGCCATGATAGGTTTTAAATCTTTTTTTTTTTTTTTTTTTTTATCTTCAAGTATGAATTGGTTTTAAGCATATTGGTGATTAAGGATTTCTTAGCTTTGATTAAGTGTTGGGATGAACTTGATTACTCAAGGATTAGAATTAATAATGTCCCTAAATATTTTAGTAATCATTAATGATTAAAGAAAATCCTATATGCATGCATTCATAGGGATCAATAGTTGAAAATACACAGGTATCAATTAGGATGCATGCCACGGGTTGGGACTAATTGGACAAGTTTCGCTTTGAATTTTGAAAATCCAAGGGCATATATAGTTTCAAAATACCAAAAATATGAAGTTCATGAAATTTGGTTAAATTTAGAGTTTGTTTGCAATTAGTGAAAATTTAGGGTTTAAATGTCAAATTTTGAAAGTCTAGGGGTATTCTTGTAAATACCCAATTTTTAAAGCCTTTGATTTTGACCATATCCATAAGAGTATTAAACCTAACTTAGTATACACATGATTTACGCAGCTACGGGGCTAATTTCATTTTCTCCAGAAGTTTGTAAATTGGCCTCTAACTTATACCTTGCTAGATTATTTATGAATTATTGATAAATGCTCATTTCTTACTTCAATTATCTTTTTAAGCATAAATTATCATGTTAATGATACAGTGAGTGCATACTTACATGACATGTGACATTTTTATCGTTTTTGCACATTACATTTATAAATGTCATTTTTACACAAAATTTACTACAAACGCACATGTTATGAGAAACATTTTCCAAAGCATAGCATGAAAATCATTTTGTCACGATCTCAAATGCCAGGATGGGGAATTATCCTGGTAGAACTCTTTTATCCACTTTGGAGTGTTTAATAATGGAGTGGTAACCCTTGATTAACGAAGAACAGTCAACAGGCTTCGAATGGGTTCTTTTTAAAGAACGCCGGAGCGAAGTCAACATGTTATGACACTTAACGCTAGTGGATATACACGTTATGAATTTTATGATATTATGTTATATTTACCAATGCATTGCGAACTAGTCTATAGACAACGTAGTTTCAACGTGAGTTGTACTACGGTCACCATCAGGTACTCACAATGCATATGAGGAGCTGTGACATTACCACACGTTATGTTATTAATTAAGATAATGATGTAAGTCTATGATGATGAAAGTTTATGATGAACGTTTTATGAAGAAGTTATGTTTTCTAAAAAATGATGACGAAATTACTTACTGAGTAAAAACCCGTGTCTCCATATTTTTAAAAGATATTAAGGAATCTGGATGGAAGACATGCATACTGATTTTCTACATCTCATGCATTGCATATTTATCATTTTTCATGATTGATTTATCTTTGTACCAGTTAGTTGTTTAACTTACTGAGATTCGAGTAAATCTCACCCTTTTATGAGACCACTATCATTCCACTTAGAATGATAGAAGTTGTGTCAGGATTCGACCAGAAAGAGATGGATGGAGCACTGGATCTGCATGTTTGAGAAGGACTCAAATTTTGTGAGGAAGCTAGATCTAATGTTGATGTTTATAGTCCAAGTTCTTCATGCTTTAGAATGCATGAAGAGAATAATATGACTTTGTATATAAGTCTATGCTACATTGGTATTTTGAACATGATGATTTTCTAATGAAGTTGTGATGTTTTTAGTTATTCTAGCATATCTTACATTTTAACCTTTTATTTCTGCTGCGATTATTGCATACTGCTAGTTGCATATTAGGATGCATTGCATATTAACTGTCATGAACGGGGGTATGTAACCTTGTGTTGCATGTCCCGACGCTCTAAGTCTCTGTTCCATCCCAAGTGGGGATTGAGGGCATCAGAGTTCCATTTGAAATAATTTCTAGAGGGAGGGCCCCTAAAGGACCAAAGGCAAAGTGGTTCTCGTCATGGGTTATGTTTAGCAAAAAAATCTGACTTCACCCTTCATGCATATTCAGATGCTGACTGGGCAGGATGCCTTGATGATAGGAGATTTACAAGAGGATTCTGTATTTTTTGAGTAATCATCTAATTTCTTGGAGTTCTAGGAAGCAACACACTGTTCCTCGTTCTAGTACAGAGGCTGAGTACAAGTCTCTGGCTAATATCACTGCTGAACTCATATGGCTGCAAACATTGATCAAGGATCTTGGTTTCTCACTATAACAACCATCTGTTCTATAGTGTGATAACTTGGGAGCTACATACTTGAGCTCAACTCCTGTCTATCACTCCCATACCAAACATATGGATGTGGATTTTCACTTTGTCAGAGGTAGAGTAGCTGCTAAAACTCTACAAGTTCAATTCTGCAACAGCAAAGATCAATTCGTTGATGTCTTCACAAAACCTTTAGTTGACGATCGATTCTTTTCTCTCCGATCGAGCCTAAATGTAATTGATACCCTATTTGACTCGATGGGGTGTATTAACCTAAAACCAGAGGCTGCACATCCAAAAAGTGCCAAGCTGCACAATCCACATCAGCGGGTCTAGAAAGATTCCAAAATTCCTTATTTTTGTATTTTACTGAATCAGTTGTAACAAACTTATATTTTTGTTTTTGCTTTTTGCTCATTAAGCACTCTTGACACCTGTGCCTATAAAAGCAGTGCATGGCTCTTGTAAATGTCATGATCGATATATAGAAAATGAATATTCAAGAAATCACTCTCTTCATTTTAACACTGACCCAAAAATGTAGAGGTCTCTCTCTCTCTCTCTAGGTTGCCTCAAACCTTCCCAAGAAACTCTCTAACACCTCCACTTCCTCTTCACTTCTCCATGCTCACCATTTCATACCCTTCTATTCTGCTATCAAATCGAATAACCCAGCCCAAAACCAACTTCTTTGCTCTTTTCACCCATTTCACCACCAGTCTCATTCGCGGCATATTTTTTCAGGGAAATCTATTTATTGGTTTCTCTCAAAGCTGGCGATTGCAAAGCTGTTCTTGTTGGACTCCACAAAAAATCTCTTAAGGGCCTCAAGCAAGAGTGTTGCACATTGTAGAGTTCGGTTAGTTGGAGCTCAATTTCATAGGTAGAGCTATAGGTTCAACCCGAGTTTTGATTCTTGTAGGCATGGCTGGTAATGTGTTTGCTTTGTGCTTAAGAGTCTGTTTGCTTAGACATTATAAGAAAAAGGAGGAACATTTGGAATTTCTTTTGTGGAATATTATTTTGTTCTCTCTGCATCCAAGCGTTATCTATAATTTTTATTTGTCCAGGAAAAAGCACACAATGTACTCATTATGTGAACGGGAAATTGAGACTTTTTGTCACGGGTGCCTTGTGGCTGGCCTTAAAGAATTGCAGTGCAGTGTGCTTATCATGAAGGCTGAAAGGGGTTAGTGTTGGAGAAGGAATTCACAAGGAAGTAGAATAACAGAAATAACACAATGGGGCTTTTAATGAAACGATGAGTTTTGTAGTCGAAATGAGGGGTGTCGTTTGATGTGCAAAGCAGCGGCATTTTGTGGAATTAGGTTTAATGAAACGAAGCGTTTTGTGTGTGGTAGTTTTTTGTAGTTGCGTTTTATTCATTGTTGTTTGCGTTTTGTTTCTTTCATCACAGCCTGCGAGTATATAAGCAGTGCTGTGGTTGCTTATTACTTTGAACATTGATCATACGAAGATTTGGCTTTTGGAGGTTGAGAATCTCTCAAAGATTCTCTACAAGTTTCATAATTGAATCTTGCTCATTCCTTTCATGACTTGTATGTGTCTTATCTGTGTTTTTGCTGAGATCTCGCATAGTTTACTTGAATTACAGTGAGTTACTTGAAAGAACCTTACAAGCGGTATCAGTAGTAGTCGATCCTTGCAACGGTGATTCTCATGGTGGATGGAATGCATGCAGCATTGAAAGGTCAGATTGAAGGTTCTCAAAGATAGCAAGAAATGGTGCATAAGCAGTTGGAGCATCATCAACAGGCAATTTCTGGCATAACAGAGAGGTTAGATCACATTTCAGATATGTTGACATCTTTAGTTGATTCTATAAATAACAATGCTTGTAGAGATAGGGAAGCATCTCAAGAACCTAGAAATCATGAGGAGAGAGATGTTTTTCAGAGGTGTATTAGATTGGATTTTTCACATTTTAGTGGTAATGATCCTACTAGTTGGACTTTTAAGGCTAACCAGTATTTTGATTATTTTCAAGTACCTTTCCATCAGAAGTTAATGGTGGCTTTGCACCATTTGGAAGGGGAGGCACTAGTGTGGTACCAAAAAGTCTTGGACGCTGAACAGTTTAATTCTTGGGAGTCATTGTGTAACACCCTGCTTCTTCCTTTCTTCTTCTGACGTAAGCCATTACGTCAGATGTGATAGCCAGCCCGCTTCTCTCCTCTAGTGTCTAAGAGCCCCGTTACGCGTGCCAGACCTTGATGGCTTGTTTTTAAAAATACTACGTGATTTCTAAAATTATCTTTGTGTTTTAAAGTTGTGTATTTTAAATGGAAGATTCCTATTATTATTTAACTAAAGAATATTTTAAATAACTCAATTATAATATCTTTGAAGAGCTCCAAAAATATTATAATTGTGGGAATCATTTTATATAAATGATTTCATTTATTTAAAATATTATGTGATCTAAATAATGATGGAATCTTTAATTAAATTAATAGTTTTATTCTTTTAAATATTTTAAGTAAGATTTCATCATTTTATAAATGATGAAGGAATATTATTTTAAATAATATTTTACTTCTATTCCTCTCAATGCTTTTAAATAAATAAATGTTTACTCGTTTTAAATTAGTGTTTAAAGGTCATCGTAAACCATTTTATAGACCCCCAAAGAACGGGTTTTAGTATAAACCCCAGCCCTCTCTCTCTTCTCCCTCACTTTTCCCTCCCCTCTCTCTCTCCTCCCTCTCTCCTTCAGATTGCACTGCATGACACCCACCTACACCGAACTGCTCCAGCCCCAACCCGGCGCCGCCGTGCGCCGGTGTGCCTCACCGCCCACACCACTGGCCTCCCCTCCCTCCGGCGAGTCTCCCCGCACCGGCCTTGCCCCCTCACGCTCTCTCCTCCTCCTCCCTCGATGGTGCAAGCCCGAACGGGCTTAGTGCTCCATGCGCCGCCTTGCGCCATTCTCCGGCACCACCTATCCCACGGCAGCCTCCCCTACCATCGACCGGCCCCCTCCAGCGGCCTCAGCCCCTGCCATGCAGCCACCTCCCTCCACCATGCACGAGCACAGCAAACCCACGCACGGGTTCACTGTGCAGCCTCCTAGCGCAGCCGTGAGCGGTCATCTCGGCCATCGGCCACCACCATGAGACTCCTCAGGTCTCCCCCTTCCTCCTCCCATGAACCCATGGCCAATAGGTCCCTTCTCCACCTCCCGGTGTCCCCCTCTCCACCGCATGGGTTTAGGCTCCCCCGCCGCCGTACGCCGCCACCCACGGCGTGTGACCACCCTCTCCGGCATCCTCAGGCGACCACGAAACCAACCCAACCTCCCACGACCCCGATCTGCAACCCACGACCCCACTCTCTCACTCTCCCACGGCTTCTCCTCCCTTACAGTGCACGGCCAGCCACCGTAGGCCACCGTGCCAACCACTACCGAGCCTCCCCGGCTCCACCAGCAACCTCCCCTAGCCTAGCCCAAGCCCAAACCACCACTTTACGTGTTGGGTTGATCACTGCACGTGATGGACAGTCACTACGCGTGACTGACCGCCACTGCACACAACTAGAGCTATCGTGTTATGTTCCTTTCTAGCATCATCAAGGCCACCTTAGGCCCTTCCAAGACCACACCTAGCTATCCAAACCCTTAAACAGTCACTGTACATAGTGTAGCCACCCCATACGTTCCTCCGGCGTTATCGCTGTGACGGCTAGCAAGCAATGCACAGGTTATCCCGTCGATGGTATAAATCTCTATCCCTCGCTTTTATATTAAATGTTAGATGCTAGCTAGTTGACTTTGTTGTGGACTGTGCTATTAGTATTATAGGTTGTGGACTGTGCTGCTAGTATTATAGGGTTCGTTGTGTAGTGGCAATGTGACGTGACGTGATGAAGTGTTGAGCGTAGTTGGGAAGTGTGCTGTGTAGTGTTGTGGACTGTGCTGTGAAGTGTGGTAGTAGTGTATGTGCAGTAGTAGTGGCGTGGCCTAATGCCGTGTAAGGAGTACACGTGGAGTGTACTCTGTGTAGTGAGACGAGGCACTGTATGGCTTGTGTGCCATAGCGGTGACGTGGTGTAGTGCCATGAATGGAGTACGCGAGGAGTGTACTCCATATGGTGGAACGATACACCGTATGGCGTGTGCCATAGCGGTGATGTGGCGTAGTGTCGTGAATGGAGTACGCGAGGAGTGTACTCCATGTGGTGAGATGGTGCACCGTATGGCATGTGTGCCATAGCGGTGATGTGGCGTAGTGTTGTGAATGGAGTACGCGAGGAGTGTACTCCATGTGGTGAGATGGTGCACCGTATGGCATGTATGCCATAGCGGTGACGTAGCGTAATATTGTGGATAGAGTACATGTGGAGTGTACTCCATGTTGGGAAACGATACACAGTACGGCATGTGTGCCATATTAGTGATATGGTGGAGCGTCGTGAATGGGGTATACATGGAGTGTACTCCATTGTAATAGAGTGATGCACCGTATGGCATGTACACTATAGCGGTAACATAGCATAGTTCTGTGAAGGGAGTACACGTGGAGTGTACTCCATTGTAATGGAGTGACGCACCATATGGCGTGAGTGCCATAGTGGTAATGTGGCGTAGTCCTGTGAAGGGAGTACATGAGGAGAGTACTCCATGAGGTGCAGTGATACACCGTATGACGTGTTGCGAAGATAAAGGTGATTGTGTAGTTGATGGGCGAAGGGCTTGATGTATGGTGTCGGGAACTGTGGAACAATGTCCCGAAGTGTGAGATATGGCCTGTAGTCCAAGGCGACGAGTGTCACCATGTGATTGGCTTATAGCCATAAGTAAGTGCTAAATGGCTAGAAGAGTATCAGAGTAGCGCAGTGAAAGCATGACTGGGCAAGGTCACTAAGTGACGTGATCAATCATGAAGCCATACTGTGATGGGTTAGGATGCATGTAAGGTGATGTGACAGGGTCACGGTATAGCTTGGGATTTAGTCTCGAGCTATGTAGCGTGACGTAAGGTGTATTCATGGACGAGGTACCATCGTGCTAAGTGTTGGGATGAACTATCATGAGGTACGGCTAGCATGAAGGGTCGTGCTAGCCGGGTATGAGAATGTTCGTAACGGAGTATGGCATTCGCCATACGAGTCCGTGACCAATGTATTAAAAGATGGTCTTAAGGGATAAAGGAGTAAGGTACGTGTGTTGTCTGGTTAGACGCACGTACCGGACGGATTCACTATATGTAATGGGTAATCTGTCCTAAGCATGGTTACACGGTGCTCAAGCTTCAGAGTGGCTTGGAGCCATGTAGTGCAAATGGATGATCATGAGAAGTAGAGTGAGCTAAGGTACATGAGGGTAATGATGAGGGTATTGTTTAAGAATGGGATGTATGACTTAGTTGGTCTAAGTCATGCGTCGGAAAGTGGTAAATGAGAAGAACGAGATAGAGGTCCTAGTGTCTTAATCCTAAGGCGAATCATGGATTCGCCTTAGCGAGTAAGCACTCGAGATAGAACGTAAGGTTGAAGGAAGTAGAGACCGTAATGGGTCTCCAAGGGTTTTATTATAGTAAGGAACGTGAAAGAGCATGGGATAGAAGGAGAGTGTTTTAAGTAAAGTATAGTTCTATTTCTAGTTTAGCTATTTATGTACTAGATAGAAAATAACGTTAAGGTTATGTATGTATGTAGGTTGCCATTTGACACGCGCATGAATGGACTGCATGGTATGAAAGTAGCATGGAGTCTAGGTAAGTGTTACGTTTATGCTCTTCTAGAGTTTTCTAAAGTATGAGAAAAAGAAAGAGAAACGTTTTCTCCATGAAAGATGCTTCAAGAAAGAACACGAAAGATGTTTTTAAAGAAAGCATGCTAAGTATTGAAAGTATACGTATGTACGGCCCCTCCAATGAAGCTCCTTTTTACGCACCCAAAAGTATTAATTGTATGCATGTGAATGGATGACTATACGAGTAACTATTGTACGTATTTTCTAAAGAAAAGAAAGGAAGCTTCGAGGCCCTTGCCCGAGCTTTAGACCGATGCTTTAAGAAACGCAAAGAAAATGTTTTAAAACTGGTCCCTGAGAACTGATGTTTTAAACGATGCCATGAAAGATGATGTTTAAGGCATGCTTTTAAACAAAAAGAATGTTTTCTCATCAAAAGATGTTTTTCCCATGAAAGCATGAAACGAAAAGAAAAGAAAAGAAATGAATGCCCATGCCCATGAAATGAAATGAATGAAAGCCTCAGCTCTTTAGAGCTGACATGAATGAACGAATGAAAAGAACGGCATGTGGTATTAATGAATGTATGAAACTACGTAACGGCCATATGAAATGAATGGAAAGGGGTACCCAATGAATGAATGGGCAGATTGCAATGCCGCGCAGTAGTATCTGGTAGTGCATCCAGTGCTGCACCCTAACGGAAAGGGATTCCAACCCGTGGCCACGGGTAAATCCATCAGCCCAAAAGGCCGCTAACCCCAGCACGCAGGCGTAACAACGTGCCCTGACCTATGAAAGAGAAAAGAAAAGTAATGTATGTATGAATGCACAGCATTCTTTAAGGAATGAAGGCGCTGACGGGAGAAACATTTTAAAGAAAAGAAAACCATGTTAAAAGAAGGAAAAACCCCGTCAGTGATGTTTTTAATGAAAGCATGTATGCATGTACGTATAGTATGTATAGAATGATGAATGCATGACTGAAAACCTATGCTGTTATATTTTAACGGTATGAAGTAATGCTTACTGAGTATTCGACTCATTTTAGTTTTTATGTGTGCCCCTCCCCCGACAGGAAACTAAATGGGTAGTACGCCCAGGAGGGACACAGCCAAAGGGAAAAAGCACAGAGGTCTAGGCATGAAGGTTTTAAACGTACGAAAAGGTATTTTTATTTTAAAGAATTTTATTTCCTACTCCAAAACCCTTTTATTATAAAAGCACTTTTTGTTTTATAACTTAGAGTCTTGCACCCTGGGAAGGACTGTAAAGGTTTTAAATTGGACGGTAATTCCCGTCGTATTTTCTAAAATATTTTCAAAAAAAGGGTCCACCCCAAGGACGGGCGTTACACATTGATGGTGGCTTTGCAAGAGAGGTTTGGACCATCAACATTTGATGATCCAATGGAGGCTTTGACTAGGTTAAAACAAACTACTTCAATCAGTTTGTATACATCTCAATTTGAGGCCTTGTCTAATAGTTTGAAAGGCTTGTCTAAAAGGCATAGAATGAGTTGTTTTATTAGTGGATTAAAGATGAAATTCGCATACCAATGAAGATGTTTAATTCACTGAACCTAGGGGCTGCTTTCAGTTTGGCTAAGTTACAGGAAGAGCATGTACTATCTTCAAGGAAACCTTGGAGGCAAGGTAATCATTATGTTGATAAATGGCTAGTAGATAACATGGCACTGGCTGATCTGGCTAATAAAGACCCAAAGAATTTATTTCCTTTGAAGAAGGTGAATTCTTCTCAAATGGATGAAAAAAGAAGAAATGAATTGTGTTACCACTGTGATGAAAAGTGGAGTCCCAACCATGTTTGCAAAAATTCAAAGGTTTATTACTTAGAAGGGGCAAGTAGTACTGAACGGGAATTAATTGGCAGTATTGAGATGCAAGGGCTACCAGAATTGGAAGAACAATGCGAGAATCGGTCTGAGGAGTTAGAAGTTCAATTAATGCCATCTCTGGATGTGTTAGTACTAATGCTATGAAATTGTAGGGGAAAATTGGCTCATCTTTTGTTGAGATTATTGTGGATTCAGGAAGTACTCATAACTTCCTGGATCCAATGGTAGTAGAAACTACCAATCTAAAGGTAGTTAAGGATGAGGCTGATATGAACCCGCAGGAAGGGAATCCCTTGAACCCACAATCAAAATCAAGTCAATGGATGGAGAATCTAGACCCGAAGAGAACTCGTTTCAAGAACCTAGATTATATTAAAATTTAGACCCGTTGAAGAACCCGTCTCAAGAACCCAGATTACAAGGAGGAACACCACAAAGGTTGTGATTTACCTTTGATAAGTTCAAAAGTTCAATTAAGAACAAGAGGAGTAAAACTCAACTCACAATGAATAAATCATCAAATTTCATAAACTAATCTTCAAATGAGGCTACAAAGAGTATTTAAAGCAAAACGTAATTGAAACCCTAGCCCAAAATAAACCCCTTTCTTCCAAAAATAGCCCTGGATGAATAGTGCTGCGTGAACAGTACTTCGGCTACAGTATACGCTATAGTACCTCTCTTCAAAACCCTAATTCCTAAAATTGTAACTTTCCAAATAAACCCTTGGCCAAATACAAGGCCTTCCCAAAAATCCTAATTCATAAAAATAAGACATGTGGGCCAAACATCCTAAAGCCCAATTATTGTAAACTAATAAAATAAATACTTAAACAAATTGAAAGCCTTCAATAACAATAGGCCCAAACAATACTTTAAGTCATGTATTCTATAGCTTGTATCAAATGGATCAAATCGGGTTCTCCTTCTTTGAAGTCCATCTTTTCTGTTGGGCTCTTACTAGCTTCATCCCAAATGGATTACACCAATCCTTACATTGCTTCCTAGATCTTCTTAGCTCTTGATCATGTAATTGACCCATTTGAAACTTGCATATGATCTTTAAGACTAGGCTCATCTTGGTTCCCATCAGAGGCTCTTAAGGTGAAAGTGGCATATGGTACTATGATACTTAGTCAAGGCAGATGTGAAGAGTTGATAAGTGTCCAAGGAACAAAGTTTCGAATTCCTTTCCATGTTCTTACCTTGGGGGGTTGTGACATTGTCTTAGGTGTGCAATAGCTCAAAACATTGGGGAACATCCAATGGAACTTTACTGATATGTCGATGCAGTTTGAAGTGTGTGGCCAGAAGCTGCTCTTACAAGGTCCTATGTCTCATGCTACAGAATGGGAAGTTGGTGTTAATGTGCTTAAATCTTCCTTTATTAGTTAGCAAGGATGGTTATTGCAATTGGTGGCAATTGATTCTGAGGTTGAGCAGGTGGAAGTTCAGGCTGAATTGGAAGAAGTTCTGCAGCAGTTCAGTTCAATGTTTAATGAACCTGTGGGGTTGCCACCCCTAGAGCTTTTGACCATCGGATTGTGTTGAAGGATGGCTGTGCACTAATTTCAGTGAGGCCTTATAGATATCCTCATTATCAAAAATTTGAAATTGCAAAAATTGTGCATGACTTATTAACAAATGGAGTTATAAGGCCAAGCCAAAGTCCATTTTTCTCACCTGTGTTGCTTGTTAAAAAAGCTGATGGAACTTGGAGGATGTGTATGGATTATCGAGCTCTTAATCAAGAAACAATTAAGTACAAGTTTCCAATCCCTGTCATTGACGAGTTGCTTGATGAACTTTATAGAGCTAAGTTCTTTTCTAAATTTGATCTTAGATCAGGTTATCATCAAATAAGGGTAAGAGAAGAGGACATTCCCAAAACAACATTTAGAACTCATGATGGTCACTATGAGTTCTTGGTAATGCTTTTGGGCTTACCAATGCATCTGCTACCTTTCAAGAGTTGATGAATCATGTTTTCAAGCCTTTCTTTCAAAAATTTGTTTTGATATTCTTTGATGATATCTTGGTATACAGCCAAGATTTTGGTGAGCACCTTGAACATTTGAAGGAAGTGTTATCTGTTTTACAGCAGCACAATTTATTTGCAAAGAAATCTAAATGTAGATTCAAAGTTGCTGAGGTAGACTGCATATTATTTATGAAAGAGGAGTGAGGCCAGATCCTACAAAGATTTCTTCCATGTTGGACTGGCCTGTTCCCAAAACAATAAAAGTATTGAGGGGATTTTTGGGCCTTACTGGCTATATCAAAATTCATCAAGAACTAAGGTTCTATAGCTGCACCATTAACAATGTTGCTGAAAAAGAACTCGTTTATGTGGTCTGTGGACACTGAAGAGGCTTTCAAGGAGTTACAAGCTGCTGTTGCAAGACCCCCAGTATTAAGACTTCCACATTTTTCTAAAGAGTTCACTATTGAGTGTGATGCTTCGGGGGTGGGCTTGGGAGTTGTATTGATGCAAGACTGCCAACCAATAGCGTTCTTTAGTAAAGCTTTAAAAGGAAGAGCATTATTTTTGTCTACCTATGAAAAGGAATTCTTGGCATTGATGAGTGTAATGGGGAAATGGAGACCATATCTCTTAGGGCAGTCTTTCAAGATTAAAACTGACCAATAGGCCTTGAAGCACTTCTTGGAGCAAAGAGTGGCCACTGATGCTCAACATAAGTGGATCTCCAAGCTCGTGGGTTATGATTTTCATGTGGAATACAAGAAGGGCAGGGGCAATAAAGTTGTTGATACACTTTCCAGGAAGTCTGAACAAGATTTAGCTACATTGGCTCTTATCTCATTTCCCACTCCCTTGTGGTTAGAAGAACTTAAACAAAGTTTTGCTTTTTCTAGTAACATTGCTAAATCTGGTTATTGCCTTGTAGCAAGGGCAACAGATTCCTAAGGAATTCTCTTTGCAGCAAGGTCTTCTTTTTAGAAAAGGGAAGTTGGTGATAGTTCCTTCATCATCATTTCATGCTAAGGTGCTACAACATATCCATTACAGCCCTAAGGCAGGTCATGTGGGGTACCATAAAACGTTACAAAAGGCTAAGATGGATTTTTTATGGCCAGGCATGAGTAAGGATATTAAAAAACTGGTTAGAGAGTGTCAGATCTGTCATGTAACACCCTGATTTTTACGTACTTTTTATTGAAGGGCTTTTTAATTTAATATTTAATTTTTAGCCGTTTAATTTAATTTAAATGTGTTTACATGAGATTATTTTATAATTTTTAAATCGAGAATTATTTTAATGTGCTTTCATAATTTTAATTAGTATTCTACTATTAAATTGCCTTTTATTTTAAAGAATGATTATTATTGAAATTTAATATTTTATTTTAATTAGTTTTAAGGTTAAACTGATTTATTAAATTTACTGTTTTAAAATTAGTTATTTTGAGGATCAGTTGTGGTCCAAAAGTTGTGAGGATTGGACCTCATTTCTTTTCCCCATCTTTTCTTTTTCTCTTCTTTTATTTTTCTCTCTTTTTCTTCCAGAATCCCCCTCTCCCGCTCAAATTTTCTCTCTCTTCACTCGAGCCTCTCTCTATCGTCTCCCCCACGTCGTTCGGCTTCTCTCTACCCAACACCGCCGTCGGCCGTCCGTGACCCTCACCACTAGCACCGGTCGACTCCTCAACTGCCGGCGAGTCAGCCCCTCCACTTTCAGGCCGGCTAACGCCATCGTTAGCCGCCGTGAGCCGTGCGAATCTGCGGGCTCTTTTTCCCGTTCCACCGCCGTCTGGCCACCATTGGCTACCATTTATTCATCACTTGTTCACCGGCCTCTTGCTGTCATAACCCACCCAATTTTAGCTCCGATCCGTCACCAGAGCCACCTCCACAAGCTCAAGCTCCGATTTCACCTTTTTGGCCTTCCACCGCCATTTGGGCCGCCACCCACGGCCAACCGTTGCTTCCACTAGTTTCACCACCTTCCATAGGCCCTACCCTACCGTTCCCTAACTTTCGTTTGACTCCGTTGGCATTTGGGTATACTGTGTATTTCATCCACAGTGTTTTTGCACTGCTACGTTGCTTTCCAGGCATCTTTTGCACCTCCATGATCCTCCTAAAATTATTATATAGCACTGTAAATATTTCTCCAAAAGACTTTTAAGACTTAGATATATTTTTGCACTAACCTGTTTTATAAACTGTGATTTGGTTATCTGGTTGTACTGATAACTGTTGGTTGTTGGTAATTGGTTGATTTCATGGCATTGTGCACGCATGCGTGGGTGTGTGTTTTGAGAAACTGTGTTTAATGCTTTTCGGGTGCATGTGTATCACCCCCAAGCCGAGATGAGGTATTATCTCGGTGGAGCTCCTCTGGACACTCGGGAGCGGAATATATTGAGTGTCGTCCCCTGGGGCTATTAGACTGGATGGTAGCTCTCTCGATCTGACTCCATGACCCCTCGTGCTGGCGGGGGTCAGAGAATACTTTGCTATGTACACGGTGGGCGCAGAATTGGGCATCACTCGTGTATTGCTCGCACCGTCATTACCCGAGGGGTGACGAAGAGAGCCAGAGTATGTGGATGGTCCCTAGGGGAGGCCATGGTGCATACGGTTAAAATTGAAATTAATGGACTTATTCCTGGATTTTTATTTTGTGCCAAATGGTAAGTTTTGGCATGTGCGGAAAAATTGTGATTTTTGAGAAATTGTGTTTTTCTCGAGTTTGCGCTTTGATCATCATGTGCATGCATAGCAGTACCATCTTTTTGGTACTATATATTTTGATGCAGGTTTTGAGGAGGCTGAGCCTGAGGATGCAGCTCCGCCTGAGGAGTAGGGATATTGGCTATTTTTGTATTTGAAAATTATCGTTCGCTTATGCTTATTGTATTTTATTTGATTTGATGTTGATTTGTAAACAAAAATTGTATTATGTTGACATGTGAATTTTCAGTACTTTTGTATTGTATCTCTAGTACTTAGTTATTTAACTTAACCATTCCGCTACATATTGTTTATTGTACACGTGTTGCATTACACACACTCAGCACATGTCGATAGGGTGCGTGATTGTGTCGTTATCATCCTAGCGTCTCGATTTTCATGTGTGTCCGTACATGGAAGTTGGGGGCACCACATGTCAAGTGAATAAATATGAAATTGTTCTTTCTGCAGAATTACTTCAACCCTTGCCTATTCCTCAAAGTCTTTGGCTCGACATTGCCGTGGATTTTATTGAGGGCTCCCTTTTTCAAATGAATTGACTGTCATTTTGATTGTGGTGGATAGATTGACAAAGTTTGGGCATTTTTTTCTGTTGTCTCACCCTTATACAACTAGTAAAGTAGCTGAGATTTTTTTGGCTGGTGTATTCAAGCTCCATGGCCTACCAAAGACTATTGTGTCTGATCGAGATACAATCTTTACTAGTCTTTTTGGACATAATTGTTTAAAATGCAAGGTACCACTTTGGCTTTGAGCCCAGCCTATCATCTACAATCAGATGGCCAAGTTGAAGCCTCGAATAAATGTGTGGAAGGTTATTTGAGATCCTATATAGGGTCTAGGCCAAAAAGCTGGAGTAAGTGGCTACCAATGGCAGAATGGTGTTATAACACTACTATACATTCCTCAATTGGTTTTTCACCTTTTTAGGCCTTGTATGGTATTCCACCCCCTCGATTGATTTCTTATATTCTAGGCACCACTGCAAATGCTGAAGTGGATCACTAGTTGAAAACTAGAGAAGAGATTCTATCCCTTTTGAAGGAGAATTTGAGGAAGGCTCAAGAAAGGATGAAACTATATGATAACAGGAAGAGGTCTGAGAGAGTATTTCAAGTGGGGGGATTGGGTTTTTCTGAAGTTGCAGCCTTATAGATAGAAATCTGTGGCTATGAGGCACAATATGAAATTGGCCCTGAGGTGCTATGGACCTTTCCAGGTCATTCAGAAGATAGGGATAATGGCATATAAGTTGAATTTACCTTCTTCCTCCAAAAACCATCCTGTTTTTCATGTTTTTTGTTTAAAGAAAAAGTTGGGTGACGAGATTTCTCCTTTGTCAACTTTACCTCTAGTAGACAGTGAAGGTAGTGTGTAGTCTGAACCTGAGATGATCTTAGATAGAAGAATGAAGAAGCTGGGCAATCATGCCACCACTGAAGTCTTGGTGAAATGGTTGGGCACTTCTCTTGCAGATAATTCTTGGGAATCCTTATGGCAGCTCAGATCTAGGTATCCACATTTATTGGGTAGAATCCTTTAATAATTGTCAAGGGTGCCTTGTGGGCAAGGCCTTGAAGAAGGAAGGATTGTCAAGGGTGCCTTGTGGCTGCCCTTGAAGAATTGCAGTGCAGTGTGCTTATCATGAAGGTTAAAAGGGGTTAGTGTTGAAGAAGGAATTCACAAGGAAGTAGAATAACAGAAATAACAGAACGGGGCTTTTAATGAAATGACAAGTTTTGGAGTCGAAATGAGGGGTGTCGTTTGATGTGCAAAGTAGCGACGTTTTGTGGAATTAGGTTAAATGAAACGAAGCGTTTTGTGTGTGGTAGTTTTTTGTAGTTGCGTTTTATTCATTGTTGTTTGCGTTTTGTTTCTTTCATCACAGCCTGCAAGTATATAAGCAGTGTTGTGATTGCTTATCACTATGAACATTGATCATACGAAGATTTGGCTTTTGGAGGTTGAGAATCCCTCAAAGATTCTCTGCGAGTTTCATAATGGAATCTTGCTCATTCCTTTCCTGACTTGTGTGTCTTATCTGTGTTCTTGTTGAGATCTCGAGTAGTTTACTTGAATAAGAGTGAGTTACTTGGAAGAACCTTACACTTTTTAGATTTCTCAAATTTAGTGCAAACTTTTTAGTCCTAAACAACTTGTGTAATATTCCTGAGAAGAATATACAGAGCCCCTTTTTTTTTTGCTTCTGGGTTTATGGTTGATTTAATTTGTAAGAGTAAAGGCTGCACAATTTCCATTAAGGTTAAACACTCCATATGTCGATTCATATGAACATGTGTTAAATAGTATGCCGAATCATATGTTATCGCTTTTGAACATTCCAAAGGGAGTTTTTTCAGGGCTTAAGAAGATTTTTTCGAATTTTCTGTGGGGATCCTCGACAGAAAATAAGAAAAGAAAGTGGCTTTCTTGGAAGCAAATCTGTTTACCAGTGGAGGAGGGGGGCCTTGGGATTCGGGCATTTCATGAGATTCAAGAATCTTTGATGATGATGTTTGCATGGAAATTAATTAAAGGGGGATCGATGTGGTCTGAATTTTTTGCTTTGAAATATGTTGGTTCTAATCATATTTATTCAGTGATGCAGGGGAATAAAGGCTCAAGATTCTGAAGGGGCATGATGGCCTTAATGCCAAAAGTCCTTAATAATTCGAAATGGTTAATTTGAAAGGGTAATGTGAATTTCTGGTTGGACAATTGGCTGGGAGATGGTCCTTTAATTGATTGCCTTCCTGTTACTGGGAGTATCAACTTGAAAGTGCAGAAGGTTATTGCTCCAACGGGACCCATTTTGAGTCGGTTACGTGAACTTGTTAACGGGAAAACAATCACAAAAATTTGTGATGCAGGGGTTAGACTTTGATATGGCAGGGATTTTTGTGTGTGGAAGTGTAACATACCAGTTTCGACTATAGGGTATATAAGTAATTATTTTCCTAGTAAGCTTTTATTTAGATTTAAATTATTATGACTATAGTTTTATTAGAATTAATATTTACTTTATCTTTATATATTTTCTATTATAGTTGTTATTTAAAATTTGATAGAGTTTCATTTCAATGAGGATTCCTACGGTGTATCAGATTTCAATTTCTAGAATTTTATTCGAAATTTAAAGTTTTCATTTTCCCTCTAGTCAGCCGAATCCACCTCAAGGTCAGCCTCTGTTATTCACTTAGAAACTCCTAGCCCCGTACGTCTCTCAGCTTCTAATGAAAGACCAAGTCTCACATCAAAACCCTACTTTAAATCCCCTTTTCCTCTTCACAGTTTTCTTCCCATCGGCAAACCCACACAATCAAACCAGAGTTGAACATTTAAATAGAGAAAACCCACTTACCCGATAGCCACCTCTTGAGGTGCCGAAACCCTCTCTGACCACCACAGAAGTCGCCGACCCATAGCCCCATCGAGCCACTCATTTTTCCGGTAAGGTCTCGGCAGCCACCAGCCTATTCTATCTCTTTTGTTTTGGTTTATAGCAGTTTCTCTCTCTAACTCCCTCTTTCTCTCTCACTCGGTGCCGCACTACCACAGAGCAACCTCCAGTTGCGTCGCCTTCACTCCCAGCTGTCTAGCCCATCCCCGTCGTGCACCTCCCTCTCGGTGAGCCTCTGTCTCTCTCTCTCGCACGGGCACGGTGCCTTTTCTTGCACAACACCATTACTTCTGCCGAGTAATGGGTTAGCTGATGAGTTCACAATCGGGCCTTGGGCCCTATGAAATGATGGGCTTAGCTGTTAGCTTATGTTTTAAAGAATGTTTTGGGCCTTGTTTTAATCTGATGGGCATTTTCTTTGTGGGCTAAGTTGAGGTTAATTAGACATATACTATGTTAAAACTTGTAATTTAAATTGGGCCAATTTTATGATGTTTCAAGCATATTTTAGTGATTTTATTAGACTTAATATTTCAAAGAGGAGTCATATTTTATTTAAATATATATATTAGTCTAATGTTTATTTTATAAGAAAATGTTTAAAGAATTTAAATTAGATTTTAAAGTGGATTATTGAGCCTAATATTTTAGTTAAGATTTCTTTTATCTATTTAATAGAATTTTAATAAAAACTATTATAGATACTTTAAATAAGAAAATTAAGAAATATGTTAAGAGTATTTTAAATGATATTAATATTTATTAGATTTCTTATAAGATTGAATAATTATGTTAAGAAAGGAAAACTATTTTAAGAAATTAAGTTTATGACTTATTTAGAATAGCTCAAGTGTTTTACTAAATTATAATATGTTATTAGTATTTTAAATAATTTAAAATATCAAGATTTATTGATTTTAGTGTTAAACAAAATAGTTGTAGATTATCTTTAGAATTCCAAATTTAGTTAAGTAAGATATAGTATTTATTTATTTCCAACAATTTAGTGATAGTTATTTATTTGTGTATAGGTATCAAGTTACGAAGTTTTATTCAAGAAGAAACGCAGCGAGGTAAGTAATTTGATCACGAATTAGGATCGTCACAGATAAGCTTATATATAAGTATTATTCAAGCCAGTTCATTGATAGCCAATTTTTATTTATCACTCATGTCATGTGCAAGCATGTCATCTAGCATAGCACACGATCATGTCATTCCGCATCATATTTAGATTCAGAAATTATAATTATATATGTATTATGTCATGTATCTCATGTGTATAAGACACATAATCTATTTTAAGTTCAAGTGTAAGATAAGTTCAGATCAGTTAATAGATGGCCGTTCAGATGCATGGTACCAATGCAGTTCAATTCAGGGTGGTGTGCAAGCCACGAACTCAGTCGTGGTCCACCATAGTATGCTAGAATACTATCAGCAGTTCCCCTTGCTGCAGCGGGATGTGGGACTGGTGCATAACCTTGCACACAGGGTTAAATGTGTTGGCCAGTCAGATAAACCAGTCAGATAAATTAGATAAATCAGTTAGTTAGCTCAGAATAATCAGTCATACATAGCATAAGCATTAGCATGATCAATCATGAATTTTTTTTTTTAAGTTTTCAGCATGAAAGTTCTTATGAAAAACTTATGTTTATTACGTTTACATTGTGATGGATTTCTTACTGAGTCATCGACTCATTTTAGTTTATTTTCATGTTTTTAACCACCCAGGTGAAGATGATGATTATGAGCAGGCAGGCCAAGAGTAGAAGGATCATTTTTATGTTTTATTTTTAGTTCAGACTTTCTAAAATAAAACATGTCTTTTATGACATGAAGTTATTCAGTTTATTCATTTAATGTTTTTTTTTTGGAAGACAATTTTATTAGGCCTTTTGTTTTATGAAATAAATCCTAATTTGTTTTTATTTAATATGAGAATCTTTTACCGGGTTTATTTTCATAAAAAATACGTGACACACCTAGCCTACGGGAAGGGGGTGTTACAGGAAGCCATCGGTCAATGGGGAATTCTCCACAAAATCAGCATGGCAATTAATCCGGCATCAAGGTGAATTATGCACATGGAAGAAATGGCTTTGGAAGGATTGGATACCAAAGAAGATGTCTTTTTTTGTTTGGAGAGCTAAGAGGTGAGCTTTTCCCGTTGATGATGTTATTCAAAACTTAGAAATGTTGTGTTCATCCTAAGGTAGAAACATTAAATCATTTGTTATGTGAAGGGGAAGGTGCAAAAATCGTTTGGGGATATTTTGTAGTTGCTTGCCGAGTTCGCATGATGGGAACCAAGGTGGGCCAATTCATTGACATGTTGCATGAACGTTTGTGGGAGTATTACTTGCCATTCATTGAGTTTGGATATAATTGGTGTGGTCATTTTGGTGAAAGAAAAACTTTAAGATGTGTTTCATAAACATTTGTGGGAATTTCATTTGCCATTCATTGACATGTTGCATGAGCGTTTGTGGGAGTATCAGTTGCCATTCATTAACATATTACATGAACGTTTGTGGGATAATTGCTTGCCATTGATTGAGTTTGCATATAATTGGAGTGGTCATTTTGGAGTAAGGAAAACTTTAAATGTGTTTCTTGAACATTTGTGGGAGTATCATTTGCCATTTATTGAATTTTTACATGGACGTTTGAGGGAGACTTATTTGCCCTTATTTGAGTGTGCATATTATAAAATCTTACACACTACTATTTCTTATTTTCCATTTGAATTTGTTTATGATTTTGATCCACTTTCTCTTTTAAGTTTGATGTTGTTGCTTGTTGTTGACCGGAGTAGCTTAGATGGACATTTTCAAATTCTAGAGAAAAATAATCATAATGCTTATAAAGTGGATCTTCCAGGTAAGTATCATGTTTATGCTCTTTTCAATGTTACTAACATTTTTCCCTTTGATCCAGGTGGAGATTCGAGGTCGAATCCTTTTGAGGAGAGGGGGAATGATGGGAACCAAGGTGGGCCAAGTCTTAAAGATCATTTGCAAGTTCCAGATGATCAAATTAGAAGATCAAGAGCTAAGGAGGTCAAGGAAGCAACATAAGGATTGATGCAATCTACTTGGGATAAAGCTAGCAATAGCCCAACATTCAAGATGTGCTTGAATGAATAAGATCCAATTTTGATTCATTTGATACAAGCAGTGAAAAACATGACTTAAACTATTTTGGCCAATTGTTATTTCTTATGACCTAGGGTTTTGGGAAGGCCTTGTATTGTGGCCAATGGTGTATTTGGAAAGTTACAATTTTAGGAACTAGGGTTTTGAAGAGAAGTACTGTAGCGGCACTGTTCATGCAGCCGAATACTGTAGCAGTACTGTTCATTCAGCGAATCACTGTAGCCACACTGTTCATGAGGGGTATTTTTGAGAGAATGGGTTTTATTTTGGCTAGGGTTTCAATAGGGTTTTGGTCTAAATACACTTTGTAGCCTCATTTGAGCAATAGACAATATTGAATTTGAATTGTGAGTTGAGTTTACTCGTCTTGTTCTTGATTGAATTTTTGAACTTATCAAAGGCAAATCACAACCTTTGTGGCGTTCCTCCTTGTAATCTGGGTTCTTGAGACGGGTTCTTCAACGGGTCTAGATTTTAATATAATCTAAGTTCTTGAAATGGGTTCTCATCGGGTCTAGATTCTCCATCCATTGACTTGATTTTGGCTTTCTTGGGTGAGTTTTCAATTTGATTGTGGGTTCAAGGGATTTCCTTCCTGCGGGTTCATATCATCGCATTACTTGGATCCGGAATTGGGAGGGTATGATGTGGAGATGGTGGCATAAAGCTTCTATGTGTTCTCAGGTTGGATGGCTTCAGGGATCTCTTCCTATAGTCATTTCTTGGGCTATATGGAGGGCAAGATGTGATGCTGGAATGGAAGGTACTAAATTTATAATTGAGAATGTTATTAGACTAGTTAAAGTATGGATTCGAGATATGGTTTGCAAAGTAAAAAATTTCCAGCATATGGGGGATGAGGATAAGGAGGTCAAGGAGCGGCTAGATTGTCCGATTATTCCAATCTCTTCCAAGCCTACCAAGTTAATTACGTGGAATCTATTGGAAAGAGGAAGAATAAAGTTGAATGTGAATGGAGGAGCTTGCGGTAATCTGGGTGAGGCTGGGGGAGGGGCATCCTTCGGGATGCTAATGGTGACGTTCTTGGGGGGTTTGCACATTCATATGGTTTTGCCACAAATACCATTGCAGAATGTAGGGCTTTGTATGATGGACTTCAATTATGTCGACAATTAAATTTACGAGATATATTGATAGAATCGCATTCTGAGGTTATTGTTGGCTGTTTAGCTTTTGGGATATGCAAATATTGGTTCCTTTGAGATTTTTGGGAGGAAGTAAAAAGTATGGTACAAGAGCTCAATGTTCGTTTTCATCATATATATAGAGAAGCTAATATGGTGGCAGATTTTTTGGCAAAGCAGGGAGCTCAAGCTTTGACATCTGATTTTTGTGACCCAACTCCCATTCAAGGGCGCATTCGGGGATTAATTCGATTGGATAAGCTTGGCATGCCCTATATTAGATGATGATTAGAGTTGGTTTATTTCGATGTTTTGATGTTTTTTTTTGGCACCTGAAAATTTATTGGTGGCCTTGAGATTATTATCACGTTATTCCTCCGCCATAAGTGAGGGTTTTTTGAAATAAATTTAGGATGGGGTCTCTCATGGACAGGAGACCTTCGTCTATTTATAAAATAAAAAAAAATAAAAAAAATAAAAAAAAAATTCATTGCTCTTTCTGTTTGTACCAAAACACCTGTCTTTTAAACCAAAACTTCGTTTGTTTTCAGAGATGTGATGAGATGAGTTAAGATTAAAGTTAAAATATTGAATAAAATATTATCAGAATATATTTTTTAATATTATTTTTGTTTTGAAATTTGAAAAGTTGAATTGTTTATTTTTTATTTTGTGCGGAAATTTGAAAAAGTTGTAATGATGAGATGATAAGTTTTCAAAGTTTTCAAAAATTTGGGTTTTTAGTCTTGGAAAATTTTTTGATCTTAATATTTTGAATTTAATATTTAAATTTTATTTTGGGTAATTTAGTTTGAAAATGTAAATCTATCGCTCTATTTTTTAATATAAGGGCCGTGCTACTGTGATGCTATTTTTCTGATCTTAATACCCTTCTTATTTATAAATAGAATTTGACTTACTGTAAAAAAGTCATAGGATCTCTAGTATTCCTTGTAATAATTTTACAAGTTATTTCTACTTTAAATTAGGAAAATCCATTTTTTATTTAGAAAAAATCTGGGAAGATGCCATTGTAATGGGAGCAGCCACTGCACACCCTACGTGGCACAAGTAAAATGACAAAAAATACCTCCTACAACATTCATCTCCCAAATTCGAAATTACTGTGGACTGAGAAAACTGATGAGGGAGAGAGGGGATATGAGAGAGAGAGTCGAGGAGAGAGAGACCGAGATGAGAGAGAGACTGAGATGAGTGAGAGAGCTCGAGATGAGAGAGAGAGTCGAGGAGAGAGAGACTGAGAAGAGAGAGAGAGTCAATGAGGGATGAGAGAGAGATCTGATGAGCGAGAGAGTCAATCTGATGAGAGAGGGTCAATCTGTGTGCACCACTACAGTGGATGCTATATAAAATGACTCTTTTATTTATAGATTACCCGTTTGTGTTTTAACTTCATAAAAAATGGATGGGTTTCACTATTGCAATCCATTGTTAGAATGGACACTTCTGCGCTTATATAGTTTTCAATTTAAAACTGTTGTTAAGTTCTTCTATGTCAACAAGTTCTCTCCTCTTGTTGCCAGGAGATCATGATTCCAAGGATTCACTGTTGATGGTGTGGTTGATGGCTTGATTATGGCTAATGTAGCTGTTTTTATGTTATGGTGTGTCACAGATCATCAATTTATGAGGAAAAGCTTTATGGTGAGTCATTTTTAAGGGTTTTGCTACACAACCTCCACCACACTCTACACTCCACATTTTTTTTAAATATTTTTTTATTTTATTCTTTTTAAACTATTTCAAATTTTCTATTCACTATTCATATAAAAAATATTTGATAAAAAAAATAGAGTGTGGAATATGGGTGAATAGTAGGAGGTTGTGAAGACTTTTTACATTTTTAAACTATATGCTACTTAATCCTTTTTTTGATAGTTAAACAAAAATTTTATTCATAATAAAGACTTGGCATAGCCCAAGTAGATGGGATGAATATAAGAACCACGCCTAGTTAAGAAGTATAAGTAGATGCAAGGAAGTCATGAAAGCTTAGTCAATTGAAATCTATAGCTAGCACCCAAAGGAACAAAATGTTGAAACAGAGGCATTTAAGTTCTTCCATTCTCATTTCTCAATCTTGAAAATTCCAACCATTCTTTTCCTTTCAAATGCACAACAAAAGACAGATGGGAGTCATCTTCCACACGACTGCATTTTGTGGATTGCCATATAACCCTCTCCAACTCAAGAAAAGGTCTACCACCCTCTTGGGCATTACCCATCAACCTCCATAGTGGAGTAGCAAGTGGTCAACTGATTTCCCACTCTTCTTGCACACGCAGCATCAATCCATCACAATGATATGGCACTTCCTTAGGTTGTCAATGGTTAAATTCTTCACTAAGAAAGCTGTCCCAGCAAACAATGGCTTTTAGTGACGCCTTACTCTAGATATTTTTCCAAGGAAAGGGAGAATTCACTTGCGAAGTGAGAACCTTATAAAATGAGCTTAAGTGAATTTCCCTTTCTTGGAAGCGCTCCAAATTATTTGTTTGTGTTTCCAGCTCCAAAATCAATAGAGGATCATAAGGTGAAAAATCGATGAAGGCCCCTATCTCCCAAATTGAAATCTGCTTTGAACAAACTTACATCCAACTGAAGAGAGCCATAGAAAACTTCAAATGAATTAGCCACTGAAGCCACCTCACGAGACATCCCATGGCCTATTGGGAAAGCATTCTTGAGCACCCTGTCCCTACACCATAAATCATGCCAGAGCTTGATCCTGGAACCATCACCCATCTCCACTTTAGGCTGTTTAGTGAACAGACCCATCATTTTCTGATATATTTACACAAACTCATGCTATAGGTCCATTTACCTCTTTCATGCACCCTCCCCCCGAAACACTAAGTCAATTACCTCCTTCCACAAAGCATCCCTCCTAACGTTAACACCATGACGAATTTCCTAGTAGGTCTCGATTGAATCTAAGTTTTTGTTACGGGTTGGGGACTATGTAGATTAGACGAGATCCTGGATCGAGATCAAAATGAAGAAACAAGGAAGTTTGCATGAGCAGAGCCTGAAGCCTCAGAGTGATAGTCAAGAATAAACGAGACACACCATTTTGTTAAGTATTAGTTGATTTCATTGTAACAGATTGAGATTGTGTCGTTTAGTAGTAATTGAGAATAAGTAGAACGGTATTGTTCCGTAGCTGTCGTTTGGATCATTAGATAGCTGAACTGGTTATAAACTTGTGTAGTTTACATAACAGAATTCATGAAACTGAAGATTCATCTATAAAAGGTAGCCGATAGTTGGGAATGAGGCTAACTTCGGAATCTAGTGTTAATCAAGTCTTTTCTCTTCTCTCTTTCTCTAATTCTTGGTCACCCCTTCTGGAGGCTTGACTCCCTCGAAGTAGTCACAGTTACTTGAGTGTTCAGTATTAGCTTAGGGTCCATTACAATTGGTATCAATTGTTAGCAATGGCAGAAGGAACGAGGTCATGTGCACAGATCGTTGATTCTGTGAACTTACTACGACAACAACAGGAAAGGTAACAGAAACAAATCAAAGATGCTATCGCGGTCCTGGCTCAACAACAAGAAATGACGAGATTTGAAAGAGAAATTCAAGATAAGAAATTTAATGAATTACTGCAACAGATTTCAAAGCTTTCGTGCAATCCTCACTTGGAAGATAATGCACAGCATACAAGAGATGGACGAGATTTTTGTCAATCACGAGATGGCGAAACAGATGATTGTACGGGAGAAGTTTATTACAGAAACAATGGTGACAGATCTAATATGAGGTCAATTAAGCTGGATTTTCTAAGATTTGGTGGAAAAGATCCTACAGCTTGGATCTATCGAGCAAATCAATATTTTTTATACCATCAAGTGCCTCCTGGTCAGAGGATTTTTCTGGCTTCATTTCATATGGATAATGATGCGTTAGTGTGGTTCCAGGATGCAAGTGAATCTGGAATTTTTCATTCTTGGGAGGAATTCATGCAAGCAGTGTAGGTTCGATTTGGTTCATCTGCCTATGATGATCCTATGGAAGTGTTGACACACTTAAAGCAGGTTCATTTTGTTACTGCTTATAAATCTGAATTTGAATTGATTTCCAATTGGATTAAAGGCATTTCTGAGAGAAACAAATTAAGCTGCTTTTTAAGTGGCTTAAAAGATGAAGTTAGTGATATGAACCCGCAGGAAGAGAATCCCTTGAACCCACAATCTATTTGAAAACTCATCTAAGAAAGCCTAAATCAAGTCAATGGATGGAGAATCTAGACCCGAAGAGAGCTCGTTTCAAGAACCTAGATTATATTAAAATCTAGACCTGTTGAAGAACCCGTCTCAAGAACCCAAATTATAAGGAGGAACGCCACAAAAGTTGTGATTTACTTTTAATAAGTTCAAAAGTTCAATTAAAAACAAGAGTAAAACTCAACTCACAATGAATAAATTCATGAAATTTCATAAACTAATTTTCAAAAATGAGGCTACAAGACTATTTAATGAAAACCTAATTGAAATCCTAACCCAAACAAAACCCCTTTGTTCCAAAAATATCCCTGGATGAATAGTGCCGCATGAACAGTGTTTCAGCTACAGTGAACAGTACGGCACTACAGTAATTCGGACATGAACAGTGCTGCGCTACAGTACCTCTCTTCAAAACCTTAGTTCCTAAAATTGCAACTTTCCAAATAAACCCTTGGCCAAAATAAAAGGCCTTCCCAAAAACCCTAATTCATAAAAATAAAACATATGTGAGCCAAATATCATAAAGCCAAATTATTCTAAACTAATAAAATAATTCATTTAAATGATTTAAACAATTTTAAATCCTTCAAGTGCCCAAGGCCTTTAAGTCATATTATTGCCCTCTTCCATAGCTTGTATCAAATGAATTAAAATTGGATCTTCATCCTTCAAGCCCATTTTGACTATTAGGCTCTTGCTTGACTCATCCCATGTGGATTGCATCACTCATCGCATTGCTTATTTGATCATCTTTGCTCTTGTTTTTGTAATTGGTTCATCTGGAACTTGCAAAGAATCTTTATGACAAGGCCCGCCTTGGTTCCCATCAGTTAGATTGCCTATTCGAATGTTAAATCATTCTTCCCTGAATGATGCCTTTGGATCAGCAAAAATCCAAGAGCAATATGTTTGGAGTACAAAGAGGTCATGGAGAAGTAATGCTGGTGATTCTCAACAATTTAATGTGGGATCTTCTATTTTGGGAACCCCTAAGGTGCCTACGGTTAGGTTGCCTGATCAAAAAATAAATGAGTCTCAAATGCAGGAAAGAAGAAAGAAGGGATTGTGTTACTTTTGTGATGAGAAGTGGCAACCTAGCCATAAGTGCAGTAAACCGAGAGTTTAAGTGTTAGATGGCATGGAGGTGGGTGAGTGTAGTAGTGATACAAATGAGAAAGAATTAATTGTGGAAGAGATACATGAGGAACCTAAATTTGCAGACATAGCTTCCATTTCTTTACAAGCTATGGTAGGATCTCCAAGCACTAAAACTATGCGAGTGTTAGGGCAGATCAACAAGAAGAAGGTAGTGATATTAATTAACTCTGGTAGTACACACAATTTTGTGGACACTGCATTGATGAGCAAATGTGGTTTGGAAGTGCAATGAGGGCAGTCCATGCAAGTCAGGGTGGCTAATGGTGACATTTTGAGTAGTGATGGTAAAACTATTGGAGTTGGCATCCAAATACAGGACACTAGATTTGTTGTTGATTTTTTTTCATTACCTCTTGGAGGCTGTGATGTAGTTTTGGGAGTTAGTTGGCTCTCATCCTTGGGGCCAATACTTTGGGATTTTACAGAGTTGAAAATGCAGTTTGATTATCATGAAAAGAGAATCTGTTTTAAAGGCCTCACGTCCTCGACTACTTGTTTAATTTATGATAAAGAGATTAATATGTTTTCAATAGGTCCAAAGGGGTGTGGTTGCAGCTTATGCAGGTGGAAGTCACACAAACTCAGAATGTTTCTAGTCCAGAAATATAGCAGTTGCTGCAGCAATTTGGAAAGGTTTTCGATGAACCTACTACTTTACCTCCTTATAGAGCCTGAGATCACCAAATGAACCTTAAGAAGGATGCTATCCCTGTGAGTGTTTGACCATACAAGTATCCTTATTTTCAAAAAAATGAAATAGAGAAGATTGTTTCTAAGTTGCTCAAGTCTGGTGTGATAAGACCCAGTCAATCACCATTTTCATCTCCTGTGCTACTAGTGAGGAAATCTAATGGTTCGTGGCGAATGTGCATCGATTATAGGGTGCTTAATGAGGCCATTGTCAAGGACAAGTATCCAATACCAGTTGTTGATGAGTTATTGGATGAGCTTTTTGGCTCAACAGTTTTTTCAAAATTAGATTTGAGATCTGGCTATTATTAGATTCGAATGAGGGATGAGGATATTCAAAAGACTGCATTTCGAACTCATGAAGGGCATTATGAGTTTCTTGTTATGCCGTTTGGCCTTACAAATGCTCCTTCAACATTTCAAGCCTTGATGAATGAGGTTTTCAAACCCTTCCTTAGACAGTTTGTCATAGTCTTTTTTGATGACATTCTTGTCTATAGTAAGGACATGGCAGCACATCTAACTCATTTGGCTACTGTTTTGAAAACATTGGAGGCCAATCAGTTATTTGCAAAGAGATCCAAATGTCATTTTGCTTGTTCAGAAATTGAGTACCTTGGCCATTTAATTTCTAAAGAAGGTGTGAGAGTTGATCCGAGAAAGTTGGAGGCAATGTTATCTTGGCCAATTCCAAAAACTCTTAGAGCATTAAGAGGGTTTTTGGGATTAATGAGTTACTATAGAAAATTTATTCGAGGATATGGACAAATAACAACACCTTTAACTCTTTTGTTAAAGAAGGACAGCTTTCATTGGTCTGAGGCAGCAACTCATGCCTTTGAAAATTTGAAGATGGCAGTCACGAGTCCTCCTGTTTTATGCTTACCTGACTTTAATAAGCAGTTTGTAGTGGAATGTGATGCTTATGGAGTGGGAGTAGGTGTTGTCTTGATGCAAGATCAAAGGCCGTTGGCTTTTCTAAGTCAAGCTCTCAAAGGAAAAAATTTGATGCGTTCACTTATGAAAAGGAGCTGTTGGTACTTGTTATGGTTGTCAAGAAGTGGAGACCTTACTTGTTAGAAACTGCTTTTGTTGTGAGAACTGATCATCACAGTTTGAAGTATCTCTTGGAGCAAAAGATGGGAACTGGTGCTCAACATAGGTGGATTTCTAAGTTGTTAGGCTATGAATTTACCATTGAGTACAAGAAGGAATTGAGAACAGAGCAGCAGATGCTTTGTCAAGGAAGGAAGCCTCAGTTGACACCACATTGATGACTGCTATTTCATTTCCAACTCCTGTATGGTTGGAGGAAGTAAAGCTAGCTTATGCTTCAGATCAGATAGCACAAGAACAGTTTGCAGCATTGCAGGGAAGTCACTCTCCTTCCTCTTCTGTCTTTTCTCTTAGGCATGGGTTATTATTTCGAAAAGGCAGAATTTATATACCTAACAATCCAGAGTTGAAGCTCAAAATTTTAAACTTTGTGCATGCTAGCCCCTCTGCTGGACACTCTAGATTCCATATGTCATTGCATCGTGCTAGGCAAGATTTTTACTGGCCTGGCCTTAAACATGAGGTGGAGCAGTACATACGGGAGTGTGATCTGGGTCAGAGGAATAAGGTGGAACATGCATACCCTGCTGGTCTTTTACAACCTCTCTCTATACCTGCAAATGCATGGACAGATTTGTCCATGTATTTTATTGAGGGATTACCAATTTCTAGAGGATTTTCTGTCATCATGGTGGTGGTTGACATATTGTCAAAATCTGCCCATTTTATGGCTTTAAAGCATCCATTCACAGCATCTAAGGTGGCAGCACTATTTTTTGACAATGTGTTTAAGTTGCATGGTATGCCTCAGAACATTGTCTCGGATAGGGGGGCAACTTTTACTAGTTCCTTTTGGAAGGAACTCTTTCGACTCTAAGGAGTGACACTTTCCTACTCATCTGCATACCATCCTCAGAGTGATGGCCAAACTGAGGCAGTAATTAAATGTATTGAACATTTTTTGAGGAGTTTTTCAGGGGACAGACCAAGGCTATGGTTTGATTGGTTGACCCTGGCCGAATGGTGGTACAACTCCACTCCTCACACTTCAACTAAGATGACTCCTTTTGAGGTGGTGTATGGTAGACCTCCAATCAAGTTACAATCTTATGTACCTGGTTTGACTGCTAATCAATCAGTTGATGAGGTATTAAAAACTTGAGATCAGATCATTTCTACCCTTAAGATTAATCTGACTAGTGCTCAAGAAAGGATGAAATTTCGAGCTGACAAAAAGAGAACTGAAAGGGAGTTTGCCATGGGGGATTGGGTTTATTTAAGGTTGTAGCCTTATAGGCAACAATCTTTGGTGGCCAGAAGAAATTTCAAGCTTTCTCTTCGTTTCTTTGAACCTTTTCAGATTCTTCAAAGGGTTGGACAGGTTGCTTATAGACTGGAATTACCACAAACCAGTTCTATTCATCCAGTTTTTCACATTTCTTGTCTTAAGAAAAAATTGAGTCAACACCATTCTCCATTGTCTTCTTTGCCTCTAGTGGATTTACAAGATGAATTAGCTCATGAGCCTGAGGCTATTTTGCAGCGTAGAATGAGACAGATCCATAATAGAGCAGTAGTTGATGTGCTGGTTCAATGGAAAGGGGTTGCTATTGAAGATGCAACGTAGGAGTCTTATTGGTCTTTACGTAACAAGTTCCCTCACCTTGTGGGCAAGGTGCTTTAATGGGGGAGAGTATGTTACGGGTTGGGGACTATGCAGATTAGACGAGATCATGGATCGAGATCAGAATGAAGAAGCAAGGAAGTTTGCATGAGCAGAGCCTGAAGCCTCAGAGTGATAGTCAAGAATAAACGAGACACACCGTTTTGTTAAGTATTAGTTGATTTCATTGTAATAGATTGAGATTGTGTCGTTTAGTAGTAATTGAGAATAAGTAGAACGGTATCGTTCCGTAGCAGTCGTTTGGATAATTAGAGAGCTAAACTGGTTATAAACTTGTGTAGTTTACATAACTGAATTCATGTTACTGAAGATTCATCTATAAAAGGTAGCCGATAGTTGGGAATGAGGCCAACTTTGGAATCTAGTGTTAATCAAGCCTCTTCTCTTCTCTCTTTCTCTAGTTCTTGATCACCCCTTCTGGAGGCCTGACTCCCTCGAAGCAGTCACAGTTACTTGAGTGTTCAGTATTTAGGGTCCATTACAGTTTTGAACTCCCAATATTCCCCGGGAAATCAGAGAGCATACCTCATCCCAATTAATAAGGTGAAACTTGAACTAATCCCAATTCCTCCCATGAGAATTGTGAAATCACGTTGGAGCTTCTCCATGCTACGATTAGCTACGCTAGAGGGAAAAGGGAACAATGATAAGAAATATGTAGGTAAATGGAAAAGAATGCTCTTAATTAAGGTGGTCCTAAAAATACATCATCTTCCAACTAGCCAAACTGTGCTCCATCTTTTCAATCAGACCTTCGCAAATGAACTTAGCCTCAAAGGAGGCTCCTGAAGGAAGACCAACGTAATTCATTAGGTAGAGTTGATACCTTGCAATCCAATATGCTAGCCAAAACACCTATGAAAGGAACATTTCCCACTAGAAGTAATTCTGACTGGGCTAAGTTCACTTTTATACCAGAATCAGTTTCAAAGCATAAGAGAATAGCCCTTGGAGAGCTAATGCCCACAGAATATTAAAGTGTCATCTGCAAGCAACAAATGATCAATGCTGAGATCTCCTACTGAAAATCTAGATAGGAAACCACCCTCCACCAGAACTGACAACATTCTACTAAAAGTTTCCATGAAAATTACAAAAAGTAAAGGAGACAGTGGTTCACCTTGTCTAAGTCACAAGAACCACTGAAGAAACCACTAGGAGTACCATTCAGCAACACAGAGAATTGAACTGTGGAGATATACTGCATTGTCCAAGAAAACCACTTCTCCCCAAAACCACACCTCCCAGCAAATAATATAGGAAGTCCCAGTCAACGTCGTCATATGCCTTCCATATCAAGCTTACAAAGCAATCCTATATCTCTAGACTTAAGTCTTCTATTCAGGCATTCATTTGCAATAAGCACTGAGTCTGGAATTTATTTCCCTCTAACAAACATGCCATAATTTTGATTATGTTTTCCCTACTTCTACTTGATTGGGCTCTCTGTTTCTAGATTGGTTTGTGTTAGAAGCAAGCTAAGTCTTAGGATACAGCTCAAGTAGTCTCAAGAAAACTTTAAATAATATAACAAGCATGTGCTTCTGTGAGGGAAAAATGGTTTTTTCTTTGAAGGGGATAAATAAAGTTAGCTAATAATCACGTAAGACTTTGGAACAAAGAATAGACATGTTGACAATGGCCATCTTCCAATCTTCCAATTGGATTCAATTTAATATGATATCTTCCTAAACTCATGACTTATTGATGTTCTCCGAACAGATCTCACTGGATAATATTGCAAGTGGATGACTGCATGTGTTGATAACTTCTGCATTCAGTCATATTGATGTCGGGCATATTGTTTCCAACGTGATCGGATTATACTTATTTGGCATGAGTGTAAGGGTTCTTTGCTTCTGTGTCTGCTGTTTTATACTTGTGTCTGACAACTTGCAAACATCACATTTTAATCCATTTTTTAATATAATTGAAACAAATATACAATTTTTTGAAGTAAATAAATAATATTTAATTTTTGAATATGAACAAAAGATACCAAATGATATAAACCCACAGGAAGGAAATCCCTTGAACCCACAATCAAATTGAAAACTCACCCAAGAAAGCCAAATCAAGTCAATGGATGGAGAATCAAGACCCGATGAGAACTCATTTCAAGAACCTAGATTATATTAACATCTAGACCCGTTGAAAAATCCGTCTCAAGAACCCAGATTACAAGGAGGAACACCACAAAAGTTGTGATTTACCTTTGATAAGTTCAAAAGTTCAATTAAGAACAAGAGGAGTAAAACTCAACTCACAATGAATAAATTCATCAAATTTCATAAACCAATCTTCAAATGAGGCTACAAAGAGTATTTAAAGCAAAATCTAATTGAAACCCTAGCCCAAAATAATCCCCTTTCTTCCAAAAATAGCCCAGGATGAATAGTGCTGCATGAACAGTACTTAGGCTACAATAGATGCTACAGTACCTCTCTTCAAAACCCTAGTTCCTAAAATTGTAACTTTCCAAATAAGCCCTTGGCCAAAATACAAGGCCTTCCCAAAAATCATAATTCATAAAAATAAGACATATGTGGGCCAAACATCCTAATGCCCAATTATTACAAACTAATAAAATAATTCATTTAAATAATTTAAATAATTTGAAATCCTTTAAGTGCCCATGGCCTTTAAGATATGTTATTGCCCTCTTCCATAGCTTATATCAAATAAATCAAAATTGGATGTTCATCCTTCAGGTCCATTTTGAATGTTGGACTCTTGCTTGACTCGTCCCAAGTGAATTGCATCAATCTTGGAATTACTTCCTTGATCTTGTAACTGGCTCATATTGAACTGGTAAATGATCTTTAAAACTAGGTCCATCTTGGGGCCCATCATTCCCCCTCTCTTCAAAAGGATTCGACCACGAATCTCCACCTGAATCAAAGGGGAAAAGTTTAGTAGCATTGAAAATAACAAAAACATGATGCTTACCTAGAAGATTCACTTGATATGCGTTATCATTATTTTGTTCAAGAATTTGGAAAAGTCCATTCAAGCTAGTCCTGTCGTCAATAAGTAAAGATATTAAATCTAAAGCAGTAAATGGATTATGTCTATAAACAATTTCAAAATGTGAAAACTTATTAGTAGCATAAATACTCAAATTATATGTCAATTCAATGATTGGCAAACAATACTCCAACAATTGTTCATGAAACATATATGAAGTCTTCCTTACATAAAAATGACCACTCCAACTATATGCAAACTTAATGAATAGCAAGCAATACACGCGCAAACGTTCATGCAAGATGTTAATGAATGACAAATGATACTTCCAAAAATGTTCATGCAACATGTCAACGAATGGCAAATGATACTCCCACAAACATTTACGCAACACATTAATTAATGGAAAAGGATTCTCCCACAAACGTTTATGCAATATGGTAATGAATGGCAAATAATACTCCCACAAACGTTCATGCAACACGTCTAAAGTCTTCTTTGCACCAAAATGACTACTCCAATGATATGCAAATTCAATGAATGGCAAGTAATACTTCCACCCATGGTCACGCCACAAATTTAAAATCATTTTCATACCAAAATGACCCAACAAATCACATCCATGCACTAGCATCTCACACATAAGACCAGTAGGCTCACAAAGCTTATCATCTCAAAACAAACACCAATCAAGTTTATAGAACTTACCATATGGTGCTTTCTCACATGTTCCATGCACATTAGCCAAGCCATCATCATTAACATACAATTTCTTACCATATTCAAGTCTTAATAACTTTGTATCTAAAATGATGACAAGGACATACTTTCTTGTTAAAACATCCACCACAAAATTTTCCCTACCTTGTGTGTACTTGATTACATGAGGAAATATCTCAATGAATTGCACCCACTTGGCATGCATTCTATTCAACTTACATTGTCCCTCTAAGTGCGTCAAGGACTCATGTTCTTCCAAGAAAGGTCGGGTTGGAATTGTCACACCTGGCACAAAATGAATATAGTGCTCTATCTCCCTAATAGGTGGCAATCCACTAAATACACCGCAAGGAAACACGACCTGATATCCCTGCAACAAAGAGACAACAACACTAGGCAAAGAGTCGTTAAATTCGTTAGTATAAAGGCTTGCCTTAGCATAAAAACTCTCTTTTTTCTTTGTTTTTCTCTTACTTTCTTCACTCTCTCTGTTCTTTCCACTCTCTTTTTCTTTTTCACTCTCTTTCTTCTTTTCACTCTCTTTTTCTTCATCTTTTTTTGAACTCTCCAACTCACAATTGTTTTTCAACTCATTCTCTCTTTTTCTTGAGATCTTAGCCTCGCCTTCATTTTTTATCTCTCTCTCCTTCTCGGCCTCACTATTTCTTTTATTCTCAATCTCACATTTACTCTTGCTTTGTAGCTCAATCTCACTTTCACTCATGTTGTTTTTATCACTCTTACCTTTCAGTTTCAATTGGTCCCCGTGGGCCTGTGTTGGAGTTAAAGGAGCAAGTTTGATTGTTTTTTCATCCTTTTCAAAACTGTACATGTTCCTTAACCCATCATGGATCACCTTCCTATCATACTGCCACGACTTTCCCAATAAAATATGGCCAGCATGCATAGCCACTACATCACAAAGAACCATATCCTGGTATTTCCCAATAGAAAAAGAAACTAGCACTAACCTCCCCACAATCACCCAACCACTGCAACTTGTATGGTCTAGGGTGTTTCAAAGTAGGTAAACTCAATTTCTCAATTAAAGTAATGCTAGCCAAATTAATATAACTCTTCTCATCAATGATCATATCACATATCTTGTTATTGATGTGGCATCTAGTTTGAAAAATGTTCTCTCTCCACTGCTTTGTATCATCCATCCAAATTTGTGTATTAAGAGCACGCCTAGCAACAAGAGATTTCCTATACTCTTCATTCTTATACTCAATCTCAATACTAGGCTACGTCGCCTCCTATCTCTCCCACCTTGCAAATTTTTGATCAGGACTTCTCGTTGATCCATCGTATCCTTCACTTCACCCAACACCAAGTTAAACCGCTCAAACAGTTGTCACATGGCTTGCAACACAAAGGATGAGTTATCTGCCATCCCCTTTGGTGATTAGTTACTCCTATAAGATATCATAATGTGCTGTACAAAAAGAATATTAGTGGAAAACCTCACACACTCCCTTACGTGTTTACTCTCAAATAATGACACTCCACTCGTGTTTCACTCTTAATTGACTTTTTTCTGATAATAGTCTCACACTCTCTTGCCTTTTACCTCAATAGTTTTCTCGCTCAAGTTCTTTTAGAACTAGTTGAACTAAATCAAGACAATACAATCTTGTATTATTCCAACCAGTAATATAGATCCAAGAAACAAAAACAACAAACAATGAATGAATAAAAATGACACGAGACTCAAAGAATTATATGAGGGAAAGAGTAATGATAAAACAAGATACCCACTAGAAAGATATTTTCAGTCCCTTTGATGATAAAGCTCAATCAACAAATGTCTTTCTTTCTCTTTGCTGTAACTATGTAGCAACATATGAGAATGCTACCCTTTTCTTTTCTTCTTCTTTTTTTTTTTCAATTTTTTTTTTTCAAATTTTTTGTTTCTTTTCTTTTCTTTTCCTTTCTTTTCTTTTCCTTTCCTTTCTTTTCTTTCTCTAATTCAATCACAAACAGCAATATTTAATTGAAAATCAAGCAATTGAATTCAAGCATACAATAATTGACAACGAAATATAAGAGAATCAATGGAACGACACTCCAAGCAATTGACAAACTTAGAGATGCAAGAAACTCTAGAATTTTGAAACTCTAGGAGATGCAAATTTCAGCCAAACCCAAAACCCTAAGAATTTTGGCAGCGTACTTTTTGTTTGTATTTTTTTTTTGGCAACCCTCGAACAATAAAGCCCGATAATTAAATTTAAAGATACAAGAATTAAAAGATAGAATCAGACCTGAATAGAAATCGAGCTCTGAATACCAAATGATATGAAACCACAGGAAGGAAATCCCTTGAACCCACAATTAAATTGAAAAATCACCCAAGAAAGCCAAATAGAGTCAATGGATGGAGAATCAAGACCCGATGAGAACTCGTTTCAAGAACCTAGATTATATTAAAATCTAGACCCGTTGAAAAACCCGTCTCAAGAATCCAGATTACAAGGAGGAACGCCACAAAGGTTATGATTTACCTTTGATATGTTCAAAAGTTCAATTAAGAACAAAAGGAGTAAAACTCAACTCACAATGAAAAAATTCATCAAATTTCATAAACTAATCTTAAAATGAGGCTACAAAGAGTATTTAAAGCAAAACCTAATTGAAACCCTAGCCCGAAATAAACCCCTTTCTTCCAAAAATAGCCCAGGATGAACAGTGCCGCGTGAACAGTACTTCAGCTACAGTAGATGCTACAGTACCTCTCTTCAAAACCCTAGTTCCTAAAATTGTAACTTTCCAAATAAGCCCTTGGCCAAAATACAAGGCCTTCCCAGAAACCCTAATTCATAAAAATAAGACATATGTGGACCAAACATCCTAAAGCCCAATTATTGCAAACTAATAAAATAATTCATTTAAATGATTTAAATAATTTGAAATCCTTTAAGTGCCCAAGGCCTTTAAGATATGTTATTGCCCTCTTCTATAGCTTATATCAAATAAATCAAAATTGGATGTTCATCCTTCAAGTCCATTTTGAATGTTGGGCTCTTGCTTGACTCGTCCTAAGTGGATTGCATCAATCCTGGGATTGCTTCATTGATCTTGTAACTGGCCCATATTGAACTGATAAAGGATCTTTAAAACTAGGTCCATCTTGGGGCCCATCATTCCCTCTCTCCTCAAAAGGATTCGATCTCGAATTTCCACCTGGATCAAAGAGAAAAAGTTTAGTAGCATTGAAAATAACAGAAACATGATGCTTACCTAGAAGATTCACTTGATATGCATTATCATTATTTTGTTCAAGAATTTGAAAAAGCCCATCCCAGCTAGTCCTGTCGTCAATAAGTAAAGATATTAAATCTAAAGGAGTAAATGGATTATGTCTATAAACAATTTCAAAATGTGAAAACTTATTAGTAGCATGAACACTCAAATTATATGTAAACTCAATGAATGGCAAGCAATACTGCAACAATTGTTTATGAAACATATCTGAAGTCTTCCTTACATTAAAATGACCACTCCAACTATATGCAAGCTTAATGAATAGCAAGTAATACACGCGCAAACATTCATGCAAGATGTTAATGAATGACAAATGATACTTTAAAAAACGTTCATGCAACATGTCAACGAATGGCAAATAATACTCCCACAAACGTTCACGCAACACATTAATGAATGGCAAAAGATTCTTCCACAAACGTTTATGCAATATGGCAATGAATGGCAAATAATACTCCAAAAAATGTTTATGCAACACGTTTAAAGTCTTCTTTGCACCAAAATGACTACTCCAATAATATGCAAATTCAATGAATGGCAAGTAATACTTCCACCCATGGTCACGCCACAAATTTAAAATCATTTTCATACCAAAATGACCCAACAAACCACATCCATGCACTAGCATCTCACACATAAGACTAGTAGGCTCACAAAGCTTATCATCTCAAAACAAACACCAATCAAGTTTATAGAACTTACCATATGGTGCTTTCTCACATGTTCCATGCACATTAGCCAAGCCATCATCATTAACATACACTTTCTTATCATATTCAAGTCTTAATAACTTTGTATCTAAAATGATGACAAGGACATACTTTCTTGCTAAAACATCCACCACAAAATTTTCCTTACCTTGTGTGTACTTGATTACATGAGGAAATGTCTCAGGGACTATAAAAGAGTAAGTCAAAACCTAGTCAAATTCAAAGGACTTTCAAATGGGCAAGGGTTGGAACAACCTAAGAACTTTCAATGAGTGTAGGACTCTTCAAATAAGGATAATGATGGGGTTTAAGAGTAATTCGGATCAAGAGAAATAGTCAGAGTCTAACATGCTATAAGAGACTGTCTGGATATACTTTAGTATTTTGAACGTAACTTTCTACTCATATATCAGATTGATTCGATTCCAAATGCGTTGGAAAGATAACTTAAAGGGCTACGACTTTGTCTCTAATAAAAATTTCCAAATTCGAATTCCTGAAGTGCGTACATGGTTGCCAAGATAAGTCCTAAGATTTAGACGATTTTTCTAGGTGGGAATCATGAAGATATTAGGGTTTCTTTCCTACCCTATATAAGGATATCATTAGGAGGCTGAAAGGAGAGAAGAAGAGAGAAATTTAATTGTCATATCTTCCGTTTGCTTTACCTTTCTCTTGAGATTTTTGTTGTCCATTATATTTATGGGTAACTAAATTCTCAAATAGGGCTAGGGATGAACTTGCACATTATATGGTATTTGTAATTTATTTTTGATTTATGTATTTGATTTTCAATTACTAAAACTCTTTTGTTTTATCATTCTCAATTCATCATTGATGTTCTCTTCTCCGAATAATCATAGAATTTATTCTGTTTATGGATTCAGTCATGCTCTTTCTATTGAATGGATTAGTTATTTGATTATGTTTGGATCAATTATTTATCTATTAATTTAATTATTTACTGCAATATCACTCCCAAAATATATTGTCGTCGTAGGATTTTCTCAATAGTGATAATAATTTACGTATTTTAAAAGTGGTGAATGATTTTTCAAAGGGTTATATTTGTTTTAATCTTGGTTTATAAATCTATATCTTCCGATTGGAAATTTTGGAATTGAGTTTCCAATTGAGTTATCCAATGAATCAAGAATAATTAAAATACCGGATTTATGCAAGGGATTCTTGATGCTCTACTGTTTGTCAAATTTAAGTACTTTTTCCGTTAATCACTTTGCTTCACTTTAATTTACATTTAAAATTAATCTTTGTTCTCCATTGATCATTTAATATTTTTTCTTAGTTTCTTTGTATTCTTCTACAATTCTTTTAATTTGTCTCTCTGTGGAATCGACACCCCAAAGCTTTGCTACAACTACCGCGTTATTCTTTGGGCGTAATCACCATTACACATCATCTCCACAAATTGGCGCTCTCTATACGTAAGTCCCTCATAAAAATAGCTCACTAAGCGCCAATTCTCATACTCATGGTGAGGACACATATTCAACAACTCCTTAAATCTCTCCCAAGAGTGATACAATGCAACTGATGACGTTGTGAGACTTAAGTTCTTTCCTTTCTCTTTGAAGAATAGAATTGGCTATACTCATTGAGACCCCGATCTATTGGGTCATGGAGTGAGATGACTCAGGTTGTAACACCCCGTATTTTAGTGTATTTTAATGAAGGATTATTTTAATTAATTTAATGATTGATCCTCTAGTTTTAGTATTTTGGGAGTTTTAAAATTATTATTTTATAATATTTTATTGGGCTTTCTTCTTATTAATTATTATTTCAGATTTAAATTGATCTTTGATTTAAATTGGTTCATTTATGGGTTTTAAAATTATTGTTGTTTTATTTAAAGCATTTCACTGCGTTTAATTTATTTTAATTAGTGTTATGCAATTTAATTGCCTTTTATTTTAAAGTATGTTATTGTTGGAGTTTAATATTTATTTTAATTAGTTTTGAGTTTATTTTGTTTTATTTAATTTACTGGTTTAAAAATAATGTTTTGAGGATCAGTTGTGACTCGAAAGTGGTGAGGATTGGACCTCATTTCTTTTCCCCTATCTTTTCTTTTTCCTCTTTCCTTTTTCTCTTCCTTTTCTTTTCTTTTCTTTCTTTTTTTCTT
>QEOT01005240.1:81847-101131 GCA_003123785.1 Pterocarya stenoptera | reverse complement strand
AAAATTTTAAAAAATATATATAATTTCATTAATAATTACTTACTTAATCGCTAAATAAAATAAAGAAAACAAAAAAAATTAAAATATTCGAGCGATAATTTTAAATGGTAACATTGAGGGATTAAATAACATTTTTCTTAAAAAAAACACAACATTCAAACCATGTAAGAACAAATATGTTTTCCATCTTAATAAAAAGAGTCCTGCTACATGTACCAATAATCGGTACAAATAGCAGGACAGATAACTAGAGTTTTTTTTTCTTTATCAATTTTTTAAATATTTAAAATAAAATATATATAAATTATATAAATTCATTAATAATTACTTTTTTAATCATTAAAAAAATTTATAAAAAAAAACAATCGCAAACCATCAGTCAAAAGATCGATTCACTTAGCATTTCTCTAATAAAAAAGCTTTCGTCACTAGCTAAATTGAGTGCATGCCCATTGTGAGTTCATGTAATTCAGCGAAAAAAGGTTTATAATTCAAGGATTTTTCTTTTATTGTTGTTTTTCTAAAACATCTTGTTAAGAAGAAGAGAATGAACGCATGCCTACTGTATGAAGAAATACCTCAACAGATAGAGTTCATTTCATTGAGACCTTTCAAGGTCAGTTTTTTGTACAAAGCAAATCACAAAGTATCGCAGCATATTTATAGAGACGTATTACATGTCAAGGAATATTCTAGCTAGAGAATATTTCATAACAAAATTTGTTACAAGGGTGGTCCAAAGGATGCCATCGTGCTTGTTCTTTTCTATTGTGCTGAGTCACTGCTTCTAGAACCTTCAAATATGTGTGAGTCTTCATGCTCTGCTTCAATCTTCCTATTAGCCCCCCTCGACTCAAGCGGCACCATGGAAATGGTGAGACTTGATCGCAGTAGATTGAACTGAGCCGTTGAAAGTGGTTTTGTGAGAATATCAGCAATTTGATCCTTGCTAGAGATAAAAGAGATTTAAGAGTTTTGGAAGCCACTCTTTCACGAATAAAGTGATAGTCAAGTTCAACATGCTTGGTCCGAGCATGCATAACAGGATTCATAGACAAATAAGTGGCTCCCAAGTTGTCACACCATAGTGTTAGGGAATCCGAAAGAAAAACACCAAGTTCTTTCAAAAGCGACTGCAACCATAAGACCTCACAAGCTGTATTTGCAACAGCTTTATACTCGACCTCATTAGAGGAACGGNACATGCTTGGTCCGAGCATGCATAACAGGATTCATAGACAAATAAGTGGCTCCCAAGTTGTCACACCATAGTGTTAGGGAATCCGAAAGAAAAACACCAAGTTCTTTCAAAAGCGACTGCAACCATAAGACCTCACAAGCTGTATTTGCAACAGCTTTATACTCGACCTCATTAGAGGAACGGGCAATTGTAGGTTGCTTTTTAGATCCCCAAGAAATTAGATGTTTACCAAAATAGATGCAAAAGCCTCCTGTGGACTTGCGATCATCAGGGAAACATACCCAGTCAGCATCGAAGTAGGCCAAGAGTGTGAGGGAAGATGAAGAGGAAAAATGAAAACCAAAATTTTCAGTTAACCATAAATAGAGCTAAATGTGTTTCACAGCTTGCCAATGAGAGACATACGGACTATGCATATACTGACAAACTTTATTAACTGAAAAGGATATATCTGGCCTAGTGTGAAGACTACCCACTACACCTCTATACAAACCAAGATCTTCAAAAGAAGGACCGTCTAGTGCAGTGAGTTTAAGAGTTGATGACATGGGGGTCGAAACATGTTTGGACTTATGCATATTAGTCCGAAGAAGTAGATCTGAAATGTAATAGGTCTGAGACAAAAACAAGCCAGAGGCAGTGCGAGATACTTCAATACCCAAGAAATAATGTAGAGGTCATAGATCTTTGACATGAAAATAAAGTCCAAGTGCAGCAATAAACTCAGAAATAATAGACGAATTAGTGTCAGTTACAATAATATCATCAACATAAATTAAAATGTAAATGGCAGTGGAAGCAGGTTGAAGAATAAAAAGAGATGAGTCAGATTTAGAACTCTGAAAACTGAGTGTGAGAAGTCGATCACTCAGTTTTGAAAACCAAGCCCGAGGGGCTTGTTTTAAGTCCATAAATAGACTTTTTTAACTTACAGACGTGTGTAGGCAAATCAAGATGTACAAACCCCGAAGCCTGCTGCATGAATACAGCCTCTTGCAGATCACCGTATAAAAATGCGTTATGTTTATCTAGTTGATGCAACGGCCACTTGGACGGCACAGCAAGAGAAATGAGTAAACAGATAGTGACAGGTTCACTATTGGGCTAAATGTATCATTGTAATCCAAATCGGCTTGCTGATGAAACCCCTTAGCCACAAGCCGTGTTTTTCGACGTTCTGGGGTACCATCAGCAAGTCTTTTTGTTTTAAGAACCCACTTAGAACCTAATACATTGAAAGAGTAAGAGAAAGGTACCAACTCCCACGTTTGGTTGCTGAGAAGTGCTTGAAATTCGGCCTCCATGGCCGATCTCCATTCAGGATGCTTAGAGGCCTCAGTGAATGAGGTTGGCTCTTCTGGAATAATGGTGGGTCTGGACACAGCAAGAGAAAGAGATAGTTTAGGGGGCCAAGGAACCGTGCCATCTGATCGTTGAAGAGGGAAGGTCTTGTGGGCTTTGAGACGGGTATCCATCGGATGAGAGGGTTGAGACGAGTTTCGGTTTGGGCGGGGCATGTGGATTCTGTGTTGGGAAGAGAAAAAGGTGCAGAGATATGAGGAATGTGGGCAGAGGAAGAAGATAAAGGAGATAGAGTTTGCGATGGGGATGTTTGAGATGTATCGGGTAGGGTTTGAGAGTATGAGGAGATGGGATGAGAAAAGGATGGGCTTGAGGAAGAGTGAGCTCTAGTGATATCAGGAGACCCACGATCGGTATTGGGAAGATTTGGTGAAAGGATGTGTAAAGGAAGGGCTGGGCTGGGCTGTGGTACTTTTGGAAGAGTAAAAGGATGAGACCCATGAGATGAGAGACCTGTACTGGGTAGTTGGGCAAAAGGGAATTATTGAAGTTCATCAAACTCAACATCTTGTGAAATATATATACGGCCTGACGGGATATGCAAACAATTGTAGGCTTTATGGTATGGGCTGTAGCCCATAAAGACACAAAGTTGAGACCTAAATTCCATTTTGTGTCTATTAAAATGGCGCAAATGAGCCAACAAGCCGATCCAAAAGTCCTCAGAAATTTATAATCAGGTATTTTATGGAATAATTTTTGAAATGGAGGCATGTTATTAAGAATGGGAGTGGGCATCCGATTAATTAAAAAAACTGTTGTTTGGAATGTGGCCAACCAGTATTTGGTAGGGACCGACACATGTGCTAAAAGAGAGAGTCCCATTTCGACAACATGACGATGACGTCGTACAATGTTGTCATTTTGGGCATGGGAATGAAGGGCAGTGATTCTCTGATTAATTCCAAATTGTTTTAAGATTGAGGAAAGGGGACGGAATTCACCGCCCCAATCTGATTGCACAGAAATTATTTTAGAAGAGAAACAATTGTGAACATAAGTCAAAAAGGCAATAAAAACACTTAAGACATTAGATTTAGATTGAAGAAGGAAATATCCAAATGTACTTGGTAAAGTCATCTACAATAACTAAACAGTAACGAGAGCCTAAAGTGGATAATACGGGTGCTGGCCCCCAAACATCCGTAAACAAAAGTTCAAAAGGTGTGTGAGATTGTGAGAGGGAGGTGGGATGAGGGAGTGTGTGTGATTTTGCTTGGGAACAAGCTGAACAAGATGTAAAGCTCTTGCTACTAAGCTGAAAATTCTTAAGTGTGAAGGAGGTAATACGAGAGGAGGGGTGACTAAGCCAGGAGTGCCAAATGTGAGGAGTCGTCCATTCACCCAAGTAAGCTTGCGGAGAGACAGTGGAGTTAGTGACCGTGGCATCAACCGAAAGTACATAGAGCCCATTTTCAACGGTTCCCTGAAGAACTACCTCCTTGGTGTGTAAATCCTTCATACAAAAATAAGAGAAATGAAATTCAAAATAAACAGAGTTATCAACACAAGATTGACACACAAACAATAAATTGCGAGAAATAGATGGAACATGAAGAAGTTTTATAAGTAGAAATTTGCCAGAGGTAGTGGGAAGATGAGCTGAGCCAATGTGATCAATTGGAAGAGAGGAGCCATCTCCAATGCTAACGTGATCAGGTCCATAATAAGCTGCTGAGTCCAGATTTAAGTTGGAGAAATCTGCAGTAAAATGGTTAGTGGCTGCAATGTCTGGAAACCAAACATTCGGTGGAGCTGAGGGAAAAGGAAGGGTGGTTAAGTGAGCAGCAAGAGAAAGAGGAAGAGCTGCTTGGTATGCTTGGTTGAAACGGTGCCAGCAACTGACTGACGCGTGACCGGGTTTTAGACATAATTGACCAAGTGTCTAACTTAGGAGGAAAGAAATGAGAAGGACTACGACCCATCCCCTGACCACAAGGGCCACGACCACGATAGCCTCTACCACGAGAGGGTGAGGGAGATTTGAACAAGGTTGGTATTGGCAGCCAGAGGAGTATTGGAAAAAAGGCATTGCTTCTGATGAGCAAGCCTTGATTCATGATTTAACAAAAAGCTATAGATCTGCTGAGGAGTTAAGGGTTCGGGTCTAGTAGTGAGAGAGGTGACTATAGAGTCATAATCAGTGCCCAACCCAGCAAGGAGATACACAGAAAATTCAGAGGGGGGGAGAGGTTGTCCTGTGGCATTGAGAGAGGAGGAGATATTGGTGGCTTTTTGATAATAAGTGGAGATGGAATCAGAACCTTTTTTTAGAGTGGCTAACTGGTATTTGGTGTGCATTACATGGGCACACGATTGAGCAACAAAAAAGGAGTGCAAAGTAGACCATACTGCTTTGGCTGTGGTGCATTCAAGCACCTGGGAGAGCACTTGTTCAGAGAGGGATGCATTTAGTGCAGACACAATGAGCTGGTCTTGAAGAAGCCAATGAAGGTAAGCTGGATTAGGGACGTTATTTGTAGTTGGGGAGGGTATGGGAGTAGAGTCGTCGAGATGACCGAAAAGGTCATTGCCTTTGAAGAAGGGGACGATGATCCATGTTTGGGTGTTGTGAAACGAAAAGAAAGGAAGAAAACAAAAGGAAAAAAAAAAAAGAGCTAGACGTTGGTCTTTATGAAGCTCTTGATACCATGTTAAGAAGAAGAGAATGAACGCATGCCTACTGTATGAAGAAATACCTCAACAGATAGAGTTCATTTCATTGAGACCCTTCAAGGTCATTTTTTTGTACAAAGCAAATCACAGAGTATCGCAGCATATTTATAGAGACTTATTACATGTCAGGGAATATTCCAGCTAGAGAATATTTCATAACTGAATTTGTTACAAGGGTGGTCCAGAGGCTGCCATCGTGCCTATCCCTTTCTGTTGTGCTGAGTCACTACTTTTAGAACCTTCAAATATGTGTGAGTCTTCATGCTCTGCTTTAATCTTCCTATTACATCTTAACTGTGCTTCTAGAAAATTCAAATTCAAAGTTTCCGGCCCAAAAACCTGGCCTCCAAAATCAAAATCCTTGCTTCATTCTTGTTGACGTGTCCTGAATTTCATAAAGTTCAAACTTATGTACGCATACATCATTGATAATTTATCAAAGAAATTGAATACAAAAGACTTCAAACTTAGCTTCGTTTGGATGTTGAAGTGATCTCAGATATTTTGAATTGATATGTAAATAATGATATTATATGAGTCACATTAAGATATGTTTAAATATAAATAGATTGATATAAGTGTTTGAATTAATGAAATAGGCTGAGATGAGTTTAACTTTTTTATAAAAAGTTAAAAAAGTAGTGGGTCTCATCAATGATTGGTTTGATATGAGTTGGAATCACTTTAATAACCAAACATAACCACACGAGAAAGTAGACAAAGAAGCTGTAAATAAGGTGAGGTTGGATAGTGAGTGTTTGAGATGAGATGAGTTGAGATGAAAGTTGAAAGTTAAATAAAATATTGTTAGTATATTATTTTTTAATATTATTATTATTTTAAGATTTAAAAAAGTTGAATTGTTTATTATATTTTAAATGAAAATTTGAAAAAATTATAATGATTAGATAAGATGAATTTAAAATCTTTTTATATGGGGTAATTAACTTGGCTCTATATAAGAGGGCGTGCTCAAACAGGAGCTACGCTTGCAGAATTCTAAAAGCCTCTCTATATTTGTTAATTAAACTCGTGTTGATCTCAAAGAAGCTCTGACTTTTATCCGAAGTTCCAACTTATATATTTGTTAAGTCTCTTCATTCATCAGTTCTAAAACTATATATTTCCTCAGATCATGTCATTCTCGTTTTGCTTGTTTTCTTATGTTATTGTATGGTTTACATTTTGTATCCTCCGTAATAATACTCCATTATCATGGTATTCGATATTTTTTTGCAATCACTAATCATAAAGATATGTGAACGGTGAGATGAACACTTAAATAACAATGTAAAGGCAGTAGTACTCGAGGTTCCGAGAATTTTTAAAAAGGTGTAAGAAATAAAAGAAAAGAATGGGAGAGAAAAATTCAAAAATTGTATTGAATGAACTATATTTACTATATATTCGAGGTAGCCCAAACCTCCACAAACTAGTATTTATGTTCTACTAAGCCACCTAATTAACTAACTGGACTGTAAAATCCGCATGTTGATAAGGCTTATATATTAAGCCCATGCCACTCAAACAGTAAGCGCCCACGTACGTGATTTCCAGCCCACAATCAATCGTAAAGCCTAAGTTATGAAAAGAGAAATATTTGGATCATTAGGGTAGGTTTAGAGAATGAGATGAAAATTTTTAATTTTAGATAAAAGTTTAAAATATTATTTTTTTTTAATATTATTATTATTTTAGGATTTGAAAAAATTGAATTGAGATTTGAAAAAGTTGAATTGTTTATTATATGTTGTATGGAAATTTGAAAAATATGTAATGATGAAATGAGATGAGATGAGAATTTTGTGTTTTGTGTATAAGAGTCTTAGTCTTTCAAATTAATATAATTTATTGTAGTACATTAAATTATAAAAAATACTTTTTATCTAGTAAATCTAATTATTATATTTAATCACAATAATTTGTGAGAATTATTTTTATAGATCCTTTTGTAAATCTAAGAATACGTGAACAAAATATCTCTATATGCTCAACTCTTATGCTAGCGAAGAAAGATTTTCTAGCACAACTCTCACTATTTTGATCAGTATATTTGCGGAGTCATGGCCCCTATGGACAATCAAGAAACAAAGAAAGGCCGTAGTACCTCCATTGCCACCAAGTCCCCGTGGCTTTTCGATAGTCAGGTACCTTCCGTTTATAGGTGTAGAACTTCATACAAAATTTGAGCAACTGAGTGGGATCTATGGCCCCATCTATAAAGTTTGGCTTGCAAATAAATTGTGCATTGTGATTAGCTCACCCTCGCTAGTTAAAGAAGTTGCTCGTGACCAGGACGCAATATTTCCAACCATGATGCTAATAGAGTTGTACTTGTTGTCACATATGGGGGAGTCGATATTGCTTTTTCTCCGAATGGTCCTGACTAGAAGATGTTTGTGAGAGAGATGCTAAGCACAACAAATCTTGATACTACATTCACTTTACGAAGAGAAGAGGTAAGGAATACCATTAGAAATATTTATGACATTAGCAAGTTTTGATTTACAAGGGATTGAAAGGAAGCAAAGAGGATTTCCCAAAGTATTGACCGAATAATTGATTATGTCATTGACAAATAGATCAAGAGTTTGGCCAACTTGCTTTTGGTCTTTATGCATATGTCACTTCTCTACTTATATGTTTCATTATTTTAGAGCCGAACTGAGTAGTGTCATTTACAACATTAGCTAATTCATAGACATCCAAACTTTGTTTTGATTTTGCTTTTTCCAATTTTCAGTTCAGCTAATCAACTTACTCGTGTTTAAATAGGACATAGTAGTGGTTGCAACCAACACCACGATGACCATGTCGGAATGGGTGATGTTAAGGCCAATGAAGCACCCAAAGATAATGAAAAAATTCAATGAAGAATTAACAAAAATCGTGAAGTTGAACAACTTAGTTGAAGAATCTCATTTGCTCAAATTACACTATTTCGATGATGTGATTAAAGAGATGTTCCATTTGCACCCACCTATTCCATTCCTAGTACCTCATGTTCCAAGCGAATCTAGCATCATTGGAGGGTATTGTGTACCCAAAGGTTCTAGGATCTTGGTGCATGTTTGGGCTATACAAAGGGACCCAAAGTATTGGGACAATCCATTAGAATTTAAATCTGAGAGGTTTCAAAACAATCCTTTTGGTAGATTTGATTATTCGGACAACAATTTGAAGTATTTTCTATTTGGGTCAAGGAGAAGAATATGTAAGGGGCTTCCACTAGGGGAAAGGATACTCAAATACATCCCAACTTCATTTTTGCATTCCTTCCAATGGAAATTGCCACATGGTTCAGAGATGGATTTTTCATACACTTTCATTATTATTACCAAGAAGAAGAATCCATCCTAGGGGTGTAGAATCGGGTTGGATTTTTTTCCAATCCGGTCCAAAGCTCGGAATCCAGATGCATCCGGGCGATTAAGAGAAATCCAGATCCGATTTTATAACCCGATTATCCGTAACCGGTCCCTTTTTATAAAAAGAAAATTCCTCTACATCTCTTGCTTTCTCTGTAAAGTGTAATTGTAAAGCAACGAGCAATATTTGCAAACCATCGAAAGTTCCTGTAGTCTTGTCTGGGCAACCAAATACTTTTTAAGGCCAGAACCATCAGAAGTCTCTGTAGCCTTGTCTCGGTAGTTTCTTTTATCCTTTTCAAATTCAATTATTGAATCCTCTCTCTCTCTCTCGCATGCTCTGGTTTTCCTCTTCCACTAACCTTTTGCAAAGCACTGCAACGTTATCAATAATTATATATATTTTACCATTGATGAGTACGATCTCATTTTTTGTTTTGTAGTTGTTTGTTTTGTCGCGGATCCAATGGACATTTCTCGAGAAACACCAAACAGTGAACCATTCTATTTTGCATTGTTATTTATTTTGTTATTTATTTTATTTTTAAAAAAAAATCTTTAAAAAGTGTTTAGATTATTTTTAAAAAAAAAGTTTGAGCAATTTAAACATGATATCATAATTTTTTTTTAAGTGCTATAAAAATATTTTTTGAAGTTTAAACAGTTTTTTTTTTTAAATATTAATGAATCTAGTTACAATTCGGATATTCGGATTTATAGTCAAAAACAAAAAAAAAGAAAATTCAGATATCCAGATTGAATCTGGTTATCTACCTGGATTATTTCCGGATTAATCCGGGCAGTTATCCGTCCAGTTTTTGGAATCCAGATCTGGTTATGTCCAGATATCCAATTCCGAATCCGGTTACACACCTCTAATCCAGCCATTTCAATTCCTACTCCAAAGTTATCCAAATCTGAGCCCTACACAGAATGGTATGAAGTTTTTTTAATGCACAATAACTAATGAGGTTGTGATGCTTTTCACTTCTATAGACAATGTAATAATGGTTTCCAAAAGGTGCCGGTTTGAATAAAAACCTTAGTTTGGCATTTTCCTTTTCTTCGTCTCTTGCCACTAGCTCTTATTTGGATTCAGAGATGAATTGGTTTGAATAAAAACCTTAGTTTGGCATTTTCCTTTTCTTTGTCTCTTGCCACTAGGTCATGTTTGGATTCAGAGATGAATTGAGATAGTTTTAGATGAGTTGAATAAAATATTGTTAGAATATTATTTTTAATATTATTATTGTTTTAGGATTTGAAAATGTTGAATTTTTATTATATTTTGTATGAAAATTTGAGAAAGTTATAATGATGAGATAAATGAGTTGAGGTGAGTTTCGAATCAAAGAAGGGCTAAATGACGTGGTTTTACAGTCAACAAAGGGTTTTATGGGCATTTTGCATTGTAATGTTCATGAAGTGGAAGTCTACGTCATCTTCATCAATTCTTAAACATTAAAACAGGTCAAGCGTTCTCCATGATTTTTGTTTCCTGTGAATATGCCAAAATGCGCAGTGCGATATACACCGTTAGCAATGGTACTCTTTTTGCAATAAAGCAAAAGAGCCAAAACTTTGGTCAGTGGTATAAAGAGACAGAGCAATAAGAGTAGAGAGTATCGTGGCTATTAGGAAACCTTCACTATCAGAACCTCAGTTCCAAGTCAGCAGGCTGCTCTCTTTTCATCCTTCAATTATATTTTACTTTGCAATTGGTAAAAAGGGATTTCTGTTTACAACATTCCCGCATATTCAAGCTAATTTCTGTTTGAGATTGATTGATGATCTTTGAGAGACGACGTGCGACTGATTCCACCACTCCAGAACCACGGACTTCTGAAGCTTTAAAAAACTTGAATCTCGATCAAAGATTCCGAAATGGTTCTTGCCGGAGATAGCAATCATTTATTTATAACATTAGGAAAATATATACATATTGATATTAATAGTACGCCACCTACTTTTACAGAGGAAAAAACAAAAGAGTCCTGCTATGCTACTTCGTATTTATTGAGTTCTGAAAATAAGTAGCATATGGATACAGCAAGTTGTACTGCTATGCTACTTAACATTTACATATTTAATAACAAAGACCAAGAAGTACTACTTCCTGAAAGTTGCTGAAGCAGCAGACTTGCAAACAGGGAGATCCTTCTCAACATTACTTCCTCAAAAGTTCAGACTGAAGCAGCAGGCTTGCAAACAGGGAGATCCTTCTCAACATTAGGTGGGAACCGAAGAATAGGGTTGCTCTCAAAGAAATTTACAGGCTTTAGATCAAAGCTTGATGATACAGTTGGCATAATAGGGAAATCCTCCTGACATGGAATGTGATGGAAGCCTAGTGTGTACCATAGAACAATGTCCTTATTCTCAATTGGCCGATCCCTGCAAGATCAACTCCATTAATAAGAGTATCTCAGCCATTGAAATATTGAATAGTCAAGTCAAATTGGGTATATCAGCATCTTCGAGTTAGGCAAAACTCCAAGCACATTAGATAAAATCAGCCATTGAAACAGATAGAAGAATGCCATGTTGTGTGGCAAGAAGTTGATGCGACAAGCTCATATTTCAAAACATATTCCTTATAAACATAAAATACTTTCCAAAGTTCAAATATAAGAGTATAAATTCTCAAATAAAGAAACACACCTGTCAGACCAAGTTGCTAGAGTGTCTTCGCCATGGCTCTGGTAAACAAACAATCCACCTGCCCATTGCTCACTCTGATTGTATGGAGTGACCCATATTTGATTGTTTGTAAAAGCACCCCGTTTTTGTGCAGGGTCGTCAAGATCAAGCAAACTGGCAGCTGTGCCACCAGGAACAACCTTATATCCAACCGGGTTCCCAACCCGTGTCTTCTTTGACGGGTTAATCACGTGGAACTCAGATGGGTCATAGAGTTTAAGCTTAATTTGAGCATCCTTCTCAGTCTTAGCCACATTTCTTACGGCTTTCAAGTAGCTTTTCCTCGGTGATTCACCCGGCGATGTCTGTTGCCTCTTAATATTTACATTAACAAAGGAATTGTCTGAGCCATCGATATCCATATCGAGATAGAATGTGACATAGTGGTCATGGATAACCCCAATTACATTTTCTGACAAAAGAGTGCCATAGAGACTTTCTTGGTTGGGAATTTGGTTAATGTGGTTGTAGGAGGTACCTTTCACCATCAAAATGCCACTAAGTCCAACCTGAGGTTAAAAATTAATAGCAATAAGAGATTGATTATATAACGCCTGATAAAGACATCAAAGTTGCAAGTGTACCGCCAAAAAGAAGGTAACATCATTTAGCTCAGCACCATATATCCACTTGTTACATAGAAACCAAAAATAGGATCTTGAGAGGATAGATAAATCATAGACATCATTCGAGGTCGTTCCTTTCTTAGGTAGGGACATTCTATTCTAAGATTAATGAAATAATTAGATTTGTGTCTTCCCAGAAATTTAACCCTCTTGAAATGATATTTAACATAGTATCAGAAAATGATTTAATCACCTTCCAATTGATTTAAGCCCTTATGAAAATTAACAAATTTGTTAAGGGAAAAATCGTCATCTCTGGTTCATATCAGCTTAAACCTTATACAACTTCTAAAACAAGCTTTGATTTTTTTTTTTTTTAATCTCTACTAAAATTGCACTTTAAAAAAATATGCACGAAATTAAAATGACTTGTGACATACCTTAACTCTGATTAGCCCATCTGTTTGGAACTCCCAATCAACAATGTAATCATAGTTTGCGACCGATGCTGCCATTCTAACCACCAACGTCACCTTTGGCCTCACTTCTCTAATCTGCCAAAAGAAATACAAGCCAAACATAAGAAGTTCGGCATCATAGCACGTGGATTCGCATGCCAACAGACACAAACTAATCGAAGCCACATGATTCTTGTAATGATCAGATATTTAGATGATTCTTGTATGCATAATTGCTTATATACGCTAAAAGTATTGCTTACCTCCATACCCGTGATAGGACTCTCCGAGTGGCGCCAACCGATGTCGCCAGCATAGCTCTCGAAAACGCAGATCATGTTCGATCGAACGTACGGTGTCCCATCACCTGCCGCAAACACACCGTCCATGTAATACGCGTTCCGTGGACAATCGTTAAGCGGGTCGAGCGGCATGGCTTGCAACCCGAAACCATATTCGCCTGCATCCATATAAGTCTTGAAATACCATGCATCAGTGGGGTCCATGTAAGGCACAAACAATTCAGAAGTAAAGCCTTTGTACATCACGTCCCTTAGCTCCCCGGTATCTGGGTCCAGGACCTTGGCCCGAGAAACTATCACGCCGGCTCTAGCGTCGGGTTTCAGGTGAAATTCCCAGTTTGCCCATTTGACTAGGTGATCGTCTTCGATGGTAAAACTCGGACCCTTCGGTTGCTCAATGGATATCGGGTTCAGTGGGTTCATTGCCTGATGGAGCTCCTGAACTGAATAACGATAGTCTGTGTTGGCGGCCTTTGGAATTGGTATCTCCCTGCCCTTATCCGATATCTCCACCACTTGTTTGGTGTCCAGGTCAAGGAGCACGGTCAACCCTTCGATTGGTCTCATGTAGAAGTTCGCAGTGCCCTCCATGGAATAGCACTGTACCTTAATCAACCTCCTGTTCTCCTCAGACGTCCCGTACCACCCCGTCGAAATCGGCAGGCACGCGAGGTCAGCAAGATCAATTCCTCGCTGGACAATCGTGCGGTTGAAGTCCGCGTTGGCGAGCGGGGCCAACGTAGACAGGGTCATGTCCTCCATCGTCATCGTGGGGTAGCCGGAGTGCAAGCCGGATTCTCGCATGGCCACGTGGCCGGTGCCGAGGTCGACGGTCAACACATGTGACTTGCCGCGGACACGTGCCACAACAGAGGCCTTTCTGGGTAACAAGGGGTCGCCCTTTTTCCATTTCAGGACGAGCGATTTCTCGGGCTCCTCGAGGTCGATTGAGTGGAGAGAGTAGCTGGAAGACTCAAAGAGCTCGTGTGAGGAGAGGATGGAGCCGACCTTCTTGAGTTCTTGGATGGTCAGGGGATCTAGAGGGTGGTGGGGTGTGTCTGACGCATGGTTGTGGCGGCGCTTGGGTTTCGGAGGCTCTTTGAGGAGGTTGGTTTGTTTGGTTTGGATGCGATTCTTGGAGGTGCACCACGGTGAGTTGGTGGCACAATCAAGGAGGTCAGTCATGTGTGGCGGCGCGTAGGGGAGGTGAACAAAGGTGAAAAGTAGGACAAGGGAGACACTCAGCAAAAGAAACGAGAAGCGGAGGACGTTTCTGGCTTCCATGGTCTATCAATTTCTCTCCCCCTCTCTCTCTCTCTCCGTGGAAGGAGGAAGGAGCTTGACGGCTGCGTGGAGAAGGCTCTCAGTGACTATGTGCGGCAGTGAATGATTGGAGTTGTGAACGGCCAGTTGAAGATTTGATACGAATATAGATTCCCGAAAGGGATAGACAGTGGACACCATCCAACTGTGGAGTGAACAGAGGTATCTGAAAGATAAAAGTAAAGAATCTTTTATTTTCTATTTTTTCCCTTATGTTACGAAATGTTTAAAGAATCGGGATTTTTTTATTTGTGGGCAATAAATAAATTAAAAAAATTTTCATCGATTACTATTCATAATTACATATTTTACATTATATAAAAAAACATTTTTATACTCTATAAAAAACACATTTACGTCCTATAAAAAATATCTCATATTTTATAAAAAAGCTATAAGTGCATTCCTCAACCAGAAGTGTTAAAAAAAATAAACAATTGTGGAGTATGCAAGTATCATAAAATTGTTTTGAAAAATAATAGAGTTTATTATTAAAAAGTTAATTTTTTTATATAGATCTTATATTTATTCACTCTTTACAAAAAAATTACACAGTACATATGCACTCTACGATTATATCTAATCTTTATATCTAATAAAGAGATGTTCACATCTCATCTTTATATCTAATCACCACAAATATAAACATTTTTCAATTTTAAATTTTCAAATTTTTAACTTTTGCATCTAATTATTACTTAATTATTATATCTTTTCTAAACTTCTTAATAAAAATTAAAAAATAATTTAACTTTTTTCAATCTTAAAACAAAAATTAAATTAAAAAATTATATTCTAATAATATTTTAATTATATATTATTTTTATTTAATTTCTCTCTCTCCTTTCCAAAACCTCATAAAATATTTTAACTCATATTATTTCATTATTATTTATAAATTATCTCATTACTATTTACAAATCATCTCACTACTATTTACAAATCATCTCAACTCAACTTACTATCCAAACCAAACGCAAACCATAATTTCTCGATTTTACTTTTATCACATATCTCAATTTCTATATAAAAATAAATAAAAATAAATAAAAAGGAACCAATAATAGGTGATGTGATAGGGATTTTTCAAGTATTCATCTTAGAATCCTAATAGCGTGCCACCTAACTTTGATCATTGGGCGTGTCTACTAACACAAAATCACTTTTTATATTTTTATCTTCTTCTTTTTTTACATTTTTTTAATATATTTAATTTTTTTTTTTTAAATTAATACACTAAAAATCACTTTCTTAATTAAGTAAAAAAATTATATACATGAGTGGTCAAAATGAAAAGACAAATTCAAGCGGCATACTAACATTTTGCTTCATCTTATAACATCAATGTGACATATTATATAATGACTTGATTGAAAAACTATATATGTATATATATTTTTTCCATGAATCATTATTATATTTAGAATTATTACAGAGCTTCTTAAATTAAAAAAAAAATGAATAAATATGTTAACGTCGTGTTTTGCACGTCTTTGGGACGGGTTTTGACAACTCAGATCTTTCGAGCTAGACGTCGATTGGTGCTGTGTGGATGTACGATGTTGGTGCGTACATCCATGGCGATGAACCCTATTTAAATGCAAAAAATAAAGAGAGATGAACACACAAATTTACGTGATTCGACATTAGACTTACGTCCACGGGAGTTAGAGAGAGGTTGTGCACTAGGCCTACGTGGTTCGGCACTAGCTCCTGGTGCATGTTGTCGTGCACCCGACGTGGTACATGCATGGCATTGTTCATGCCATGCACAACCACCTACGGTAGTGCACAGTGCATACTTGGTCCTTTCTTGTGAGCGTGTCCAGTGTACCTTGGCCTCTCTTTTCCTGTAAACCACGTGCTCTACCGACTATGTATTCACAGTCTGAGTGGCTAGGGAGCTTGGATTCCTAGCCCTACGCTGCGTGCATGGAAAGCAATCAAATGCAATGCACTTAATTGCCTGGGCGAGTAGTTGCCCATTTTTTGCAGTAGTATTTTTTATAAAAATAAAAGTTAAAAAATTGAGAACACTTATCTTGGAGAGTTTTATCTGCTCCTTTGAAGATAATTTAGCGCGCCAGAAAGTCACCCTTCTTCCGCTTTCGGTTCCACAGAAAAATCTTCGAAGGCGTACATGAAAAGAAATCTCGTTCTTGACTTTTGATTCGCCTGGAACAGGTTGTTGCAGGCATACAAAGTACACGTAAGATCTATTAGGATCACACAGACGACGTCACTGTTAACGTCGTGTTTTGTATGCTTTTAGGCTGGGTTCCGGCAACTCAGGTCTTCCGAGCTAGACGTTGATCGATGCTGTGTGGAGCCCCCGGCAGTAGTTCGGTGCAGTTGTACGGTGTCGGTGCGTACATCCATGGCGACGAATCATATTTCAATGCAGAAAATAAATAAAGATGAACACACAAATTTACATGATTCAGCACTAGGTCTATGCCCAAGGGGGTTTGGAGAGGAGAGATTCCACTATAGTAAGCTTTTTTATAATCTCTCATAACCTCTTATTTTTCACTGTACAATAGAAGCTATAGAGCTATTTGCTGGAGAATAAGTTCTCTCTGGAGCTCTCTGGTTGAATAAGAAGTCCCCAAAGTCCGAAGAAGTCGAAGTCATCCCAAAGACAGAGTCGGCAATCCATAGGTTCCTCTTACCTTTTATCTCCTGCCCTCTTTGCTTTAAGTCACTTTCCTCTTTTTTCTTTCCTAACATCTTGATTTTCCTTGTTTTATGTCAAATTCCTAAATTTTCTCTCTTGACATTGTTTTCACATGCCTCCTGAGTCTTGACACCCCCATGTCTTTAATCCCTTCTTGTCCTTCATTATTTTCTAATACTTTGTCTTCTAATGAATCCCCCCTAATGACTGGGCTTAGGACATTCCATAGGCCGGAGAAAACTCTCCTTACAAAATATATTTACAATAATGAAGCAAATCACTTCTCTTAAAGTTACAGGACTATTTTGCTGAGTTTCTTAGAATTCCACCCAGATATGTTTGCAAGTGATAACTTGGAAAGACAGTTGAGTCTCTCTATCTTTTGTTCCATTCTCAAGTTTCTAAACTTATGAAATATTGTTTCTCTGCTGCACGGATGGAGCGACAAAAATTTTAAGAATTCAAGAGAATATCACTGTTGAATATTGGAATTAAACAAACAAAGCAATATAAAGAGAATATTATTGGAGGGGGTATAAATGGACCTAATTGGAATTTTAGGGAAAATATCTTTTAGATCTCTTTCCTTTTTCTTACTTTCCTGTTGCTTGCAACTCTTTAATATCTCTAAGATCTTAAGTTTTTTATTTTGTAATACAGTTTTTACAATTTTTTATACAATCATGTTTTAAAATGAGGATATTTATATAAAATGATGTTATTTTTATAAGTTAATTTATAAAAATAAACCTCATTTAAAACATAATTGTATAAAAAGTTATAAAAAAAATATTGTATGTCTCTCATTTTCCTTATATCATGTACGAAACTTGCAAAATATATTGATGAAATTGTTTTATTGGTTCTTTCTAACAATTCGTTTTATATGCATGATAAACAAAAACAAATTATTACTGTCTCCAAAATTAAAAATAATAATAGGAACTTTGCTGCTCATCATCTCATATACAACACACCACACTTACTTTTATTTTTTAATATTTTATTTTTTAATATTTTATTTTTTAATTTTATTTTTTAGTTTTATTCCTCCTAAACTAATTGAGTTTTTCTACTCATCATTCATATACCACACATTTAGTAAGAAAAATAAATTAAAAAATTAAAAGATCATGTGTGGTGTATGGTGTGGAGATGATGAGTAAAATTTTTTCATTTTCAATAATTGCTTATGAAACCAATGTCATGTGATTCGATCATGAAGTTTGGATAGTGAGTTGAGATGAAAGTTGAAAATTGAGTAAAATATTATTAGAATATTATTTTTTAATATTATTATTGTTTTGAGATTTGAAAAGATTGAATTATTTATTATATTTTGTGTGAAAATTTTAAAAAAAATATAATGATTAAATGAGATAAGTTGAAATCAACTCTCAATCCAAACAGGGCCATGAGTCTCGAAGTTGTAAGTTTCGCATATTTGTTTTAACAATTTTGCTACATGCAACCGCCTGGCGCAGCTGGCATGCAACCGGTGTCTCATTTAATAAAATTTTTCATTTCTTTCTCTCTCTCTCCCCTTCTATTTCGCTTCCTTCTCCCTCCCACTTTTTCATTTCGTTCCTTCTCTCTTTATCAATTTTTTCCCACAAAGGCGAAAGACCCAACAACGATCTTGAAGACACAGATGATGAAGATTTTCGCTTTGAAGACGTGCCAAAATGGTTGAACTCGTCTCCCTCCATTCATTTTCAACACCTTCTACTGAAAGTGACAAACAACTAAAATCAAAACTTCAAATGCACAGCAGCTGAATCCCATACCGAAAATGAATCTATAACGATCTAACTTATATACAATTATATTCAAACTTACATCGAAACCAACTGAGGATCTCTCTCCTCTTCTAGACCCAAGGATTGCAAGGCTCTCCTTTCGCTATCCACAGCTGTCACTACGAAATTTGACCATTTTCCTATTTAGAACTTAACGAAGAAATGAACATTAAAAAAAATTTTGGAATTTTGGATAAACGAGCCAACCTTTGAAAGAAGAAATCTTGAGCAACTACTCAACAACCTTCCGGTTGACGAGGCTATCATCGACAGCCAAGACTTGAGCTTCTGTGGAATCAAACAACGAAACATCAAAACCGTCTATCCTCCGCCTTGAAACGAAAACGTTCCTCTCCATCTAATCTCCGAGTCAGATATATTCATGGAATAGTAAATTGTATATTTCTAATCTTGATTCCTTCGAAGAAAAGCCAAAAATAGAAACCCAATGAATCAAAGACAGTTCTCGAAGCCCTTCATCTTCGATCGAAACCCCCATCCCCATGAACACAGAAGCTATCGTCGATCGTAGACCTCTCTCTCACCCACGATGACGATCGTGTCTCAGAGATCTGGACTGTGTGACAACGTACGACGACCACAACAATTGGAATCCTTCACCCATGACATCAACCACAGACGGAATGCTTCACTCCCAATCTCCCGTTTCACTCTCGCATGAAAACAGAAGCCACAGACCAGAAAGACAAAGCCTGGGAAGATGAAGCTTGGGAGAAGATGAGAATTAAAGACAAAGCTCGGGAGAAGACAGCTTGAGCGAAGACGAAGCTGACCCATATCATTTCCCTCCACTTTCATTTTGTTTTTGTCTATCTTTTTTTTTTTTTTTTT
>QEOT01005240.1:39081-80082 GCA_003123785.1 Pterocarya stenoptera | reverse complement strand
AAAGAAAACACGGCATATCCCCAATTCGGTGAACGTTCCCAATTTGCCCTTTTTTTCCCTTAACCCTATTTCTGAAGAACACCGGACATCATCGTCAACAGCAATAGCGCAACACATTCCCAACCCATTTTCTCTCCAACCAAACACTCCATAATCCAACCCCCCCTCTTCCCACACTAACCCAGAAACAATTTGAACCCTAACCCACAAATATCCTCCCTGTAATAAGAAATTTAGGGCCAATGTCTCAGCTCAAGAACACAATTTCCCGCCTTGATGATCTCCCCTCTACCCCCGGAAAGTTCAAACCGGACAAACACACACCGTACGTTCAGCGCCTTCGGTTGCACTCCAAAATTACCTTCTGGTCCTTCTTTGTGGCCTTCATCCTCCTTTTCTTCTTCCTCACCCATCCTTCGGCGGCCCCACCCTCGTCCTCGCGCCGAGCCCTCGGGTCCGACTCCTGGGGCGGCCGTGAATGGGAACGTCGGGTCAGCCGCTCGGCTCGCAAGCGCTCCGACTCCGGCCTCACCGTTCTAGTCACTGGCGCAGCCGGCTTCGTCGGGACCCACGTCTCTGTCGCGCTCAAGCGCCGCGGCGACGGCGTGCTGGGCATTGACAGTTTCAACCATTACTACGATCCCAGCCTTAAGCGAGCCCGCCAGAAGCTCTTGGAGCGTGCCGGGGTGTTCGTTGTCGAGGGCGACATCAACGACGCGTCGCTTCTTCACAAACTCTTCGACGTCGTGGCGTTCACCCACGTGATGCACCTCGCCGCGCAGGCGGGCGTGCGCTACGCGATGCAAAACCCGGGCTCCTATGTGAACAGCAACATTGCCGGGCTGGTCAACCTTCTGGAAGTGTGCAAGTCAGCGAATCCGCAGCCTTCGATCGTGTGGGCATCTTCGAGTTCGGTCTACGGATTGAATTCCAAGGTACCGTTCTCGGAGAAGGACAGGACCGACCAACCGGCGAGCCTTTACGCAGCGACAAAGAAGGCTGGTGAGGAAATTGCACACACTTATAACCATATATACGGGCTTTCTATTACAGGGTTAAGATTTTTCACGGTGTACGGGCCTTGGGGTCGGCCGGACATGGCGTATTTCTTCTTTACAAAGGATATTCTAAAGGGTAAGCCAATTACGATATTCGAGGCTTCTGATCGTGGGACGGTGGCCAGGGATTTCACCTACATTGATGACATTGTGAAGGGGTGCTTGGCGGCCTTGGACACGGCAAAGAAGAGCACTGGAAGTGGTGGGAAGAAGAAGGGTCCGGCGCAGTTGAGGGTTTTTAATCTGGGGAATACAGCACCGATCCCCGTGACCGAGCTTGTGAGTATGTTGGAGAAGCTTTTGAAGGTAAAGGCTAAGAGGCAGGTGTTGCCGATGCCCAGAAATGGGGATGTGAAGTTTACCCATGCGAATATAAGTTTGGCACACAGGGAGCTCGGATATAGGCCTACAACTGATTTGGAGACGGGGCTAAAGAAGTTCGTGCGGTGGTACCTTAATTATTATTCAGGGGAAAAGAAGAAGAGTGCCTGGTGAAATGTTTGAATCTGTGCTGCCCCTACAAGTCATTGTACTTTCTCTTCTTGACATGAATTACCTGCCTTCGCTCTCATTTTCCGCATTTATTATAATCTCGATACTGTCAAAAAAGGGATTTAACGTCCAGTGATTGGCCATTGATATGCATTTTCTTTAAGGGCGTGGCTGGTTTGTATCAAGAGAAGAGTTGAAGAAAATTTTATTTCTGTTTACCACAATTTGCTGCTTTATTTAGGGTGTTAGTTTTTAGTTCAGGGCTTGTACAGTCCATGACCGGTGGTAGATGACAAAGATATCCGATTTGTGGACTTCCTTTCATCATCATCTCGATTGCAATTGAAATAAATAAATAAATAAAAACATTTGTTGCAATGGGAATTTTTACTCTTATATCCCTTAAGAGATGTATGATATCTATGTTTATGTTTCCGCTGTTTTGGTATGGATTGACTGCACGATGTGTTTATAGTTCACTTTCTGTTTCTGATTGGAAAGACCTTGGAATTCACTGGTGCAATGGTGCTTCTCTTTACACTCTTCATCCTCATGATGCATAGTTTTTATTTTCTTTTTTCTATTTTCTTTTTTTGTTATATGCTATAGTTGCTGGGAGTGGATGTGCTCTTTGATCAGCGTTGTTACATGAACATTCCACTCAGGCATAAATCACTTGGCTAGTCTGTAGGCAATAGCATCCAATGTGTTGGATGCATGGTATTGTTAATTGTACACTTTTATGCCTTTGATTGTAAGGAAATTAAGAACAGAAGAGAAACTTTTATTTTAGACATAAATCAGGATCTTTATTGTCACCCCCGTGGAATTGCTTCTTCAGGTGACAGGGTAGGCAGTCCGTGTGCAGTTTGGTGGCTCTACTGATCTAATCGGTGCCTACCATTTTGATTTTTTTCCTGGGGTTAACATTCTATATGTTAGTTTATTCTTTGAACTATTTTGTGCTGGTTTTAGCCTCTCACGTGCTCTACTTGATTGAATAGAACTCCTTGCTCATCTCTGCCAAAGTCACAGGATGTAGATATCCTTGCATTCCTTTGATGTTGATGGTTTATTTGTATCTTTGCTCAGAAGATGTTGGCATCTTTGCAGGGATTGCCTGTAGAAGCAGGAGATCTAATAACTTGGAAGCTTGAAAAATTGTATGATAGGGCTACAGCTTTCATTTTTGGGACCAATTAGTGGGTGGAATACAATCATGCTTTTAGTAGTTTAAGAGGTAGTNAAAAAAAACAATTGTCTGCTGAATTATTTTTGGAGATTTTTTCATTTGACTTTTTAATACGATAGAGGCGACTATCGGGGTAACTCGTTGTTGAAGAAAACTGATGCTTGAATAGAAAGGAAAATTTCAACGCAAGATCACATCAATTACCTTCACAAATCATTGAAAATTAAAAATAATAAAAAAAAAGGATTAAAATCCCCCTAGCCCATATGGCATTCCTAGCCCAACCCAGAGGGCATAATTGGAAGTAAGTGTCGAAGAGAAAGGACGAGGAGGGCGACCAAAAAAAGAAAAATGAGAAATAGAAGAAAGTAAATCAGACGCGTAAAAGATGAGTCGTACAAAAACTGATTTCCTCACCTATCATTTATACGAGATACAATAAAAAGGGATCTAAAACTTGAGAGAAAAGTATTACAAGAACACAGAAGATCGTCTTCAATTTCAAAATGAGAGCTCTAATATATTATCTTTTCCATAAAAGAGGTATCCGCCCTCATTGTACATAGAAAAATAAGAGATCATGAAAGATTATAAATATTTATATTATAGTAGTTTTCCTTCCAAACGACTCGTGGACATAAATTTTATGTCGAACCACTTAAATCTATGTATTTTTATCTCTATTTATATTTCTTATATTTATTTTTTACTTACTGCTATCAATGTACGTACGGATACTATACCACCACTATGTACTGTCATCATGGGCTTCGAATTGCCTCATCTAGTCTTGGACTTCTTAAGTGGGTCGAGAGTACTCTTTCTCATGTTCTAACCTATTGTGCATTTTTTAGCAATAATAGAAACATTATCACATATTAATGTCACAAAATTATATATAATTATTAAATGCACACATTTGCAATAATAAAACTTATTTTAAAACACATTCATCTTAGTTAAAAAAAATATTAAGATAAAACTTATATTAAGAAATTCATTTCTCGCTTTATTATCTTTCATCTGTATCTGATGGGGGAATTACTACTAGCATATTAGGATAATAATTTCAATTTAAATTTTCTTTCCATCTTTCTCAAAATAAGTAAAGCCTTTAAAAAATTTTAAAGAAAAATCAATTATCTAACATAAGATAAAATGAACAAGAAAGAAAACCAAATAAATAAATAAATTTTCTTGTATATATATAACCTCTAACCATCAGAACAAAGATCAAAGATGCTGCAGAGTAAAGGGATGAGTTGTGGGCGGATCATATATTAACAAAAGCATCAAGAAGACGTCTCAAAAACGAAGCAAGAGGTCTAGGAATATAATAAAAAACTGCAATATTTCTTGAACTTTGATCTTCTTTCTTAAAATGTAATCTTCCTGATGAGATCTTGAAGAATTAAAGTGTGCTTCATCACTTAAATAATTTATATCTAAGAGAGACAGCGCCTGACTTTAATTAGAAAACAAGGTTCTTCATTTAAAAGTGTTATTGTAAAAAAAGGCTTTGCCTTCTTTCCAAGTTTTGCTTTTCAGCTTCTTGCCACTACTGTTTCAACCGAACCTCTTCGTCTATATCACCTTCCATCTTAATCATCTATCTTCTCTCTTTATTGTCCTCTCTCTTTCCTATCGCTAAATCTTACGACCAAGTCAAAGCCTTAAAGTAAGTTATATTAGTGAGTGCGATTGGAGAAGACAAAATCAAAATGAAGAACAACGTTATTTGTAAGGAAAACCTAATCACATCTGGCTAATGCTCGAAAAATACTGGTTAATAATACAATTGAAATCTTACTTGAATCATTATATAGAGTAAGAACTTCTCTTCTAAATAATATCGAATCTTATAGACCACTTACACTTATCATCGGTATGGAATATTACAGCTTCCCATAACGATAATATAAAAATAAATATTATAATAATTAGAGGAACTAAAAAAATCACCTAATTTATTTCGCTTGCCATAGCTGTATAAGAGGTGCAAGCAAAGTTGCAAGTCATTGAGACTCACTCGTTAGGTGAAGCCACTCAAACCATAAACTCACAGATATCACGCCTAGGTATGGACGCAAACATAAAGAGCCTGGTTTGAGAAAAAATAAATGTAAGAGGGTAGTAACATACTAACTTTCTCATTGATATATGGTATTTTATTATTGCTTATTAATATAAATATAGTATTTATCATCTCAATATATGGATGTAGCTAAATGGCAACGCAATTTTTTTCTTACTAATGGTTAGAACAAATTGTATATAATATAATATCTTAAAACTTTATCTTTCCGCGTGGCCCAAACAACCATGAGTATCATTTCATGATTTAATTAATTGTCCCAACTTTTATTTTTTCTGGAAAAATATAATAATAATTGTTAACGTCATGTTTCGTATGCCTTTGAGTCAGGTTTTAACAACTTATATTTTTAAAATTGAGCCTGTAAAAATAGAGAAGAAAGCAACTAGGAGAGGGTAACCTTAGAGCTGGGGAGTCTCTTATGCCAAAGTCAATAAAATCACTTGGAAGTTTGTAAATAAGTAAGAGAATCTAGGGATCAGAAAGAGTTACTTACATTTGGAAGTTGCTATTTATACTGAGAACTTAGGAGGGGGACAGATCCTGTCTGCCTCCCATGGAGTCCGTATCCTTCGTACTGTTCCTTTTGTCAGAGTCATTTAATATAGTGTGGCTCTACGATAGTGTCATTAATGTGACGTGTAGCTCAAGTAGTGGTGTCATTAATGCGGTATGGTTTCCTGATTTGCTTTATCTTTGATGATCCTTCGATGCTCCCATGTCAGAAGATCAAGGGTTTCCCGCCTTTCCTCACTCTGCCCTGTATAAGTTCCTACGATCAGAGTGTAACCGAGATATGTCAAGTATGTCTATCCCATCAACCATCTATTTGCTTTTTCCTGTAGGTGTCTTTCTTCATGTGCAAGTTTAGACCTTGAAACTGGGTATCAGGTTGAGTCCCAATGGACTTATGAAGTGGGGAAAATCCCGTTACAATAATAATAATAACTAAAGTAACAAGTACAATAAAGAGGGAGGAGGACCCAAAATAAACCTCAATGTAGTTAATAAATGGCAAAGAAATATAAAAATACATGTATTGGAAATGGCATGTTGGGCTAGTAATGCGATTACTCAGACAATCAGTAAGGGTTTAAGGAAGAGGAATGATAGTTGTTTGGATGAGGTGTGTGAATAGTGGGTGGATCAAATGGTCTAGTTGTAGCCTTCAAAGTGTTGAGGGAAGTGAAGAAAAATAAGGAAAAATGAGAGAAAAGAAAGGAAAATGAGAGTTGAGAGGGGTAGAGTTGCAAGTGTTAAGGCCTTTAGGGTCTCTCGTTGGGATTTGGGTGAGGAGGTTAGAGGTAAAGAGTGAAAGAGAGTAGAAAAGAAACTGAAAAACCAATGGACAGAAGATTGGCCAAACAGCAATTCATTGTTGTGTTGTACCTATAACAATTAGTGTAGATGTTAAATGAGATAAACATAACCGAAAAAACAAAATAGAGAGCTCCAAAGGAAGGGATTGGCCCAAACTTAAACTACAAACCATTTCTCAAATTTCTCGNCAAAGAAGAGCACTGGAAGTGGTGGGAAGAAGAAGGGTCCGGCGCAGTTGAGGGTTTTTAATCTGGGGAATACAGCACCGATCCCCGTGACCGAGCTTGTGAGTATATTGGAGAAGCTTTTGAAGGTAAAGGCTAAGAGGCAGGTGTTGCCGATGCCCGGAAATGGGGATGTGAAGTTTACCCATGCGAATATAAGTTTGGCACACAGGGAGCTCGGATATAGGCCTACAACTGATTTGGAGACGGGGCTAAAGAAGTTCGTGCGGTGGTACCTTAATTATTATTCAGGGGAAAAGAAGAAGAGTGCCTGGTGAAATGTTTGAATCTGTGCTGCCCCTACAAGTCATTGTACTTTCTCTTCTTGACATGAATTACCTGCCTTCGCTCTCATTTTCCGCATTTATTATAATCTCGATACTGTCATAAAAGGGATTTAACGTCCAGTGATTGGCCATTGATATGCATTTTCTTTAAGGGCGTGGCTGGTTTGTATCAAGAGAAGAGTTGAAGAAAATTTTATTTCTGTTTACCACAATTTGCTGCTTTATTTAGGGTGTTAGTTTTTAGTTCAGGGCTTGTACAGTCCATGACCGGTGGTAGATGACAAAGATATCCGATTTGTGGACTTCCTTTCATCATCATCTCGATTGCAATTGAAATAAATAAATAAATAAAAACATTTGTTGCAATGGGAATTTTTACTCTTATATCCCTTAAGAGATGCATGATATCTATGTTTATGTTTCCGCTATTTTGGTATGGATTGACTGCACGATGTTTTTATAGTTCACTTTCTGTTTCTGATTGGAAAGACCTTGGAATTCACTGGTGCAATGGTGCTTCTCTTTACACTCTTCATCCTCATGATGCATAGTTTTTATTTTCTTTTTTCTATTTTCTTTTTTTGTTATATGCTATAGTTGCTGGGAGTGGATGTGCTCTTTGATCAGCGTTGTTACATGAACATTCCACTCAGGCATAAATCACTTGGCTAGTCTGTAGGCTATAGCATCCAATGTGTTGGATGCATGGTATTGTTAATTGTACACTTTTATGCCTTTGATTGTAAGGAAATTAAGAACAGAAGAGAAACTTTTATTTTAGACATAAATCAGGATCTTTATTGTCACCCCCGTGGAATTGCTTCTTCAGGTGACCGGGTAGGCAGTCCGTGTGCAGTTTGGTGGCTCTACTGATCTAATCGGTGCCTACCATTTTGATTTTTTTCCTGGGGTTAACATTCTATATGTTAGTTTATTCTTTGAACTATTTTGTGCTGGTTTTAGCCTCTCACGTGCTCTACTTGATTGAATAGAACTCCTTGCTCATCTCTGCCAAAGTCACAGGGTGTAGATATCCTTGCATTCCTTTGATGTTGATGGTTTATTTGTATCTTTGCTCAGAAGATGTTGGCATCTTTGCAGGGATTGCCTGTAGAAGCAGGAGATCTAATAACTTGGAAGCTTGAAAAATTGTATGATAGGGCTACAGCTTTCATTTTTGGGACCAATTAGTGGGTGGAATACAATCATGCTTTTAGTAGTTTAAGAGGTAGTTCAATACCTTGCCGGTAGAAGGGGATCGAGCCATTCGTTGGCTTGTTCTTTNTTTTTTTTTTTTTTTTTTTTTTTTTTTTTTTTTTTTTTTTTTTTTTTTTTTTTTTTTTGTGTTTTTTTGCACATTTGGATTCTTACATTTTATAGCTATGAGAAACTTGTCCAAGATCAAAGAAAGATGAAGAAATTACAGTGTTTTCAAACCAGGTCTGACAGATGCTGGCGAATGCCTGCTCATGAAGCCATGCACGGATTCTTGCAGCAATGTCTCCAAAATGTTGGACTACATACCCTTTTTGCAATCCTCAAATGGAACAGTGCTAACCGGCTTACTACTGGTATGCAAATTCAGATTAGATACTCTTTGTGGAGGAGGTTAGATTGTTTGGAGGATTCCTTCCCTCTGAATGGGATGTTGCGCTTATAGTATCTTGCTCCTGAATTCTGGAACCGAGCCATATCTAAAAAGAAAGAGTATTCTAGAGGGTACGTTTGAAAAATATTGCTGGCAATATCTGGCACAATCATTTGGTTGGGTTAGACTCGTTTGGACACTGAGATGAGAGACTTCTTATATATTCATTCTCATTCATCACACAAATAAAAAATATTTTCAATTTTAAATTTTCAGCTTTTTTCATATGATGATTAAAACTACTACAAATTTCAAAACAAACAAAAATCAATAAATGTTTACAACCTTCAAAACAAAAATAATATTAAGAAATTATATTCAAACAATTTCTTGAATTTATAATATTGTATTTAACTTTTTCTCTATTATTTTTCAAAACACAATAAAATATTTTAATTCCAATCATTTCACTATTATTCATATAATTATGAAATACTCCAAAGTCCAAATGAGCCTTAAACTTTATTGAGTAATTCTATATACAACCATGAAATACGTAAACGTTGCGTAATCGCTTTGAAAAAGAGTGAAGATTACTATTAAAAATTAATTTTTTTTTTTCATGTAAGTTTCATATTTTATTCATTTTTTTCAAAACGAATATGTAACAGTTGTATAATTCACAATTGTAAATATCTTTTCTCTTTAATTTTATAATATATTTATTCAACTTTTTCTCATTTTTCAAAATTTAAAAAAACATCTTTAGCTCAAAGGCTGAGCCGAATGGTTGATCTGGCACNTTATTCAACTTTTTCTCATTTTTCAAAATTTAAAAAAACATCTTTAGCTCAAAGGCTGAGCCGAATGGTTGATCTGAAGCAAAGCAAATACGCGTACTGGTCTCTGTCCGCGTGGGAATGTTGACGAAATGGTCGTCGAACCTCTGAATCAAACCCAGCTCCACTCACTTTCCGCGAATTTTCTCTATACTTTCGTGGATTTTAATGTGGTAAAGGTTAATAGCTCGCAGATTGGGGAGGAAGGAAAGAGATCATTTGTTAAGAATGGCCGGAAAAACAGAGGGGGGGAAGGCCTTTCTAGAGAATGGAAGCATGCTATTGGAGAAGCTGGTTGCCGCTTGTAATGGTAGGCCTATTCCCATCCGTATCTTCTCTTACCAAGAGCTCTTGTCTGCAACCAACAACTTTGATTCAGGGCTTGTTCTACGTGTTGACGCGTACTACATATGGTACAAGGGTTCTCTTGAAGGGCGAACCATTTCCATTAAGAAAGAGGGAAGTAATCCAGTTCCGATCGAGAGTATCTTCACAGACATCGCTATTTCTGCAAAGATAAGGCCTCACAAGCATGCTGTGAAGCTAATAGGATGCTGTCTCGAGACTCCATTTCCCATTTTAGTGTATGAATCTATCATGAATGGGACTCTTGCTGCTCGAATTTATGCCTCCGATGATGATGGAGTTCCCCAACAAAGACGGCCTATGGCGTGGCGGAGGAGATTAAAGATTGCGAGGGACATTTCTCATGCGATTTCTTATCTCCATACTGCCTTCTCCAGACCCATAATCCATAGGCAAATATCCGTGTTTTCTATCGTCTTTGACCAACATGATGTTCCCAAATTGTCAAACTTTTTTGATTGCATAACAATTCCCGAGGGTGAAACCTGCGTACGAGTTTCGTTTTCTGGGTATGGCCGAGGTTATCAATGCCCGAACTATGTTCAAACGTCATACGTAACAGAGAAGACTGATGTCTACAGTTTTGGTGTACTTCTTTTAGTTCTTTTAACAGGACGACGTGCTCCTCACATGGTAGAGTCCGTAAGAAACCGAAGAATAAAAGAGATCGTGGATGCTGCAATCTTCGCAGAGGGAGAAGTAGCAGGTATGGAGCAACAATTGCAAGCAGTGCTGCAGTTGGCTCTCGTATGCGTAGACGTGGATCCAGAGATGAGGCCAACAATGGTTGATGTTGCAAAAGAACTGCGGCGGATTGATAGGTTGGACTGAATGATTATTCCTTTCGCCTCTTATATCCAAGCTCTCTTGTAAACATCAATTCCATAAGAGGTATTTTATGGCTACACTTAATCACTTGCAATGAATAATAATTATTCCCAAATTAAGTAGATGATGGAGAATGACACTGCAAGGTGAAACCCCTCTTGTCGAAACTTTTGCCATTGAGTTGGCTGGCAGCAGCAATGTCTGCAAATTCTGGAACTTTAGAGGAGCATGAACATTCGTGTGAGTAGTTGAGCTACATGATTCCGTCTTAAAGAATAGCCATCTCTTGTTGAACTGTGCAGGACCCAAAAGCATCATTAGATCCCGAAAATCGATGTGCCACGCCTCCAGCCGGAGGGAAATCCAATTCACTCGAAATCTCCACTAGATTACACCTCCCTTTGAGCTCCGAAATCTGCTGAGCTTTGACACGTTTCTGGTGTGCTAACTTATCTAGCCACGGGATACTATGATCCATGGCACAACTGTGCCTCCCAACACTGAATAGTATAAACAGCCTGGGTGAGAATGGCGAGCATATTGGACCTAGGGAGTGGCTTGGGAGGGGAAAAAGAATCCTACTATTTGTTTCTTCCATTGCAGAATTGCAATTGTCCCCAAATGCCAATGGTCTAGACTCTAACATCCCTCCATAAATTTAAACAGCACTTCATACCTTACACAAAATCACTGCCCCATGTAAGAAACATAACTTGCGACAATTCAGTCTCAAATAATTGAAGAAGAGACGGTACTTTGCATCAGGTTAAAATTACATGCCCTATGCAAGAAGAGAAGCATAGAGGATTTTGCACAAGACTTGTCAGTGAAATCCAGGGCATTGGACTTGCATCAGAATCAAGGCTAATGCAACTACACCTTTATCTATTATAGGACCATACGACCTGTTTTAAGATCCATGCAATTGAACATATTATTTCAAGATTCACATGCTAGCGATATAATTATTTCAACTTCCTCAAAAGAAATCAGCTGCCTTAAGGCCCGGCTTCCTCTGGTTTTGGTACTGGCTGTTTACAGGGTTGTAAAATGGCAAAAGGCCGTGCTTTCATGTATCGATGAATTCTGTAATACTTGAAAAATACTTGGAAGTGGGGTGGCGGGGACTTTGACTGCCTTGTATCATTTATTGATGATCCAACTCTTTAATTCTGTCATCATTATCTGATAAATGCTAGCCAAGAGAAGGTGAGTTAACTTCCCGGTTTCCCACATAACAAACTCATAAAATACAAACAAACCACCATCAGCCATCTACATGATTGTGAAGAGACAGCATCAGGATTGGAGTCCGGATCTGACCAAGTACTGTTGTCTTCGTTTTGCATGTAGTCTTCAAAACAGATATCAGTCTCCTCAACAGTCTCATCCTCGGAATCATTTACAACATTATTCTTCGAGTATGGGGTGTATGTCACTCCAATCTATTTAGTGATTGTGAGGAAACCACATCATCACCAGAGTCCAGCTCCCACCAAGCGCTGCTATCCTCCTCTTGTATGTTATTATCATCAACTCTCCCACGAACAATTCCTTCAAAAGCCTTATCCTCAATATCCTCAACATCATCCTCAATATCATATACCTTTTTCTCCACTTCAGGGTTGTATGTCCACTCTAATCTCTTCAAAACATCACGGTCCTTCCATTTCCCAACGACCGATCCTGCCTGTTTCTTAGCCTTCCCCATCAAAACTTCCATCCATGAAAAACCCACATCTGCAACCCTCTTCAAAGCTCCATCGTTCATATCCCCAACAACAACCGTCCTCAGACATCTCAGTTTTGCTTCCTTCAAAACATCCACGAAATCTGAATCATCTGATACAAGCAACATACACTCAACTCTCCTTCTGTCCATCATATCCACCATATGATTTTTTAAGGTAGCATCCGCCTCTTGTGGATTATCCGGCACCGTTTGAACCCAAAACCCTGCCCGCTTCAATTCATCGGCCAAACTATACCCCACATTGGGGTTCAAAATGCCCCTTGAAGCATTCTTATACTTCTCCATTTTCAGGGAATACTTAGCCACCAACTTCACTCTCCTCGCCCCCCTCGCTGACTCTATCTGATTCAACCTCTTTATATGCTCCGGCTCATGTATTTGCTTAAAATGATTCACAAGCTTCTCATTCGTGTAAAACTTTCTCCCACAAACTCGACAGAGATGCGGCTCAACTGCCTTAGTCAGCCCCCTATTCTTCAACGGGTTCGACTTCTTCCTCCTCTCTTTCCTATGCTCCCTAACAACTTGCGGGACATAGGCAAACGCGTGGCGATTTGCATACGCCACCATGTATCTAACAACCCCAAAAGAAGACGCCGCCGCCTTTAGCTTGGCAGCGGCTTCATATGGTGGGAACGAGTTCGGTGGTTTATTGTCCAGATCCCAGAAGATTGCCACATTGTTTTGGGAAGTTTTTGGTCTTGAAGAGCCTGATGATTCCGAATGAGTAGAGCAGTCCGAGTGAAAAAATACACTCAATGAAAAAAAGGGGTTTAGGGTTTGCAATCCTTTGGATTGTATCGTGCAGCAGAAGCTTCGAACTTTGAGAAACACAACCATAGGTAGACGGCTCTTTATTTTAATGTTGAATTTCAAAAAAGAAAAGCGAAAGGAACAATAATTGGGAAAAATAGGGATGATTGAGATTGACTAACCTTCTGAGATTGAGCGCAGTGAGTGGGCGGTGATGTGTTTCAGGTGGGTTCCAATGGAGGTTCGGAGTGGACAGCGGCTGTCATGACCGGTTTGGATATCCATTAAAGGGGTTTATGACATGAGTAGTTCTAGGGACACCGTTCGGTGTCCCGCTCGGTGTCCCGTTAATGCAAATTTTCATATTTTATATATTTTTAATTTTTAACATATACTTTTTTAATATATTTTCATATTTTTTTTAAAAACAAATCACATTTTTATTTAAAATTATTTTCTTAATAAAAAATAAAATAAAAAACAAAAAAAAAATTTTCCAGCAGGAGCCCCCAGCGAGACTCCAGCGGAGAGAGTAGAATTAGGGTGAGTTTGGATGTTGAAGTGAGTTGAGTTGAGTTGAGTTGAGATAATAAAATATTGTTAGAATATTATTTTTTAATATTAAATTTGTTTTGAGATTTGAAAAAGTCGAATTGTTTATTATATTTTATATTGAAATTTAAAGAAAGTGTAATGATGAGTTGAGATGAATTTAGCATCCAAACGCAGCCTTACTCTTATGACATTATGTTCTATTTGGAAAACTCAAGAGTCAAAACTGGACTCAGAGTTCGGCCCAACTTGTTTTCCTCCCGTTTTTGCGTGTTTTGGAAATCAAGACCTCTGGCTCCTTGACTAGTCTATAGGATTCATTTGCAATTATTTGTATGTCCATATATATAATTTTAAATTGTGAAAAAATTATTATTTATCATCTTCTTTTCAATATTTATTGATGTGATATTAAATAATAGTTCTATAAATAAAATATTATAAATAGTTTTAATAATTTAATACAACACTATGAAATGATGAGATAATAATAATAAAATAAATGGTGAATAATATTACTCTTTTAAAATGTGACATTACGGTCTTAAAATTATATAAATATGTTGTCATATATTTTAAATTCTGTATTCACACGCTTGATATCTATTTACCTCTCTAAAAAGTCAAGGTAAATTCATAGAAGAGATGGTGGCGATTGAGAATACCTCCAAGACCGTCAAAGCTAAACAATAGTCTACATAAGAGTATTCATATCTCATTCCTTATAAGTTTTCTTAAATTTTAGCTAAAGTACATCATTTCTAAAATTATATCCTAAACTTTACTAACCTTTCAAAAATCTCCTACATCTCATTTCTTATACTTTCTTTATTCTATTAAAATACTCTTTATCTATTTTATCTTTATTATATTTTTCTCTCACTCCCATTTATAATATTAACTACTCACTCTTTTATCTTTTTCCTTATGTTGAGCAATATCACCTTATACTTAAAATTTTAAACATAAAGCTGATTTTTTATCCGGGTATAAGAATAGTTTTGAAATTATTACGATTATACAAATAATAAATATTCGCATTTCAATGATATTTTATTTGTAACAGATAAATAAAAAGTAAGATTATCGTTTTATTGCCAAATCTAACGGTGATCGAAATGATCTAAGTTTTAGACACACCTGAATGAAAGAAATAGATAAATTTGCTTTGTTCACACCTTAAGATAAATTATACATTTCATACTGTGGATTCATTCTCAATAATTAAAATATTTATTGAAAAAGTGCTAAAATTCATCTATAATATTTTCTCAATTCTACGTATAAGTACTACTATTGCCCATTCACACCAGCCCCAAAACACAAAATTAATGTGCGAACAATAAAACTATATTATAATTACAACTACTAAAAATGCCCATACACCCGGCCCAAAAGTTTAGTACATGTTGCCATAAGATTGCTTAGAATTTTTCAAAATAAATTGTCAAAAAAAATAACCACAACATTGAAATTACTATAATGAAACTAGTTTTCTCCAGTTTTCTCTTACGCCTCCCTAAATCAATTTCTAGTCGATGTCAACTGCTTTGGATGACCATCAATGCTTGTATCTTATGAAGTTCAATTTTTAATCAGTTAATTATCTTTTGGCCTATGCTAGTATTTCTAGATTATACCAATAGAAAAATCCGCAAGTCTACCCAATCTACACAATTGACCAGTACTAAAACCTATAAGCATAACAGTACCAACACAAATTAACAAATAAGACCACCAACAAATGAAAAGTACCTCATAGTTTTGGCAATCGAAAAATCAGCGCCCCTCATTACCCTCAGTATGAGTAGTTCGTCGAGATGCTTTAATACCACAATAACATATTGGGTAATCATTTTGATGATACTTTACTGAGCGTGAGATATTGCTAATGCTACTACTTGACCCAGGCATTGAGTAGTGTTGTCTTTTATTTTCTTCAAGTTTGTACACAAACAGTGAGCATAGTTCTTATTGTGGATACAAACTAAAAGCATGAGATTTTCACTACAATTCACAAAGCCTTGATTGGACGGCAATGTTCTCAATGACTGCAACAATTGGTTGTCAATATTCATCGAAAATCTGAGTTACCTTGCCATGGAGTTTTTGCTCATTTTCATTGTCGACACTCAACTTTCTCTTGCGAAGCTCCCAAACTTTTTTATCATCACAGCCAAGGGGGATACACAACCAAAATTATACTAAACAAGAAAAGCATCCAAGGAAAATATACATTTCCTATCACAAATGACAATGGTATCACAACACAACAAGTGTCTCTAAAAAGTAGTAAATAATCCAACAAAGTATAAAATGATAGTATCATAGTACAACTGCAAGAAATGATGTAGCTTTGAAGAAGATGAAATGATAATTAGCATAGATACCTCACATTAAAACTAGTGAAATAAGAAACTGATCCTTCCTAAAAAATTGAAAATCACATGCCAATCACAACTGAACAAAAAGCTCATCAAAGTAATCTCTATTTTAGAAACTAAATAGCATGCATGTAGCGTAGTAGAATACCTAAATCACAAAACTCGTGCCTAAAGATTAGTTAATGAGAAATTAAAAGGATACTGCCTATATTAGTTACAAACACCATTTTATGAAATGGCACTAAGAACAACATGCATATATATATCTCAGAGCCAAGTTTCACAAAACCGAACGACAACTTTAACAATGAACAACTTGTATCACAACCAACCAAGCACTATTAACAAATTACAAAACCAAACTCCTAAACAGGGTATAAGGCACAAGTCAAAGCAAAAAACATGTTCCACATGAACTAACAAAGGTCAACCCTTTATGCATACCCAACCAAATAAGTCAAGAAAGCACAAAATAACACAAAACGAAATAACAAAATTGCTTATATTTACATACCAATGAGGCTAAGATCTTTCATTTTCAAGCATAGCAAATGGTACAAGATAGGATGACTACAAATCCCAATTGCCTTTGTGAAAGTTTCATAATTAAGATAACCATCTGGGTTACTCTGCCATACCGATCGATGAGCATTCATTAGAGCTATTGATATTATACTCGGGTACACCCAACAATCCGACCATCATCCTAACCCCTACATTTACATATACAGTTCAAATGATGTCCCCAATCGAATGGCAACCACATAATCTGAAATTACACAAGCCCCAATCACAACCTTGGCAATGGTAAATCATAACCCCAATATTGGAAAAAAGACTTTGGCGAAACTCATAGGTATGGTAACATATAAATCAAAGACCTAAATGTAAATAACAGGGAATAATCAAATCATCTACCTAAATAGAAACATGTATAAGTTCCCAATGCTGGAGAAATGAGAAATTCAAATTCACAACTATAGTAACATGTAAATTAGAGACCAAAACGTAATAAGTCACAAAGAATAATCGAATTAAAGACCCAAATGAGAACATGTACATTGCCTAATGCAGCAAAAATGACAATTTTATGCATGAGAGCTATCGTAACATGTAATCAAAGACCCAAATGTAAGAAAATGTAAATCACAACCTGCAAAATCACATCTATAATAACAAAATCACAGACCCAATGTAAAACCTTAAACAGATCGAAGTAGAAACCAACAATCCAAGTGAACTATAAATCAACGCCCTAATTTTGTAGAACAGAGAGATTCAAAACTCACAGCTACATCTCCATATTCAAAGACCCAAATTAAATCACATGAAATTTACAACAAAATTCAAGTAAATCACAAGCCAAGATAAGTTGTAATCAGAAATGCCCATTCAAATAAATCACAAATAACCATTGGAGTAAATCACAAAATAATATGGGTGAACACATATGGCGGTAAATCACAAGGAATCTGAAAATATGAAACAATATGGGTGAACAAATGAAGATGAATTGAGATAGAGCATTCCGATGAGGGAGAGTGTGTGTGTAGGTGTGCGTGTCGAAGTTGTAAAGCCTTACTGAAGACGAAGATCGGAGGGGCTACCAAATGGGGATGCGAACGAGCAAGTAGGACACGAAGAAAAGAGAAGTTGCGCTGGATGAGAAACCAAAATGGAGTATTGGGATGTATAGTGACTCTCAATATATGGAGAGCCATTGTAGCATCTCCAAACCCAAGTCCTCAAATGGGGAGGCGGATGGAACATGCATTTGGAATTTTTTCCAAAATATAAACCTCAAAATTTAAGATAAATGAGGGTTTAGGCATCTGGACGTGGGTGCTCTAACTTGTTTGTTGAATATTATTTTAATGAACATACTAAAAGTTATTATTAGCATGTCCTAATCTTACCTGATTTCACAGATGAATAGTTTATTTGAAAAACACTTAAATTGTAATATAAATAAATAAATTATAGACATTCAAAATTAAATAAAAATTAAATTGTTACTTTGCATTCCTAATTTTAACAAATTACTAATCATGTCACGAAAGTTTTAATTTAGAGAGAAGGTAAATTTTAGGAAGAAGATGTATGGAATTTAGTAGGATAGAAAAGGAACCTTTTTTTTCAAATATAAATAATATTTTATTCTTAATTCATATTAAAAAAAAAATGCCACGCTAAAGTGCGCCTGTATGGTGCGCCAATGATAAAAAATAATGAGAAAAATATTAATAGAAGTTATTGTTTGCGATATTTATTTTATACATATCGTATGGTTTCATCCAAATCGTCTATTTTTTAAAATAAAAAAAAATAAAAAGATGAGAAAAAATTACATAATAAATATAAAAATTACACTCATAATAGTAATTTCTGAAAATAATGCGGACAGTATAACGCAGACGAGAAGTTGAAAGAGCATCGCCGTCATTCAGCGTTATGATTCCTGTAGGTAGGAGGAGGAGGATAGAGGGCCCAGCCACGTGGCTCTCTCTGTTCCGTCTCTCTGATCTCGTCAATCCCTCGAAATAATTTGCAAAAGAATAAAATTTTTCTCGAAATAATATTGACGAGTTCGCAGAGGACAGCGAGGACTAACAAACAGAGAAAGAGAGACAGAGTTTCAGTGATCGATCCAATCGAATATGGTTTAGTGATACGGGAGTGTCTGTGCATAACAATTAACGATTTAGCAATGAAAGGTGCTTTTTCGGTGCCCGGAGATTACATCCACTTCAAGTCTCTGGTCCCTCTTCATAAGATCCCCGTAAGTTCTTTCGCTCTATATTCTCATTTTTCCTTTTTCTTTTTATTTTTCCATTTTCATCTGATTTCTAATCATGGGTCTCTTTCATTAGCTTCATTTTGTTATTGGGTATATCTTCATTCCGCTTGTGTCTCCTTTTCGTTAGTCAATTATGGGTAGTGGATGAGCTTGGGTTTGTAGTTCTCTGACCCTTATATAAAACAAGCTTCAACTTACACGCCAATTGTGAGAATTGTGATGTGCGTATGTGGCTTATGTTTGTTTAAATATGGGTTTAGCTTGTTCTTCTAGATTCGTTATTGGTATGCCTTTGCTTCAGCTATAATTTTTTTGCTCTCTCTATCAATGGGATACAGATGAGAATGGATCCATATCTTACTCGTTTTTGTATGGGTTTCTTTTCTTCGTCCAAATTAGGAATTTTTTATAATGGTTTTTACATCTTGGCTTCGCAATGTAGCTGGGCGTGCATTTTGTGTTGTCTCATTCTTCTCTGCTAAGCATAGAGGTCCTTTATGAGTTACTTGACGCCTGTTTAAATATGTCTCTCTTCACACTATTCTTTCTATTATGTGAATTTGGGTTGTAGCTATCATGATTTTGACTCCTTATCTCATTCCAGCAATGCTTATGCCTTTATTTTTAGACGCAATCCCATATCCTTGGTTACATTTGGGTTTTCGCTTGTGCTTTTTACTGCCTGATAATGTCTCTGTCGGAAACCTTTTCTTTTTTATTTTTAATTCCTCACAGATTGGCATAAAGCAATGGCGATATTATGATTTTGGTCCAAAGGTGGTACCTCCTCTTATTTGTCTTCCTGGAACAGCAGGGACAGCAGATGTATATTACAAACAAATCATGTCATTGTCCATGAAGGTAGTAAGTTTGACCTTAGGCTCTTCATCATATCTATGACATTTTATACTCAATATACATTAAAAATCCATGCTCATTCTTTTTCTTTTCCCCCGTTCTTTTCTGGAACTTAGTGTCTTAGAGCGCAGAACAATTGATGCTGCCCCCTTTTTTTTTTGAGCAATAGTGCCACTTGAGGAGTTTGTTCATTGAAAGAATATCTGTAATGAAAGAAAACCATCACAAATTATCATTAACCTCCCTCCATTTCCCATAGTTTTAGTTTTTATATGAAGAGAATTTTATAGTGCAGTTGCAATTGCGGAGATATGGGGTTCTTCAGCTTTAGCATGGTTATATCATTGCATTTTATTTGCTCATTTTATATGCATTTAAGTTATTAAATAACTTTTTTTTATTTGAAGAAATAGAGAACTGTTTTTGTAGTTGGTCAGCATAAAATGAATTATGCTTAACCAGTTTTAAAAATCTTTATTAACCACTGTATAAACTGAATTTGCTTATCGGTCTACTAAGGCCAACAAACACAGGCAGAATATTATAAGCTTGTTGGTGTCAAAATGAAGTGCCTTGTGTAATTGCCAAATTATTTCACCTCATTTGGAGCTTCAAGGCTAACATCGCCACTTCCTTGTGGTGTTCCTAGTCCTTGTCACACCATATAGAAAAAATTTTCGCAACTCGACACTGTTACAGCAATAATGAATCGGCTATAATTATTTCTATTGATGCTCTTGTTGTACTTGGTAACTTTCTAAATTCTGTTTTGTGTTTGTGATTGGGAAACCCTCTAAATTTTTTATGTTATATATCATTTAAATTTTTAACTAAGATTGAATAATCAACTTCATTTCAAATGTGAAGGGTTACCGGGTGATTTCTGTTGATATTCCACGAGTTTGGAATCATCATGAGTGGATTCAAGCATTTGAAAAGTTCTTGGATGCTATTGATGTTCATCATGTAAGAGCTTCATTTCCTTTTCACATTTATTCTACCATATTTGTGTTATCAGTAGAAGTTTTTGTCTATATCATTCTACTCTCATTGCAGTATTTGATGTTGTGGCACTTACCATGATGCCTGCGCACTCACTAATTTTGGCGTTCTGGATTGGCTAAGTGCTTCAGTAGCTATGCTGGGCTTCATACAGTTCTAAGCACAGAGTGGGTTTGAACCAGTGTTGCATAAACTGTGGGTCACTTTGTACATGGAATGCCTCATAAGCCATCCTCCTATAATGTTCCCTCTTAACTTTGACATGATGTGTTTCACCAACTAGCGATTGGAGTTCATTACATCATGACTTTGATTAATTTGTCACTTAAACAAAAAACTGGGTCGAATCAGTTGGATTTGATAAAATGTTTATATGTATATATATTTCATGCAATATGGCAATTGATGGCACTTAACCACTATCTTTGTTATATCATCTTTAGATAAATCAACATAGAACTGCCTGTATATAATCATAGAGCTACAAATTGTGCGAGACAATCATTGGAGGAGAAGATACATGTGGGCTGAGAACAATTTTAGATAAGTTTCATGATCAATGTGTTTTCTTACAGGCAGTGTGGATGCGTGATTGTATTGATATGTCATGAACTGAGATTCAAAAATTGTAAAATCAATGTACATAACCTGCAAATTCAAGTCATATAAGTTCCTGACAACTTGAGTAATCGTTGAGTAGACTAATCAATCCATATCTAACAGATACATCTATATGGTACGTCCCTTGGGGGCTTCTTAGCACAACTCTTTGCTCAGCATCGTCCAAGACGAGTTCGGTCATTGATACTGTCCAATTCTTTTCTGGATACACGCAGTTTCTCTACTGCAATGCCATGGGCGCCCATGTAAGTCATCATATTTTCCTTAGATTGAGGGCTGTAACTGCATATGATCAGACTGCCTAATTTTTTATGTACTTTTTAAAAAAATGAAACCAGAGTTGATGACTTGCTATTTAATTCACTGAAATACTATGCACATAAAAGTTTTTGATAAATATGTACCATCAAGATGCTAGGAAGAGACTGCTATCAAGAGACTGCTTACAACTCTAATTACATACAGTAGGCGTAAGAGGAATATATTTTGGGTTTTTGACATAAATAATTATGAAGAAATGGGAACAAGTTCTCTGTTGAACTAAAGTCTGTTTTTAGTTTCTGCTAAAACCTTCACAAGATTTGCAATATAGAATTAGTTCCAATTGGAAATGTTCCCAGTGTTTTGAGCTATGCCAATATTCTGGGTTGCAAAGTCTCCACCTTGCCAATGAAGTATATTGGTCTTCCCTTAGGTGCTTCCTTTAAGTCATGGTCCATCTTGGACCGGGTGTTGGAAAAAATGGAGTGGAAACTGGCGAGTTGGAAGAGGATTTATTTGTCCAAAAGTGGTAAGAGTTACGTTGGTAAAAAGTACTCTATCCAACTTGCCTACTTACTTTTTATCTCTATTTCCAATACCATGCAAGGTGGATTACAGGCTAGAGAAGTTGCAACGAGATTTCCTATAGGGGGGAATAGATGAAGAATTCAAGTTTCACTTGCTGAATTTGGATACGGTTTGTACCGCAATACATGAAGACAGGCTGGGAATTCGGAGTTTTCACTAAAGCTTTATTGGGTAAATGGTTGCGGAGATACCACAATGAAATGGGAGCTNTTTTTTTTTGAGCAATAGTGCCACTTGAGGAGTTTGTTCATTGAAAGAATATCTGTAATGAAAGAAAACCATCACAAATTATCATTAACCTCCCTCCATTTCCCATAGTTTTAGTTTTTATATGAAGAGAATTTTATAGTGCAGTTGCAATTGCGGAGATATGGGGTTCTTCAGCTTTAGCATGGTTATATCATTGCATTTTATTTGCTCATTTTATATGCATTTAAGTTATTAAATAACTTTTTTTTATTTGAAGAAATAGAGAACTGTTTTTGTAGTTGGTCAGCATAAAATGAATTATGCTTAACCAGTTTTAAAAATCTTTATTAACCACTGTATAAACTGAATTTGCTTATCGGTCTACTAAGGCCAACAAACACAGGCAGAATATTATAAGCTTGTTGGTGTCAAAATGAAGTGCCTTGTGTAATTGCCAAATTATTTCACCTCATTTGGAGCTTCAAGGCTAACATCGCCACTTCCTTGTGGTGTTCCTAGTCCTTGTCACACCATATAGAAAAAATTTTCGCAACTCGACACTGTTACAGCAATAATGAATCGGCTATAATTATTTCTATTGATGCTCTTGTTGTACTTGGTAACTTTCTAAATTCTGTTTTGTGTTTGTGATTGGGAAACCCTCTAAATTTTTTATGTTATATATCATTTAAATTTTTAACTAAGATTGAATAATCAACTTCATTTCAAATGTGAAGGGTTACCGGGTGATTTCTGTTGATATTCCACGAGTTTGGAATCATCATGAGTGGATTCAAGCATTTGAAAAGTTCTTGGATGCTATTGATGTTCATCATGTAAGAGCTTCATTTCCTTTTCACATTTATTCTACCATATTTGTGTTATCAGTAGAAGTTTTTGTCTATATCATTCTACTCTCATTGCAGTATTTGATGTTGTGGCACTTACCATGATGCCTGCGCACTCACTAATTTTGGCGTTCTGGATTGGCTAAGTGCTTCAGTAGCTATGCTGGGCTTCATACAGTTCTAAGCACAGAGTGGGTTTGAACCAGTGTTGCATAAACTGTGGGTCACTTTGTACATGGAATGCCTCATAAGCCATCCTCCTATAATGTTCCCTCTTAACTTTGACATGATGTGTTTCACCAACTAGCGATTGGAGTTCATTACATCATGACTTTGATTAATTTGTCACTTAAACAAAAAACTGGGTCGAATCAGTTGGATTTGATAAAATGTTTATATGTATATATATTTCATGCAATATGGCAATTGATGCCACTTAACCACTATCTTTGTTATATCATCTTTAGATAAATCAACATAGAACTGCCTGTATATAATCATAGAGCTACAAATTGTGCGAGACAATCATTGGAGGAGAAGATACATGTGGGCTGAGAACAATTTTAGATAAGTTTCATGATCAATGTGTTTTCTTACAGGCAGTGTGGATGCGTGATTGTATTGATATGTCATGAACTGAGATTCAAAAATTGTAAAATCAATGTACATAACCTGCAAATTCAAGTCATATAAGTTCCTGACAACTTGAGTAATCGTTGAGTAGACTAATCAATCCATATCTAACAGATACATCTATATGGTACGTCCCTTGGGGGCTTCTTAGCACAACTCTTTGCTCAGCATCGTCCAAGACGAGTTCGGTCATTGATACTGTCCAATTCTTTTCTGGATACACGCAGTTTCTCTACTGCAATGCCATGGGCGCCCATGTAAGTCATCATATTTTCCTTAGATTGAGGGCTGTAACTGCATATGATCAGACTGCCTAATTTTTTATGTACTTTTTAAAAAAATGAAACCAGAGTTGATGACTTGCTATTTAATTCACTGAAATACTATGCACATAAAAGTTTTTGATAAATATGTACCATCAAGATGCTAGGAAGAGACTGCTATCAAGAGACTGCTTACAACTCTAATTACATACAGTAGGCGTAAGAGGAATATATTTTGGGTTTTTGACATAAATAATTATGAAGAAATGGGAACAAGTTCTCTGTTGAACTAAAGTCTGTTTTTAGTTTCTGCTAAAACCTTCACAAGATTTGCAATATAGAATTAGTTCCAATTGGAAATGTTCCCAGTGTTTTGAGCTATGCCAATATTCTGGGTTGCAAAGTCTCCACCTTGCCAATGAAGTATATTGGTCTTCCCTTAGGTGCTTCCTTTAAGTCATGGTCCATCTTGGACCGGGTGTTGGAAAAAATGGAGTGGAAACTGGCGAGTTGGAAGAGGATTTATTTGTCCAAAAGTGGTAAGAGTTACGTTGGTAAAAAGTACTCTATCCAACTTGCCTACTTACTTTTTATCTCTATTTCCAATACCATGCAAGGTGGATTACAGGCTAGAGAAGTTGCAACGAGATTTCCTATAGGGGGGAATAGATGAAGAATTCAAGTTTCACTTGCTGAATTTGGATACGGTTTGTACCGCAATACATGAAGACAGGCTGGGAATTCGGAGTTTTCACTAAAGCTTTATTGGGTAAATGGTTGCGGAGATTCCACAATGAAATGGGAGCTTTGTGGAGAGTTATCATAGATCTAAAATATGGTGGATTGTGGGGAGGATGGTGCTCGGATGAGGTGAGCGGACCACATGGGGTGGGGCTTTGGAAAAACATAACACGAGGTTGGACCAACTTTCATCGATATACACACTTTGCAATTGGGGATGGTTCCAGAATTAAATTCTGGAATGACCTTTGGTGTGGAGACCGAATTCTTAAGGAAGCCTACCCAACCTTATACGGCATTGCACGACGACAGGAGGCTGCAGTCACAGAACTCATAGATTTATCTAGTGGCTCTCCTCAATGGAATATCATTTTCATTAGAGCTGCACAAGACTGGGAAATTGACACATTTACAGATTTCTTCCATCTTGTGTATAATTACAGAGTGAATGGAAGACCTGATACGATGATGCGGTCACCGTCCAAGAAGGGAAGTTTTACTGTACAGTCATACTAAGTCCCTAATGAAACATTCTACAAGAGCATTCCCATGGAAGAACATTTGGAAGACTAAGGCTCCTCTAAAAGCTTCTTTTTTTGTATGGACAGCTTCACTAGGGAAGATTCTCACCTTAGATAATCTAAGGAAATGCCAACTCATTGTGTTGTATTGGTGTTATATGTGCAAGAAAAGTGTGGAGTCCGTGAATCACCTATTATTGCATTGCAATTTGGCTATGAGTTTGTGGAGTGATATCTTCGCTAGAGCGGGGCTCCTTTGGGTGATGCCAAGAAGGGTTGTTGAATTTTTGGCCAGCTAGCAAGGCCTCCGGGGTAATTCTCAAATTGCAGCAATGTGGAAGATGATTACAATCTGTCTATGGTGGTGCATATGGATGGAGAGGAATGGTCTCAGTTTTGAGGATCGTGAACGGACAATGGACAAGCTTAGAACTTTTTTTCTTCAAACTTTATTCCATTGGTCGATTGTAATAGACTTTAACGGCATGAACGTACATGATTTCCTTTGTATCTTTAAGACACCCATGCAGAGGTGTTGCTCTCATATATGTCCCGTGTACTTGGCTTCACCTTTTTTTAATAAAATTCATATTTACCGATAAAAAAAATGATTTGCGATATAGTTAAAAGATCTGCTTTATATAATGGAATAGCAGAAACTGTGTATTTGCTAGAAGTTTGACTAATATTCTGGTTATATGAGATTATTGTGTTAGGAGCACCTGAGCTCACACGACCCACCTGGGTTTTGTAATGGTTCTGGTTTTTTCTTGGCAGGAAGGTTGGTTTTAAGTAGAAACAGTTAATTTTCTGAAATTAAGGGACCACTATATAATTAATGTAAGATTTTTTTGAGCTCCAGCTCAAAAATTATATGATATTTCAGTCACTGAATTTAAACAGTTAATAGAAAGTTTTACTTTTACTTCTAAAAAAAACTGTGAACAGATTGTCGAGCAAGCTAGTTAATTCTTTTTTACTGTTCGAATTGAAATGATTCTTGTCCTTTTCTATATCTGGCTTACAAATCACCCCTGGCTGCCTGCTCCTACTATCCAAGACTTCTCTAGCAATGAGCATTGGATCCAAAATTTATCTATTAGCCACAAAAACATGTTTAAGTTTCAACCTAGTGGTCAATACTGTAGATAACAATTTTTACAGTTCTAGACTAATGGACAAAAAAAGCTGACCAAAATTTGGCAGTTGAACTCAAAATTATGCTTACGTTCAAATTTTAGTTCTCATATGGGTCTAGTGCCCATTATTGACACCTCATCCTGTTAAATTTTAAAAATCCCCACCCCCCGACTCCATAGGGTAGGTGAGTTGACACGTTTTAAAGGGTGAAAGGAGATGCAGATATGTTACCATTAGTATCTATATATGATGAAGCACAGCGTTATCAGTTCAGGATCACATGTTTTTTCTCCTCTTAATGCTCACATTCCCGGATTACTTTCCATTTCATCTGGAAAGAGCATGAGCTGAAGAGACTTAAGTTGTGTCATTTTGTTTATCCACCCTCTCTCGAAACTTATTCTTTGTGGTTACAGCAATGTTCTATAGTCACATCAGTTGACAACCAATAGTTCCATAATTGGGAGATTACTATTTCAGTAACCTCTATTATATATTCTTTTGCTTTCTATAATCTCTATGTAAAGATGTGTACAATTGGCATTTTTTCCTGATTTGTTGTTTGCAGTGAGTTGCATGTTAGGTGCAATGTTTTTCCAACAAATTGACTTTCTGGTTATGCCTTATGCAGTGTCAGTTGGACCCCTTCTTTTTTGCTGAAACGATACGTCTTAACAGGAATTCGTGATGGTCCCCATGAACCATTCATTGCAGATTCTGTGGACTTTGTTGTTTCTCAGGTAAAGTTTGTGAAGGTCTCCACCATGTTTTGGATTTAGCTGTGTATATGATATCTTGTAGCATTCTGCCCTCAAAGACCCAATATTTCAGTTTTTCAGCACAGAACAAGACTTTCTTTGTGAAATGATTGGTTGCAGTTATTCCCAACTCTGTTTTTCTCTTCAAATTCCGTTAGTTTCTCAACCATTCATAGATTGGCATGCAATTGTCCCAGGGTCTTCGTTATTTTCTTGCATATGGTATTTGGGGTCACGATCCCTCCCTGCTGCACCCACTCCCCTCCCACCTGCCTTTTTTCTCTCCATCTCTCCCCCAACTTTTCTGACCCTAGTAATAGAAACTTCTTTGAGCTTCATAGGAAACACTTCATCGTACAAGATTTTGAAATTGGAATGAAATTGGAATTCAAACATAATTAAACCTAAACTGAGATGCATTCGCAAAAGTTAAATCAACATTTGCTATCAATTTGACAATTGTGCAGTCAATTCAATATTTTCAAAAATTTAAGTACCATTGATATTTCCTTGAATATTTTCAAAAAATTTGGCATTAACCTGATGAATGTTCTCAACTGTATTTTCTGTGATCTTGAGAATTTCCTTTTTTATTTCAAATCATATATTCCAAACATTGAGGAGGCGAATGCTTACCAAAATTGAGGAGGCGAACCTTTTTCATTCTCCTTTTTATGCTGGCCCAGTCTTTTTTTTTTTTTTTCCCTAGGTAGGTACTTCTAATTTATCTGTTCAGAAAATGAGTCTTGTGCATAATCAATTTCCATTTGCTTTCTCTTTTTTTTTTTTTTTTTTTTTTAGTTTCATGCAAATATACATGCTGTAGAAAACTACTTGATTAATTCCTTTGGAACACTAACATGTGACTGTCAATTCAGGTTGAAACACTCTCAAAGGACGACTTGGCCTCAAGGTTAACTTTGACAGTTGATACTGCTGCGGTTGGACCTCTGCTGCTTTCAGATTCTTTTATAACTATAATGGATGTAAGTTATCTGCACCTCTGTGGATGTGTGTACACATAATCTTGGTCTAGTATGATTCTAGTCCTAATTTGGAAAAGTCCCTTTAGTTTCAGCTTCCTTGTTTTCTAAAACTTTGTTGTGATTTTGGTTCAATTGTTGTTCTTTCTTTTTCTTCATCCTATATTCCTCGCTGTGTGATGTGCTAGTTAATATTTGAAGTTCTCTGTCGCTTCTGAGATTCACCAGAAACACTTAAGAATCTAACATTTAATGGTCATATGAAAAGCTTTTTGATGGTCTGTGCGCATAACTCCTTGGGAAATTTGCCTAGTGTAGTTCTCTGCCAAAATAAGGATAATTAATAGATATTGAGAAACATCATTTACAGTTCTTGTTCTCTTTATTGTTTCTCTGGTGAGAGTGAGGCAAAAAAAAAAAAAGCCTTTGATTCAAGTTGGGCATGTGCTACCTTTCAAAACTAGTCAAAATCCAATTAACTGGTAATTGAAGTGGTATCTCACATTGGGAGAGGATACTTCAAATTAAATGGTTTGACCTGTATATACACTGAACTAAATGTTGTGGGTTTGGTCCTAACGATTTTGTGAATATTCTAAGTTGCATTTTTTTATTCAGTTTTTTCATCATGGATTATTTAGGGGGAGGAAATCAACTACATATGTAACATAGGTTCAAAGAGAATCTCATGCTATAAGCCAAGCTTTGTTGTTAAATGTGTTGAACTTGACAGACCAAAGGTCAGTAGATTACTATACCTGGATAAAGATATCACGGTTCGGTTCATAAAACTTATTGCAACTCCATCAACACACAATCCCATGTATCTCTGCTGGCTATACAATGCTTGTCACAAGTTAGTCATTTGCTTGATTTATTTCTGTCTTCCTGCATGGCTTTTCAAATGCTTGAAGTCATTGAATTCAGCATCATTAACTTGATATCTTTGTCTTGGCTATCTTTTCCTAGCTTAATACTGGAAGAATGAAATTAACAAGTTTTCACTGATAACAATACCGGTTCTTTGTGACATGTTTAAATGCTCCCTCCTTGAAGACAAACGACTACTGTGCAATTCCGCAACAACTCAAAGATGAACTGGGCGAGAGGTATCCTGATGCAAGGCGAGCATATTTGAAAACTGGGGGAGATTTTCCGTTTCTTTCTCGTCCAGATGAAGTTAACTTACATCTTCAGGTAGTCCTTATTTATATATCTGCTTATAATTGTATTGGTTGACGGGCCTGTTCTTCAACATGTATCTTTGACGTGGCAGCTGCACCTGAGACGGGTTGGTGTAGAAGCTCGGGCTGACTTGGTCCCAGGCATCTCAAAGGGAGGTAGCGGTGGAAGTCATAGTGAAGAGAATGATGGAAGAGAAGATCCTGATGGTCCACCCAAGGATGATGGGGAACCTTCTGAAGGTCGTTCCACAGATGGTCAGCTGCATCCAGCTCCAGAAAGTTCAGTATCCCATAGTTTAGATGAACAACTCAGCCATGCGAGGGTCAGCCACTTGGTTAATGAAGATCTGGCGGTCCTTTTCTTACCTCATGTGCGCGAGATTTTCTTTCTATATTTACTTCCTCTTTATTTGGGGTCATTGTACATTACTCTGAACCATTGCTGGAAAGTCAAACAAGAAGTGTAAAATGAAATGTTCGGACATTTTTTAGCTGTATAAGCTTATACCGGCAGTTCTTGTGCGCGCCTAGGATTTCTGTATTCTGTTACATATTTGGCATTTGGGAGTGACTGTGTTCTAATTTAATCTGATATTTTTACATGTCAGGATGATTTCTTGTATACGCTTTTCATTAAGTAGGATGTACCCGCCCGTTTGGATAGTAAAAGTGTTTCATATCATCTTATCTTATCATTATAACTTTTTTAAATTTTTACACCAAATATAATAAACAATTCAATTTATTTAAATTCTAAAATAATAATAATATTTTGTTTAACTTTCAACTTATTTCATCTCAACTCATTATCAGCACCATAATCTTTTTTTCTTTAGGCCACAGAATATTTTCATACATTGTATGTTTTGCCAACCCCAGGGAATAAAGGAGGGAGAATTGATTTTGTTCCATCAACTTTTTTGAGTTTGCATGGTTTCTGAATGCTCGTTAAGTATAGAGCTTCAAAGAAATTGGCAAAGCCCCCATTGTGCAGATTTTGGTGAGGTAACTAGTGGACTATAGTCTTTCAGGGTCCCAATCTGCCCACGTGGACCTTTATAAGAAATAAAGCAATGATCCTAAATTGTAGCAGTATGCCAGTATACAAGGTTGTCTCTACTCTCCGAGATTCCGAGATGCATATCCCGACCCGCTACTTGCTAACAATATGCATCCAAGCCTTCAATCGAGAACAGAACACCATCACAATCAAATATCCACTAGGTCGTAGACTCAAAATCAAACCCTTGCCAAGGTATTGGGGATATTGACAAAATTAGACTTTAATTTAACCAACACATAGCAGACTGCTTACGCGGCACACACACATCTGCTTTAAGATATCCTAAGAGGACGTCATGCCCATAAAGTTAATAAGCAAACTCTCACCCCTCCTCTCTACTTCCCTCCAAAATTCCCTAGCTAGATCAGTCGCCTACAAACTCACTGTCCATTGTGTCCAACACAAGACAATTGAAATGCTTCTGAATTAGTTCAATGTCACCGCAGAAAAGCAGCAAACTTTAGGGTACACATGCATATCGAGTCATCGACCAAATCGCCAACAGGATGGCAAACTGTTCACTTTCCCAGCCTATATATGATCTGCTGCATATATTTTGTCTTCCACTTTGCCTACAGCATTTCTGCATGTATTAATTGGAGTATGTTTGATCTTTCATTGATGGTGTAAACCAACAGCACATTTTACAAGATCCTCATAGCATGCCCATCACGAACTCTAGAACATATATAGAGATAGAACACCAAATCTAATCAAGTCACACTCAGTGTATTTCTAAGGTCCAACGTGCCCGATTGTCAGCACTATTGTCTTCTCCTTGATTCTTCCATCAAATTATATCCTATGTACCACATATCTCCGAAGCAATAGGTCATTCCAGTGTTGAGAGTATGAAACAATATGGCTATTGCAAGTCTAGACATTTATTCTTACAAACAAAACAAGCAAAAAATATATGTGCTCATCGTTCAGTTTCAAAAGGCCATGCCAAAGTAACTACCGATCCTATGTATTAATCTTTTACAGCAACCCAGAATGTTAACATGGTTTCATGATACCATATAAATTTACTAGAAGAGGGGGTTTTTAGGGAAGGCTTCATACAACTTTCAACTTTTATTTATAAGCAAGATGTGACTGTTCTCAGAGTCTATAAATTCTCCATACAAGGACTTGTATAACTATAACTTTGACTGTGCAGATTACAACTAACTATAACTTTGACTGTGCAGATTACAACTCTATGGTTTAAGCTACAATGCAAGCCTACAGCTCCTACCAGTGAATAAAACTACCCCATAAAAATCATGAAGATTCCCAAGACACAGAAACCTCTGCTTCGCATCTGAGTAAAAACGAAATGATGATCACATTGATGCTAGAAAACAAGCAGGCCAAGAAAACGTTGCAGCTAACCCAAGATGATGCACTCAGTTTCAACTTCGCTGTCACTAAATCATCCTTAATTAGCACCCCGAAGTATTGTATTAGGTTCTAGAAAGGGAAACCAATAGAAAAGAATAGTCATGCAAAGAAAATCAACAAACTTTAGTCTGATGGATAGATTTTTTTTTTTAAGACAATAAATCACAGAGACCATGCAAACATGTCTTTTGCCTGGTTAAATCCCGAACCTGCATAACGCATGCCCATCACACGGATCAGGAAATAATCAGCTTTTCACCAATGGGATGTGACCCTTACAAATTGTTTGCACCAAAGGGTTCTAATCTTGGATCTAGAGGGAGCATACCACTAAGACCAAGGCTTCTACCACTAGAAACAACCCCTAGGGGTTAGTCTGATGGATAAATGATACTGCCATAAATGTGGTTTGATAAGAAAGTATGGCAACTCATTTCTTTCCTTCATTGTTTTTTCCAACCCAAACTTTTAATCTATTATTCTAGCTGCACCATCTTCTATATACATGTTTCCAATATAACCCTATTCCGTCCATAATTCATCTATACGTAATAAAGGGTTACTTTCAGCATCAAGAAGTAACTCATCAATCACCACTTGCTGCACAAAAGGCATGCCACACATAGCATTATGCCATTTCTAAAGAATTAAACTTTTTGCCTCTCACCACCCCCCCTCCCCAAAAAAAACACACACAAGATGTTTTATACAAGCTAACAGCGATATGAAGAATGCATGACCGAAAACAATAAATATGGTCTATTTCAGTATTTCTCACAATCCTGTAATATTTTAATCTCTCTAGCTTCACAACACTGACGAAAAGAGAAGGAACTGAACAAACAAATGGCTGTCTACGTGGTAGAAACTCGTCAATATAATGAATAATGATACCCAACAAAGAAATAAGTGCCCAAATCAGGAAAATCTCATCATAAATACAATACTGATTTTTTCAAGGCACACAATAATCTCACACAAACAAAGCCAAACAAAATCCAGAACAAGAAACTAGTCAATTTCACATTCCGCTGAAGACAATAGTTCCCATACACATTATGAACAACAAGCAACGCACCCAAGATCTATTGAAACGAAACTAGTAGCATTACCAAAAATTAACAAAAAGAATCCAACACATCAAAACACAAACGAACAACGAACATGAAAGAAATAAATTCCAGAAAACGTTTCCTTCTCACAAAACACCAAACCCGATTCTACAGCCACATCACTTGGCGACCATTCGAGCTATAAAATCCTCGTACCGGATCCTCCCGTCGGACCCGACCTCCACCTCCCGGATCCACTCGTCGAACTCGGAGGGCTCGAGCTTCTCGCCGATACTGGTGAGGATGTGTCGGAGCTCGGAGACGGAAACGTAGCCGGTGGAGTCCTTGTCGAGGACCTTGAAAGCGTCGCGGAGCTGGCGATCGAACGGCTCGGCCTTCATGTGCTTGGCCATGAGGTCGAGGAAGCGAGGAAAGTCGAAAGGTGCGGTGAGTTTCTCCTCGGCGACGATGGCTTTGAGTTGGGCCTGGGTCGGGTTTCCCCCAAGAGACCGCATTAGGATCCCAAGTTCGGAAGGGGCGATCCGGCCGTCACCGTCGGTGTCAAAGAGCGTGAAGGCCTCCTTCATGGACGACACTTGGTCATCGCTCAGATCCTTGCCCATTGTTTCCGGGTCGGGTTTCCTTCTCTTCACGCTCCACAAGTGATTTCTTTACTCTCTCCCTCTTTCTCTCTCCCTCTGTCGCTTTCCGAGATGGAAAATGGTGTCCGACTGTTTCTAGTTTCTCTCTGTTTATGATAAATGTAGAGGACGACATCGTTTTTACCTTTTATGCCAATCTCCACTAACGTGGGGATCATATCCCATATAACACTCTCTTGACACGTAGATATCCAAACTGCCACTTTTTCTTATGCGAGAATTTTATGCATTTTGAGTGGAGCCTGGCAAGATGGCATCAAATAATACCAAAAAAAACAAACGAGGACGGCTATATTTACAAATAAATTATATAAAAATAATTTTATAAATTGATATAATTTTATTTGATCTGTTAGATCTATTTTATAATTTGATGAAACATATCAAGCCACATCAATCTATAAAATTATTTTTCTGTAATCTCTTTATAACTTGAATATTTTCTAACCAAATTGCTAATAACATTATTATTAAATAAGTTTTTAAAATATATTTAAGTCAATATATTTTATTATTCTTTTTAAAAGTATATATTTTTTATTATTAATTTTCACTAATAATTTCTTAGGAGCTTATTTTAGTTATAATCTCGCTCTTCCTTTAAGGTATTTTTTATCATAAATAATAAACATTATTAATGAAATTAAGGTATCATCCTCTCTTTAAAATACGATTCCTAAATATGCTACTTTGTATTTTAATTTTTTTTTAATGGCTAAAGAAGTTACTATTAATGAATTTGTAATTTTTTTTAATTTATTCTTAATGGTTAAGGATGTTTAAAAAATATTTATAAAAAAAAAAATCATTTGCACTAGTGTGCATTTTTATTTTTATTATTATTTTTGAAATAGACTCATTTTATTAATGAACCGAAGTTACAACTGTGACTTATCAATACATGAATAATCCAGATTATAAGCCAACTACGCATAAGCTCTGGGGCTTCTCCACATATAAATTTCTTTGTGACGAATATTATCTTAACTTATCAATAAACTCACTCTTAACAGAGAAAGCGTTTTATAAAAACAGAACTTAACGGCCCCCTCTATCCTCTCAAAGAGGAAGAGTACAGAACACTGCTATGGACACTAAATCCGATAGCCTATTTCTATTTTATTAATAACTAAGTTAACAAAAATGAAAAAACTACAAATAAACACATTACATCTACTGAACCACAAGCACTAATGTCACCCCGGACTTCCCGACCATCGCAAACATTGGCATCTTGAGCTCTGACGGCACGAGCACCTAGCTCATGCACGGACAAGCAACCTCCACTGCACAGGTAGCACCTACTAGCGAGCACTAACCGTACAGCCACCGGCTGTAGCATCGCCCACCACTCTCGAACAGCTCTTGCCCCAGTTGCGTTCAATCCAAAGGCACAAACACCTCACTCGAGTCAATAGTAAAACAAAACAAAAAGGCAAAAGAACACCAGAACAAAACAAAAACAAAAACTAGACAGCCAAAAAACAAAGAGATGAAAAGTGCACAATCTGTTGGCAGCAGCGCTTGCAGGATACTGCTTGCTCTGGGAGGCAAGCCAACAGTTGATCTTGGAAATTCCGGAGACAAGGAGTCCAGAGAAGCCGAGCGTGGCGTCAGCACAGAACTCCTCAATGGCACGTGGTGGCCACACGCCGTCGGAATCCATAAACTTCGTCCCACGAGTGTGGGCTGCGCTCCACTCCGATGATCGCCGGATTTGGTGGTCTTGAAGATCGGCGGTTGGGCATCATCCCGGTGGGGCGCGTGTAGAGAAACGAAGGCTAGAAAAACCCAGACGGCAATTTTCCCTTATTTGGCTTGAAAAATACAAAAAAAAACTAAAAAAAACACTACACAAAAAATAACGTGAACAATAGTGAGGGGAGGATGAATGAAAATGAGGGGGAGGGGAGGAGCCGAAACTCTCACCTCCTTTCGCATATCTGAGTTTTGGAAGGTTTAGAGAGAGGTGAGAGGTTTATCCGAGAGACACACGTTGTATCAATTTTTTGTTTACTCATCACTAGTGTGCATATTGAAGTACACATTAGATGTGCACCTTAGTATTGTGTAAGTAACTAGCAATAAGAGGGGAACAGGAAAACTGACTCCAAAACCAACAGTATTGGGTTTATTTGCTTTCTATTTTAGTTCAATGGATACAAGTTGAGAAATGTTGTGAATTTATGCAGAGAAAGTAGCATCTTGGTGTTACTGCATACATGAGAACCAACATATACAGTTTTGTCAAAATGAACTTTATTTAAGAACACAAAAATAAAACAAAACAAAACAAAAAAAAGTTGAAAAGGGTAGGATAGAGACATTAATTTATCAAATTTTGGCTGGCCCATGCCATGCCAATGACTCAGCTTCCGTTACTGCACCTAGCTTCTCTGATGATTGATTAGAGAGTTATTAGATTGTCTATGTTCCCTGAGCCAATCTTGTAAGAGTGAGTTGAAAAGAGATAAATAGAGATGAAAGTTAAAAATTGAATAAAATACTATAAAAATATTATTTTTTAATTTTATAATTATTTTAAATTTTAAGAAAATTAAATTTTGTTATTATATTTTACGTAAAAATTATAATGATAATTACCATCCAAACCGGCATCAAGCGAAAGATCACTGAATTGCCCAAAAAAGTGGGTACACTACTCCTGGTGGAGACTTTTTTCATGCACTTAACATCCTCGGTTGCGGTGAAAGTACGAAAAATAAAATTCTATTATTTTTTTTAATTATTTTTATATAATTTCATTTTTAAAATAATCTATAAAAATAATATTATTTTAATTTTAAAATATAATTATATAAAAAATCTTAAAAATAAATTATACGTATATCATTCTTTAATTAACAAATATGAGAGAAATATTTTCTAATACTTGACTTTAATTAGTTAGATATCGGTCATCTTCGTATCAAGACTTCAAGGAGAAAAAGTGAATATCAAAAGCACAAAACATTTGAAATCTTTTATATATGTATTTGAACTTTATCGCGTATGGTCGTGGCAATCACTCAGGTTTCTTCCGTGTTCCTTTGGTTACACATACATCAGCGGCCCTACATTGCGGCAAGGGGTGGCCATGGGCTCCAAAGTTTGAAAAATATATATATATGAATTTATTTTATATATATTAGAAAAAGTCGCTCCTTCTAATATAAGAGCAAGTGAAATTAAAATCTTTTCAAAAAAATTAGTATCTTCACTTCTTTTTAATTTTTTATGATTTAATATGATTATATTAATTTCATATTGTATTGACCTCCTCTATAAAAAATTATCTTGACTCCCACTACAAAATTATTTTGATTTTATAGATTATTTTAACCTAAAAATATAATAAAAAATATTGTATATCAGCTTTAGCTTTGCTCAGTCCCCTACAATACATTCTTGGTTCAGCCGCTATACACATATAAGATGTGATAAGATGAGATAAAAATTAAAAATTTAATAAAATATTATTAAAATATAAAATTTTAATATATTTTTATTGTATAATTTAAAAAAATTAAATTATTTATTATATTTTATGTAAGAATTTATAAAAATTATATGGGATGTGATCTTATCTCTTCTACCAAATCAAACCAGGCCTTAGTTGTATTTTGTCTCTGTTTTTTTTTATTTTTTTCGAGGAATTAAAAGCTCTAGAATTCAATATCTAAATAGAAGAAAAAAAAAATAGATATGTAAAATGAGTTTTATTATTCTTTCCTTGTAAGTCTTACATTTTATTCCTTTAAATATATATTTTTTCTCTCTTTTTTTTTTGCTCATCTCAATCATGTCGTAAATGGTGGCGAGATTTCATAAAGCTATAAATCATGGGTCGATTGAATGGCATCATTTCTTTGTGATAAAGATAGGACCATTATTTATTCTTTGTTTTAATAAACACTAATCTTCCTTTATTCAGATCTACCTTTTATCATTTTACAGACAGAGTAATTTTACAGATCAGTCATGGTAAACACCTTATATCCACATTTATAATTTTTTAAATTAGTATGGGGTGGTAAATAATAAATAATAACTTATGAGAATAATTTTTATTAGGCAAATATTTGATTAAGGCTGCGTTTAGATGTTGAACTAAGTTGAGCTGATCTCAGTTCTTTATGAATAGTAATGAGTTGAGTAGTGAAGGAAGCTATGTGGGGTCCATCTAAACTGAGTTCAAAGTGTGATTGGATATTAAGAAGAGTTTAATACTTTTTATGAGAAGTTAAAAAAGGTTGTGGGTCCCACATGTAAGGACGTTTTAAGTTGAGATGAGTTTAGTAATTTGAGAGTTGAGTACTTAGATGTTAAAGTCAATTTAAAATTAGACAGATTTCAACTGAGTTTTACAACCAAATACAACCTAAATCAATGCTTAATTTTTACGTGAAATTTATTAAAAAATAATATTTACTGTATGAAAATGATATAATTATCAGAATTTGTAAAGTACGGAACGGATCAACTTCGAGGATGGTGGCATATAAAGGTGCCACTGAGCTATTCCTTGGGCAATATTTCGAGGAGCAGTTCCTATTGCATTGCCTTTGGGAAGGAAACTTTAATTTATTAATTTGACTACGGAGATGATTAAACTTGTGGTTTGCTTTGCTTTCATAATTTGTCCTTTTCTTTAGGGTTTCTGTTTTTTTTTTTTTTGTAAAGGTTCGACATGCAGGGTTGCATGCATGACAATATCAGTACGTCATGATTGTGGGTACCACAATCACAACGTGTATGTTTTAAATTATAAATGGTGGAATTATAATTATTTCACCTTTGAAAGACATAAATCCCATAATGCTGTCTGCTATGTAAATAGATAGTGGAATTGGAGGGAATCCGAGATGTGGGAGAAGGATGTTTTTGTCCTATCCTACCCACTACTTCCAAAACTATAAGCATTTACGTCTTTGGAATCATGTATATGTAATTTGTATGAATATAGCCGCATAAACTATCAGTTGATTACGTGTACAAGAACAACTAGATAACATATACATATTAGAGTCAACCAAAACATAATGGTCCAATCAAATTATACACTGCTGCCGGAGTTCTCGATCAATTACAAACCAAGATAGTCAAACCCATGCGTCAGGCCATGTTCTGGATGCCAAAGTTTGGTTTCCAACCCATTCAAGTAGACTACTAAAATCAAACTAGAGAAAGAATGTCATGAAGTGATATTTACGGTCGTGAAGAATATAAGAGTCGTGTAATATCTTTAAAAAAAATAAGTTAATATAGATTTATATGAAAAAAAAATTAATTTTTTGATAATAAATCTTATTTTTTTTCAAAATAATTACGTAATGCTTATACATTTCATGACTGTATGAAGCATTCACATAAAGAAAAATATGGAATTTGATATAATTTTTTTTTTTTAAACGACTAACTATACCCTAAACCAATAACTATACCCTCGTACATAATAAGTTATTGAGACAGCATTATTGAAAATCTAACGTTGGATCCCAATTCTTGTCTTAATTTGAATCTTTACTGGTTAAGATTGATAATAATACAATACAAGAAATTAGATATATTTATTCATATCAGTTTAAACATTTGAGATAAATTTGTGGGATAAGTAATGATTTTGTGGATAAGGACTCCCACACAATGTTTAGAAAGTTTTAGTTTGAATTTAATGTCAAACCTGCCTCCATGCAATCTAAAAAGTAAAATGGAGGAAGATTTATAATTTATAATTCATAGTTTGTTAAAATTATAACCTTGAAATCTCGAAGTAGGTAAAACAGTTGATATGGATATTGTTAATAGCTCCAAGTAGTTTACATGATTTGAATCAGAGATGAGTAATTCTTGTTAGCATACAGAAAATTAATGCAACATAGGTTTGTCTCAAGTATACGTGAAGGTGGGGAGTCATGAAAATGCTTACAATGTGAAAATTGAAATGGCTCAGCATTAAAGGCGGCAACGTCCACATCTCATCGTCATCGGTTTTAATATTTCGCTCCAATGGCGGGTCACCTCTTGACTACTGTAAATTTGTTGACATTGAAGGCTTCGGCTGGAGCCCATTTCTTTTCTTGAGCACTAGTTTCAAATCAAAGTCATTATGGTGTAGGACCCTTTATCCACCACGTCGTCGTCGATCTGAATCACCGATTTAATATGCGTCCAACAGCGATGGCTATTGGTCTATTAGAGCCAACTGTCACGCTTACGCTTTTCTTCCACTGTCTCTTCTCGAGTCCATATGTGAACCCATCTGCAGCCCAACAACGTAAAGTAGTGAAGTTGTAGTAAATTTCTAAATTCGACCTTTGGAAAACATTACGTACTCTTTCTAGTTTCTGCCCGTTCTTTCCCGGAAGGGTACAAAAATTCTGGATAGAGAAATTAAAGGAGGGAAGAAGCACTGTCAGTGGCAGACGGAGGACTAGGAAGAATACTCCCGGAGTTCCAGAACAAATATGGGTTTCTCGGGATAGGCCAAACAGAGCAAAAGATTTGGGGGAAACAGAGAGTTCTACAACTAAAGCGGAATGGATTTCCTTCACTTTCTAATTTCTCTACCTCTTTTACTCACATTTTATACTCTACGACCTGTTCTTGGAAATGCAGAGCTGAGAGCTCTACTCGAGTTGAAGTCTTCACTGGACCCAGAGAACAAGGTCTTGCAGTCGTGGACCAGAAAGGATGACCCCTGTAGTGGCTCATTTTTGGGGGTGGCGTGCAACGAGCATCTCAAAGTGGCCAACATTTCCTTGCAGGGAAAGGGTCTCTCAGGCAAGGTCTCGGGAGCCGTGGCTGAGCTAAAATGCTTGTCGGGGTTGTACTTGCACTACAACAATTTGTCCGGAGAGATACCCAAAGAGATTTCCAATCTAACTGAGCTGACTGATCTTTATCTCAATGTGAATAATCTATCTGGTGGTATACCGCATGAGATAGGGAACATGAGTAGTCTTCAAGGTCAGTGGTTTGTTGCATGGGAAAAAGTTCCGGATTTGCTCAATAATCTGTATCTTTTGTTTCTTCTTTTTGGGTGTTCTTTTGCAATTGATTTGCGTATGGCTGACGTGTTGCGGAGAAACTGAGGGAAGAAAGAGATGAATTTCAAAACCTCGATTGAAGTTCTTTGGTTTCAGAAAAAATGAAAGAATCCCCTTAGATGCGGGTAAATGTGGTGTTGGTGTGGCATTGGGAGTTGTTTATTTATTTATTGCTCTGGTTCCAAATTGTGCATAATTTTCTCTTGGTGCATTGTTATATGTTATGTGGTTTCGTTGCTCATTTTTGGATCGAAGGCCTCATGGAGAACTAAGTTTGTTGATTATTTTGGCATTTTTGTTTTCTTCTTTTCTGTCGAATGGGGTGGAGGTTTCTTTTCAGTTATTCATCTGGTTGTCTTTGTTTTGATCAAGTGGGATGGTTAATATCTGCATCTTGGCCACCTTTAATTCAAATTTCTTCACAGAGGCAAATTCGTGAAGGAAAAGAAAAGGTTTTGATTTGCATATTTTGTGTTATTATTTATCAGCAAAAGGCAAGTTTTACAATTGATACTGACTTTTTCGTTTAATACTTCCTTTCCTTTCCAAAATTTCTGCAACAACTGAATGGGCAATGAGATTAGGAATTGAGTGTTGTTGTACGAAGATGTCAATAAAAAATTGGAATCAAAGATGTATTGTTTTTAGGACTTTGGTCCTAAAACTCGGCT
>QEOT01005240.1:0-16858 GCA_003123785.1 Pterocarya stenoptera | reverse complement strand
AAAAATTTAAATTATATGTCAAACTATATATTAATTTTGAAATTTTTTTACATATAAATTTCTTTGTGTTAGATATTATCTTAATTTCTTAACAAACTCTCTCATAACAAAGAAAACGACCTATAAAATAGAACTTAAAGACTCTATCTATCCTCTCAAAGAAGAAGAATACACGACACTACTATACATACTAAATCCAACAGCCTATTTCTATTTTGTTAAAAATTAAAATAACAAAAAACCTACAAATAAACACATTAACAACAACTAAACCATAAGCACCGGTGTGACCCCAGACTTCACACTCATTGCAAGTATCAGTATCTCGAGCCTTGACGGTACGAACACTCAGCTCACGCACGGACAAAACAGCCTCCACTGCACACAGTGCCTACGCGTGAGCACCGCCTATAGCATCACCTACCACTCTTAAACAGCTTTTGCCCCAGTTGCGTCTGATCCAAAGGCCCAAACACCTCACTTGAGTCAACAATAAAAATAAAAAATAAAAATAAAAGAAAAAAAAAAAAGAAAAGAGAAAGACAAACAACAACAGAACACAGAAAACAAAACAACAGAAAAACAAAAAGAGATAAACAGTGTACAATGCGTCGGCAGTAGCTCGTGCAGGGCATTGGTCACTTTGGAAGAAAAGCTGACAGTCGATTTTGGAAATCCCTGACAGGGAGTCCAGAGATGCTGAGCGTGGAGTCGGCAGAGGTCTCCTCGGTGGCGCATGATGGCCATGCGCCGATGAGATCCAGAAACTTCATCCCGCACGTACGTGGGTTACGTTCCACTCTGATGGATGTCGAATTTGGTGGTCTTGAAAATCAGTGGCTGGGCTTCATCCCAATGGGGCGCATGTAAAAAGGTGACGGCTGGAAAGACTCGAACGACGATCATCCTTTATTTAGCCTGAAAAACACAAAAATAAAACTAAAAAGCACTACACAAAAAAGTAAAATGGATAAAGGAGAATGAATGGGAAGGGAAAATAAGGGGGAGGAGCCGAAGCTCCCACCCCCTTTCGTAGATCTAACTTTGGGAGAGTTTAGAAAGAAGCGAGAGGTTTTTTCCTAGGGGATACGTTTGAATAAGAGTTGAGATGAATGAAACATGAAAGTTAAAAGATAAAAATTAAAAGTTAAATAAAATATTATTTTTTAATAATACTATTATTTTAATATTTGAAAAAGTTGAATTGTTTATTTTATTTTATTTAAAAATTTGAGAAAATTGTAATGATTAGATAAGATAAGTTGAGGGACTTTTGTATCCAAACCTTTACATCACACATTATCCATATGTTATAATTTAATTTATAAAATTCAAATTTTAAAAGTGATATTTTAAATTAAATTATAACATGGGACGATGTGTCTCTTTTTGCATTTTAAATAGGATCATACAAGATATTATATTTTGCCTCGTCTCGTCTTATAAACAATCAAAATGATACGCAAACAAATAGCTCAAGAAATTAAGGGTGTAATTAGTTCAGTTTGGTTTGATTTTAGACATATTTTAGAATCAAGCGGTATATACCAATTTTAAGATTTGAAAAACCGATACCACACTAGTTATACCTCTAAACTGATACTTACAATTTTACCAATCCGATTTGATCTGATTTTTTCGATATATTATATAGTATATATATTATAGTATATAATAATATGATAATTACTATAAATACAAATAGATTATACAAAATAAATATAGAAATTGATGTAACTTTATATAATCCGTTGGATCTACTTTATAATAATAATAAATTTACAATCTGACTACCATATCAAGTCATATTAGTTTGTGAGTTTATTTTGTATAATTCTTTTATGGCTAAAGTGTTTTTCTAATAATATATTGATAATATATTGTAGTATATTATAAAATATATTATAATTGTATTATAAACTTTAGTGATATATTATAGTATATTATAAAGTGATATATTATAGAATATTATAATATATAGTGATATAGTATTAGTATAAATATTAATACAATAGACTATAGTGATAATATGTAATTATTTATATAGGATTTTAAAATTTAATATTATATTAATTAATAATTTATCATATAATACAAAATTATGTTACATATAATTATATATAAAAATTATATATAATAAATAAATAATATTTTATATAAATTAAAAAATATATATATATATAAACCGGGTTAGTCTAATCCAATATTAGAAAAAAAATCAAAATGGGATGAATTTCAACCAATTTTTTTAAAAATAGAATCTATACCGGATCGGAACAAAGCAAATCCACCAATTCAGTTAGTCCAGTCCGATTTACCGATCTTCGTTTTTTTATATTTTCATCCGTATGTGGACTGTTTTATCGATATGACATGAATATCTTGTTGCGAGTTGACTTCGTAAGGTGGTATGTTATGTTGGGATTTTATTTTTGGGTAAATTCGTACATTTGTCATTATAATTTAAACCTTATCTTACAATTTTTTTTTTTGGGAAACTTTCTCTGCACACCCAGCTCTTTTTTTATTCAAATTCGTTCAAGAAGATCCTTTTGTACTTTTTCTGAACCGGTTTATTATATTTCGAATTTGAATTCTGGAATCATTTATCTTCAATTAATAATTCCAAATACGAGTATAACTTTCCACTATTCACTAGATTTCCCTTCAGATTCCATCATCATCCGCAACAATCAAGTTGGAATTCAAAGTTTAAACTCCAGTCCAAGTGAACCCATTACGAATTAATTCGACCCATAAGCCAAGACTTCTGTGTAGCGCAATGGTCCTGGACCAAGCTGTACGTCCGGAATTTGAAATTCTGCAATTCATACTCGGAAACAGATTTTCTCTCAATACATCCCAAACTTCTTCGAGTTTAGAACACCAAAAGTTTTAAGATTGAACACAAAGGATTAGGGAGGGAGACAGAAACCCAGAAAAGAAGAGGGAAGTGGGGGGACTGGTGCACGTGATCCTGCTGGAAAGATAAAATGGACGTCACAAGTCAGCGGGGGGGAAAGTTATGTGCTGGCACGAATCAGCAAGGTGTGGGAGTCCCATTGGAGTGGACCACCTGAAGATGACTCGATCTTTGGCCCTCATTGTCTTATTCATTAACTTCACATGCCTACCACTCTGGTTTTCTGTCTCTCTCTATCTCTATCTCTCGCCATGGAGTTGCATGGTGTCTTGTGATACACAGTGACATAAGTCTGTGGGAATTATAAATGCGAGTTGTTGGAGGCTTTGCGAGTTGGTGGTGGGACTTAAAGATTGCAATAAATGTGACAACTTCCCTTCTTAATTGAACGACTCTGACAGTCTCCTAGTTTTGTCGCTCCAATAAAACTTTGAGAACTACTACACTTTGCTCTGAACTTTGTGCTATGGGAAGAAGGTAGCAATATTGCCATTGGAGAATGGACATTGCAGTTGGAAGTGCCGCGAGAAAGAGAAGAAAGATTGAAATTCACTAACTTTGAGAGGATTTTAGTTGCTTTGTAACTTTGTTGTTCAACTTATTAATTTCTGTTCTTCTTGTTTGTTCTTGAACTTCACGTAAAATGACTGACAAAGAACTGCAAGCCTAATGAACATCAAATTAATATTTCTTGCACAACTTACATAGACCTGCAAGAATTCATGAAAATCTTGTTCACTTGTTGGATTCCCAGTTACTTGTCCCTCCCCCCGGGCCCCCTTTTTTAGACTCCCGGCATTAATTTCATGGATTCCCATTATGGTATATCTCGCTCAAACAATTTTTCTGCAAAATACATTTATTGTGTATTTGCCTACCTAATCAAAGGGCAGAGACTTTAATGTGCGCACGCCAAAATGGCCATAACGTAAAGCCAGGAGAGGTCAAAGCAATCTAAGCCAAGCATCTTTTCGTGTCTAAACTCTAAAAACCAGTCAGTGTCAACAGCTAATTTATCTGTTCAGATTTTAGCTAAATTATGCGACAATGACGACCTTTTTACTACATTCAGAACATTTTGGGAAGTTCATTTATATCCATCTACTTGACAATGTTTACGTTTTTTTTTAATCAAAGTAGATAGATATGAATGTGCATGAATGAACAGAGTACTGGTCCGTATGTATTCATTTTAAGGCCTTTAGCAATGCAAGTTGCCCACAATATGATGCGTAGATTCATGATGATACTGACGTGGTCAATCATGGTTCGATGGATCACCTGGACTGGACATTAACCTGAGGGTGTACCTTTCCATTGTCTGGTTCCAAACGCGTGCTAATCCTTACTTCTATACTTGATCCTCAATCATGATTAGAAGACGACGAAAATACAATCTCAGAAAATGTAAAGAAAACGAGAAGAGACAGAAACTGGAAGGCGGATACAAAGCTAGCTCAGGATAAAATTCAAAAACTGACGTATATACTTTAGATGTGCCAAAACGAGGAGAAGGCAACAGGAAAAAAATATGCAGTAGCACACATGGCTCCCTCTTCTACGTCTTTTCCTTCTTCTTCCTCCAAATCTCCTCCTCTTCCTCCTCCCCACCAACCCACTCACTTCACCCCTGTAAGTACATAGACGTAGCCAACGTACATATCGTTTGTTTCTCGAGAAAGACATGAAAAGAGAATATGATTAACTGTATATGGTTATCCTCTGTGTAGTTGTTTTCTTGATGGAGTTGTTAATTTGTTGTAGATTCAAGAATGTGAAAGAGAAGAACATGATGAAGATGGATATAGCGAGGAGCAAATAATCCAGAACAGAGGGAGACCGGCCGCTGGTTCTACGGAGAAGGGAGTTACTCCAAAACACCGCCCGACGCCGCTCCATGAAACTTACAAAAGTGCCAAACCCAACGCCAAGAAGAACTCGGAGTCTGATACAACGGAGACCGAAGAGGACGGTTCGGTCTTGTGTAACAAGTGCCGCCCACATGCGCGCGAGAAGATCTCGGTGGTTCCGCTGGACAACAATGGTCACAACAATCAGTCTTCGTCGATTGCGAGTCCCAATGGCATATTCAAGGCCATCTTTTCGTCGCTAACGAGGAGAAGCCCGAGATCAACGGAGGCGTTAACGACGGCCAGAGAGGAGCAGTGGAAGATTGCGGTGGCAGAGCTCTCGCACAAGCTGATTCAGGCTACGAGAAAGAGAGATGAGGCTCTTCTTGAAGCTTCAAGGCTTAAGTACTCCATGGCTGAGCTAGAAAAGAAGCTCAACAAGCTCGAGATTTATTGCCATAACTTGAAGTCTGGCCTCGAAGAGTGCAGCACCAACTCCCTCTATCAAATAGGAAAGAGCCACAGTAATCGGCTGGTGAACCATCACGGCTCCCTGAGCGTTAATGACAAAGTGATTGAGCATTTTCTGGTTTCGGTTTCGGAGGCTCGGTCTTCGGTCCGGCTCTTGTGCCGCGCGCTCACTATGCAACTCAGGCAAATGGGAAACAAAGTATATGAAAGAATTTCGGTTCTTCTACAACCTTATGATATAAAGGTTTCACTCTCGAAGAACCCAAGAAGCTTGATTTTCTACCTTGAGGCTTTGCTGAACCAAGCTTTCTATGAGGACTTCGAATCTGTTGGGTTTCAAAAGAACGCCTCGAATCAAATACTGAACCCGATTGATCGGTGCGAGGCTAATTTTGAGTCCTTCACCTTGCTTCGGGAGTTGACATGGGAGGAGGTCTTGAATAAGGGGACAAGGCATTTCAGTGAAGATTTCAGCAGGTTTTGTGACAGGAAAATGAGTGAAATTGTCGCAATGTTGGGGTGGAACAGGGCATGGCCGGAGCCACTGTTGCAGGCATTCTTTGTTGCTGCAAAAAGTGTGTGGTTGGTGCACCTTTTGGCCACCTCGGTGCACCCGAGCTTGCCTATATTCAGGGTGGATAAAGGGGCGGGGTTTGATGGAGTTTACATGGAGGACATGGGTGGAGATAAGATGAGGACATTGATGCCGTCTGTGGTCCGGATTATGGTTACACCTGGGTTCTATGTCTACGGCAGCGTGGTTAAATGCAAGGTGCTATGCAGGTACTGCAACAGCGACAACATCAACAATAAGTGATGGTCAAGGCAAGGGTTTACTCATCCACCATACCGAGGGTTTAATAATTATATGATTTAGAACTGAAATATTTTGATTCGTTTGTAATACTTTTATGCGATGTTTTGTTGTTTATTGTTATATAATTGGGATGGTACTGTTCAAGCTCTTTTTTTTTTTTTTTAATGGATACCTATTTCTGTGTCGAGAGGTTGTGCTGTGGTTGTGGTATTTTTTATTTTCTGGGTCAAAGTAGAGGATGGTTTTCTTTGTTTTTTCCATTGTTTGGTCTATTAAGTTCTTCACCATTTACATTCGTGGGCACATGGGATTTCTTCCCTTTTCTAGTCCTGGGGATTGGATTCTAATTTCTGATTCCATACAAATTGACGATATTGCTTTTGATGGGTCCTAACCTAAGTACATGGATATGATACCAACGGAGAAAGCAGAAAATGAAGTGAAATGGATAGGGCCCATATGAACAGAATGCTTCTCTGTGCAATTATTATCGTCTTCTTGGATCCTCTGAATTTTATCCATCGTTTTACACGAGCATTGTTCTCATTACGAAATAATGGAAGCCATTAATGTGTAACAGTACAGCAGGCCAACTTTACATTCAGCTGATAATTTGCATCCCAAAAAACCCGAATTCCAGGTTGTTTTTTAAAGGTCTAGTAGGTGTATTTATTTGCTGAGATTCTGGGTAAACAAACTAGGGACTGACCTGTATATAACTCGGTAGCTAGCACTATATTTGATTTGCAAACGAGTACAAAATACAAATACAATGAAGGATTATGATAATTAGAAAGTATTCTTAAAGACTAAAGAGTACCACACAGAGGAATTTGAAGTCCATTTCTAAATGAATGGTCACTCGTGAACAGGTGGGAGTGTGGGACACCAATAATTTGTCAGGGTATATAGGCTGAGTTTGTACGAGAAAAATCTCATGAATCATGAATGAGCATGGTTTAGAGTTTTGTCCGCCATGGCTTAAGGCATGTATGTTTCTTTTTAAGCAGCAAGGAAACTAGAAAAAGATATATAGATCATCAGATGGATGACAATAAGACGGACTGCACATATTCATCACGAAGCCTGACAAGTTCTGGTGTTTGACCACCCGATTATTTGCAAAGCAGCATATCAATTCCCAAACCACTTAGAGCACTCTTATTGGATTAGCCATAGTCCAATTTTAGCTAAAATTTAACTAACATGTCCCTTAAAGGAAAACTCTTGAGTTAGGCGATCTTGCGGACCAATTGCGCACCGAAGACTGATGTGGAAAATGAAACGGAACGTTTCACTGGATAGACTTTTGGGCGCTTTCTCTTTCTCTCTCCAATCCTCTCCCATTGGCCTAGTCCGTCAATGTCATTCTTCTCGCTCTCTCTCTTTCTATCACCTCTGGTTGCTTCCATCACTCACTCTGTGTCCTTCACAAGCACTGAAACCAAAGCCATTGAGATCTGAAACCCAAAACCCTTGCTTCAAAGACGATCTTGGATAAGCATTGAGACCAAAGCATTTTTCTCAGGAGACCTAAAAAAAAAAGGGTTGGCTTGCATTTTTCTCGATTGGGGCTCCTTTGTGGGTTGGCTTGGCATCCTATGATATGGGCGGTAGTAGAATTTATTAAAGATTCAAAAAAAAAAAAAAAGGAAGGATGCAGTCTTAGGAGACCAAACTAGCTTCATTTTGTGTTGTGTTTCTTCATCAATCGGTACAACTAATTGGTCTCTTTTGACTTTGGTTTTGTTGCGGGTTTAGAAGGAGTTGGAAGAGATCGCGGTGGTTGCTAGTTGGCTTCTCTGTGCGTGGTGGTGGACGTCGAACGAGCAATAATGCAGCTGTAGTTGCTGCCACGGAGGGATGGCAAGTGGGGCTGCAAATTCGTATTTTTCTGAGTTTTACTTTTTTTAAATAAAAAAAAAAATGAAAAGCTAGTGTTTGGTACGCAATTGGTACACGACATTCCTTGTACCTAGCATAACTGTCCCTTAAAACCCCCACATTGAATTAGGCATATGCATATAAATTTGACAATTAAAAATAAAGAAATATGTTGAATTACAGTAACTTAGTCAAAGACATATTATATTATTTCTCTCTTCTTATTCTTGCGGGAAACAAACTCCCTATTTTCTCCCTCCCCTCCCGCGCTTAGCCTTCAGGTCTCTGTCACTCCAAAACCTTCTTCCCATTATGATTCTCACTCCCGAAATCTCTCTCCCCTTTCTCTCTCACTCCTGAAATAAATTACTCTCCCTCTCTCTCTCACTTCCGTTCTGTAGTATCCCCATTCTCTCTCTTTCTCTCTCACACACACACACACACTTGCATCTGTCTTTTGAAGCCAACCGCCCGAACCCTCCCTTAAGCCCTTCCCTTAAGCCAACTTGCCATCAACCCCTGAAACCCCTCCCCCTCTCCCTTGTGAAGCCCAATGAACTTTCCCCCGTGAAGCCCCTACCGAACCACCCCCCTCGCCCTCTCCACCACTGAGCCCCCGTGAAGTCTCTCATGCTCGACGACAACTCTCCCCCTCAATACTTCAACAAGTATAAAGAAAGTACAAATGAGCGGAGTGTTAGGTCTTTAATACATCAGTAGTTTGCCATTCAAAAGACGACGAACAAATTTTGTGCTAAACTCATCCAAGTTGAAGGGTTAAATTAAAGTAGAATAACTGAGCAAGACAAGATATAAGCATCTACTTTGATATTATTGTTGAACTTAATTATAATATTTATGCGTTATGTTTTCTTTATCTTTAATGGGTGGTTAATTATTTCATTTTATGCTTGAATTGGATGTTTGATAAAGCAAAGATCACGTACCAATCGCTTGAGAAAATGTCATTTCAGCTTGAACATTGTTGGCAACTGTTAAAGGACCAACCGAAATGGATTCAGCATTGCACAAAGAACTAAATGAAGCGAAGGTCAATGATGTCCCTAACATATTTGCGTACCTTGGCAGTTGCACCTGATTCATCTACTTCAGCTAGTGGTACAGAGGCCGAGAATGTTGCAAATAATGATGTCATTGAATTGGATAAGCCAATGAGAAGAAAAGCTGAAAAAGGAAAAGGTAAGGCCTAAGGCAAGCCATCAGATGAGCTTGTGGAGCTGAGTAAGCGTAAGTATACTCTCCTGGAGGAGTCACGTTGTATTATATCTCTTCTCCTAACTCTCAACTTTATTTCTTTCATTGTTTGCTCTTTTTCATTGCATATAAGCATGGTTATTGTTGTGATTTGTAAAATTTCTTGATTATTTTCTTGGTGTTTAGCATAGTTATCTTTTTAATATGTGATTTGATGGAATTTGATGGAGATGAGCATGTTGATTTGGTTACTAGAATGTTGATTTATGGTTATTTTTCTTGGTTATTAGCATGCTAAATTTGATGAAGATGGGCATGCTGATTTGGTTACTAGAATGCTAATTTATGATTGGTTATTTTTCTTGGTTATTAGCATGCTGATTTTATGGTTATGGGGATGTTGATTTGGTTACTAGAATGCCGATTTATGATTGATTATTTTTCTTGGTTATTAGCTGATTTGGTTATTAGCTGCTGATTTGATGGAGATGGGCACGCCATCAAACTAACATGCTGATTTCATTACTAGAATGCTAATTTATGGTTATTTTTCTTGATTTTGTCTACATTGGTTACTAGCATGCTGAATTTGGTTATTAACATGCTAATTTGATGGAGATAGGCATGGTGATTTGGTTATTAGAATGCTAATTTGGTTACTAGAATGCTGATTTATGGTTATTTTTCTTGGTTATTAGCATGTTGATTTGGTTATTTTTCAAATTTATCAGCATAATGGTCATTGTTTTACCCTATTTCTCATGGATTCACAAATAATGGACGATCCATTTTTCACCACACTCTTGCAAAGTGGTTGAGAAGGTACTAACAAACCCCTTATAGCTAGTGTCTGGCATGATAATGTTAAGGTCGATGTTGAAGTGACACAACTCGAAGGAAATTGTAAGGGCACTAATTAAGAAATTCCAACGGGATGTGTCCTTCACCGTTGAGGAAGACAACCTCCTTATATCAGGGTGGCTTGACATTAGAATAGACGTTATTAGAGGGACTGACCAAAAGTCCACACAATTGTGGATAAGAATCCATGATTACTTCAATACCTTTAAAAAACCTAAATGGCTTGAACGTTTTATAGTCTCGTTGACTAGTTGATTGTCAACTGTCCAAAAAGCCAAAAACAAGTTCTAAGGTTGCTTGGCCCAAGTTAAATCGATGCATTCAAGTAGTACCAATGAACAAGACAATGTATGATTTTAATTGTTATAAATTTTAATTGAAATATGTATTTATATTTTTATGATTATTGTTATTAGATTGAGAAAACAAAAATAATGTACTGATCGATACAAAAAGTCACCTTTAATTTAGACCCTTGTTAGAACCTATTGAGGCACAAACCAAAATGACAAATGCATATGGATAATTTTCCAACAAGGAGAAATGGAGGCTGCACAACCATCCCAGTTGCCAATGCCGAATATAGCAACATTTATTAGAGCACATTTGTCAATGCGGAGAGGCCACTAGACAAAAAAGCTGAAAAAGAAAGGGAAAGAAAAAGAAAACGCAAAGAATCTTCACCTACTCATTTTGATGATGTGTTAAGTCACATGGAAAGTGATAAAAAGATAATGATGGTTGAGCGATGGGAAGTGGTAAGTCGGGCTAGAGGGACAACGCTGGAATGATACACCTTATGAAAGAATATGGAGATGAAAATCATGAGTTTAGATGTTAATAAAGTGAATGCGGTGTAGCGAGAATACTTCATCTCTTCAAATGGAAATCCTATAGAAACATAAGAGTAGATCACCGTTTGATCTTAATATATTTTTCTTGGTTTTTTGTATAGTGGCTAGGGTAACTTGCTGTTTTTGACCATATATATATTTTGTTTTGCTGTTTTGATGAACCTATACTTGGTTGGGATTATGACCTTTTAAAGGCTAGACAGATTATGTAGTGGTTGGACAAATGTATATCTTTTGATTGACAGCTTATGTAGTGGATGGGCAGATTATCTAGTGGGGAGACAAATTATGAACTTTTGTTTGACAAATTATGTAATGGTAGAACAATTATGTAGTGGTTGGAAAGATTATGAACTTTTGTTTGATAGATAATGCAGTAGTTGGACAGATTATATAGTGGCTTGACAAATGTATGAACTTTTGATGGGTAGACAGATTAAGAGTGCAAAGTTGTAATGATTTGTTGTTGAGAAATTATGAAAATGATGTGGCTGGAAAGATTATGAAAAGGTGTTGAGAAATTATGCAAGTCTTTTAATGTTTTGTATTTGAATATGAAGTTAATTTAGGATGATAGATGGATTTTATGTATTTTGATATATAGATTGTTGGAAATTATGAAAATGAAAATAAAAAGTATTTTAAAAATAATAAAATAATGAATTAAAAAGTATATACAAAAATTAAAAATTATAATATTATTTTTTTATTATAAAGAGTAAGATAGCTAATCTAATGTGAAGTCCCAAGTTTTGAGGGATTATGCATAGAATTTTGCTACACAATCTCTACCATATTCCACACTCCACATTTTTTAAATTTTTTTTAAATTTTTTAATATTAATTTTTTTTTAGTTTATTCTTTTTAAAATATTTCAAATTTTTTATTCATTATTCATATAAAAAAATTTTGATAAAATATATATATAGAGTATGAAGTGTGGATGAATAGTAAGAAGTTGAGAAGAATTTTCGTTCTGCATAAGGCAAAAAGTGGCATATTAGCTAAACTTTGCCTAAGCCAATGACGTTGCTCCTATGATGTAAGGAATAGCCAACAAGAATTCTCATTTTATCTCATTATTATAATTTTTTAAAATTTTCACACAAAATATAATAAAAAAATTCAACATTTTCAAATCCCAATTCAACTTTCTCAAATCTTAATACAATAATAATATTAAAAAATAATATTTTAACTTTCATCTGAAATAAAAAATTATCATCTCACTATCTAAATCTATCCTAAGTCTATTCCAAGAACTTACTCCACATATAATTGATACAACATAATTTAATTTGAAAGATAAATTTTAAAATTTGAATCTTACGAATCAAATTATGTCATGTAGATGGTATATGGTATAGAGAGTTGGAATACCATTTCTAAACCAACAATGAAGAACTTTAGGATTAAAGAGTGGTGTTGTGCACATGGACACTCACAACTACAGTAAAATCAATATTTATATAAATAGTAATTTTACGGTAACTTATAAATATTGGTAAGCCCGTGCCTAACATCTTTAGAATTAAAAAGAGTGAGCGTGAGTTAGGCATGTTTGGATAATGAGATAAGATGATTTGTAAATAGTAATGAAATTATTTGTGAATAATAGTGAAATAGTTTGAGTTAAGGTTTTTATAGGATTTTGGAAATGAGAGAGAAAAAGTTGAAAAAAATATTATAAAGTTAAAATATTGTTATAATATAATTTTTGTTTTGAGATTTGAAAAAATTAAATTATTTTTGTGTTTTGTTAGGAAGTTTGAAAAAATTATAATAATTAGGTAATGTTTAGATGAAAAAAATTAAAAAATTCAATTTAAAAAGTGTTTATATTTGTAGTGTTTGGTTATTGAGATGTGAATATCTTAGTATTCAAACCATGCTTAATCTGCAAAACAATTTGAGGTGAAGTTTTTAATACTTCTTATACTAGTAAGTTAGTATAAAGTACACACTCTCTATAGTCTATATTATAAATAAATAAAAGAATAATGCTAGATATAATCATAAAATGCATAAGTGTTGTGCATTGTTTTTAAAAAAAGTAGGGACCACTATTAAAAAAATAATTTTTTTATATAAGTCCCATATTTACTTACTTTTAACAAAATAAGTATATGATATTTAGGTACTTTATGATTACAAATATCATTTCTCATAAATATATGTTAAAGGTTAAAATTTAAATTTTTGATTTTTTTGATTTATTTTTATTTTTCGCTTGAATTTTTGAATTTTTTTCAATCCCGCGTATCAGATATGACAGGGTGTATCCTCTGCTTACATATGGATAGAGCTTTTTTATTTATTTTATTTTCAAATTAAGAAACCCTATTAGTTGCTAAAAAAAAATGAGATATTAGAAACTATATTGGCAAAACCAGGCTACTTTGGGCTTAGCCGTCTTATGACATATGGGACCATTTCAATAACGCTATACCTCCACATGGCCTTCCCAATTATGCCCTTTTGGTTTTCTAAACAGGCATAGCTGGGTACAACTATACCAATTGACCAGCCTTTGTCCAGATCTTACAAGAGCCAATGAGAAGTAGGTGAAAAAAAAAATGAAATGGTTAACCAATCGTGTGTAATGATTCAATACCAAGTCTAATTCATATCTACATTTGTACTCTAAAATGATTGATCAAAACATTATGGTCTCGATCATTTGAAAGACACACACGTCACGCTTGTTAGTTGTTAGATTGAGATTTTCTTAGAGTTTTTGTAGATTTAATGGTAAGAAATTCCTAAAAAAAACAAATTATTTGTTCCAATTCCACAACATTAGACTTGTCATCAAATTTAAAACATTGTAAAAATTAATCTTATCTCATTTGATTACGTTTTAAATATTCTGGCCAGTAAGATAATTATTTAAAAGCTTCAATAAATGATAAATGTGGTCTTTCGTTCTGAGTTTTATAATTCAAATTAATTATATTATTTCATTTTATTTTATTTTTTCAAAAATAATTAATATAAGAAGTTGTTTAAAGGATACTGCTACAGCCCCCGCTTGTGGCTCCCGCTGGGAGCTACCGCTGGGATGTAATGTTGTTTTATTCATATATATTTTTTAAATTATTTTTTATATAAATTTTTGAATACTTTTAAATATTTTTAAAAAATAAAATAAATTTAGAATATTATTAAAAAACACTTTCTTAATCAGAAAGTTAAAAAAAAATAATATTACTAATTTTCTTATTTTTTTAAAATATTTAAAATTATTAAAAAAATTTATATAAAAAAAATTTAAAAAAAAAACACATTAAAAACACACATACAAACTCCAGCGGAAGATAAAAGCATTATCCTTGTTTAAAAATTAAAATGTCGCATCAACAGATGATAAAATATCAAGGAAAGCGTACTTTCGTGAGGACTGAGGAAGACGGGCTCATACTCGAAAGGGACCGAGTTCACATTGGACGTCTTCAATAAGTCCGGTCCATTCGTCAATACTTTTCGTTCGCCGGTTCAAACTTCAACATCGGCTAGCCACCACGCACCTTCACTTTGGCATTCTTTTCAAACCAAGATACATCTGAACAATCTTAACGGTTGTTCCGCTATCCAAAAAGAAAATAGAGTTATTTTATTGTTAAGTAGAATGGATTATTTACACTAGTTAATCAGATTTAATTTGTAATATTAAATATTAAAATTTATCGTTAAAAAAAAATATGTAATATAAGTAATTTATATATGTACTTTATCCATCAACTTGATAATATAAATTTTTAAGAAAATAAAATGTACGGATTAAATTAAATTTACAGAGTTTATATTTTTTAAAAAGAAAAATTTTATCCATCAACTTGAGAATATAAATTTTTAAGAAAATAAAATGTACGGATTAAATTAAATTTACAGAGTTTATATTTTTTAAAAAGAAAAATTATGTTTACATGGATAACAAATTTAGAGCACCGGATGCTTAAAGCTTCTAATTTCCTAAAATTTAGTAAAATATTTTAACTTTTCTGACAAAAGCTCCTCTCCATTTAGCTGCTTATTTTAGGGGAAGGTTTTGAGATTTAAGCAGTGACTCCCTAAGTATGTGGAGTTATTGTTTATCCCTAAATCATTTTATAGTTTTTATAAATATTTTATTCTAACCAATAAAATAAAATTTTCTTCCAATAATTTATGTTTTTTCTTATATTCATATTTGTTATAGTTGAAATTTGAAAAAATGTCACCACTGAGATGATCTTTTTTTTTTTTCTTTAAATTGACCATTTGTGAAAATATTATTTTTTTAAATATTCTTGTTATGAAAGCATTGATTTAAAAAATATTATTGTTTAGAGAGATAAATAGTTTAAAAAAATTGATGAAAAATAAAAAATATTGATACAACAAATAATTAAATAATTATGAAAATGTGAAAATAATAAGTTAAAATTTTTTATTCCGCTCTTTCCCTTAAAGATTAAAAAATAAAAGAGTAGAAAAACTAATAAAAAAAGAATAGATAAATATTATTATAATAAAATACAAAGTGAGATGTAGGAGATTTTGAAAAAATGAGTAAAATTTAAGAAAAAGTTTAGGAAAAGATGATTTTTTTCATTAAAATTTAGGAAAAAATTTGTTCATTCGGATTTGAATACTCTTAGGGTTTGTTTGGGGTCGCGATAAGAATCTTAAAAAATGTTTAAATAGCCTTAAAAATTATTTAATAGAAAAATTAAATTTTTTGAGTATTACAATTAAAGCACTTTTAATCTAAAATAAGTTAAAAACTACATTTGAGGAAGAGCATTAATGTTTTTCCTCAAACGTATTTTTTCAGATAATGAGGAACGTAATTGGAATATTAAAAAAATTATCAATAGATGAAAATACCCATACAACTTTTAGATAATTACAACTTTTAAATTTTCAAGGATATAGTCATAATATTTAAAAATTAAAATAATTGTCATTTCTACCTCAAAAAACATTTTTAAAATTTGTTTACAAACAAATATAATATGTTTGAAAATGTTTTAAATATATGGTTGCCAAAAAATAAATAAGTTTTTTGTAGGAAAACTTATTACTTAAGTTATAAGTTATAAGTTATAAAGCTATAAGTTATATTTCCCACCACAATTCCAAACATATACTTAGTGAAATACTTATATGACATAATTTGATTTGAAAATAAATTTTAAAATTTAAATCTTACAACTCAAGTCTTACCATTTAAGTAAGAATAATCTTAGATACAGTCATGAGTTGTGAAAATATTATACTTATTTTAAAAAATTGTGGGATTTACTATTAAAAAATTAATTTTTCATACAGGTCATGCATCTATGTATTTTTTTAAAAATAAATATGTGACGCTTGAATACTCTATAATTGCAAATATCAACTTTAAAATAAAGTTATAATAAGGGTTTGGTTTGATTAGTGAGTTGAGATGAGATGATCTATGAATATTAATGAAATGGTTTGAGTTAAGATGTGTTTATGAGATTTTAGGAAATAAAAGAAAAAAAATTTAATAAAAATATTATTAAAATATAATTTTTATTTTGAGATTTGAAAAAATTAAATTATTTTTTAGAATTTATTTGGAAGTTCATGAAAATTGTAATTGTTAGATAATGAAATGAAAATTTGAAAATTTAAAATTTAAAAATATTTATATTTGCGATGGACTATGTTTAAATATTAAAATAAAATAAGACATAATGAGATACAATAAAACGAGAATATCTTGCCATCCAAACCGTACGTAATTCTCACTTTTTAAGACCTTGCGTTGCAGAAATCAAACCCGGAGCCGGAGGCAGGCAAACTGGCAAAGTGGTAGCTTCCCTTTTAATAATGTGCTAATTGAATTAAAAAAGCCACGCTCTCTCTCTCTCTCTCTCTCTCGTCTTGAGTATCTCTTCTCTCTCTAGACCCGGACCTCGGGCAGTTCACGATCTCTGTCCCTCCCCGATTTCGATTTCCGAGTGATCAATT
>QEOT01005239.1:151759-200152 GCA_003123785.1 Pterocarya stenoptera | reverse complement strand
GGGTTCCGGCCCTGATTTGTTCCCGGCCAGAACCGGAATCCGGCCCGGATTGCTAACCCGGTCCGGGTTCCGGCCCGGGTTTGAAACCCGGGTTCCGGTCCGGGTGTACCCGGGTTGGAACCCGGATGAACACCCCTAGGTCTGCCGATGTGGTCATTGTTAGAGAGAGAGAGAGAGAGAGAGAGAGTTCAGGTTTGCTTACTACTCTACCAGCACTAGCAGTGACTGAAAGCCCTGCAAAAAAGAAGGTTCCCCAAATGATACAGAGAAAAATTACGGCCCCAGTACCATTGTGATACCTTCCATAAAATGCATCATAAATTATCTGTGCAGGAACGAGTGCACCTGCTGTTTCGTTGTTTGGATCATATAAATATGCACGATCCTGCAATATTAACCTTAATATTATCTATATAATGTTCTCTGCCCAAAAATGGAAATAAAAATCTTCCAGAATCTTCAAACTAAGCATATATACCTGGATGCTAAAAGTAAGGGCTAAGATATATGCCCATCCAAATGCTGAAATGATTCCTATGCTACAAAGAATGGCCATGGGACCAGTTCTGTCAGCGCCTTTGGTTTCCTCAGTGAGATGAGCCGCAGTGTCGTAGCCACACAAACAGAATTGGCTTAGAAGTACTGACATTATTACTGCATAAGGTTTGCTATGTATGCCTGTTGTCTCAGGAGATGTTTCGAAATGAGTAAAAACGTATGATGCTGATTGTGTCGGGCTTGCTATCTTGGGAAGAGCTACTATTATAACAAATCCGCCAATGACCTGCAATTTGCTTTGGTTACATGATTGTGAGAAGCTAATTTGCTTATATATTCCAATTAAGAGGTTAAATTGTATATGAGTCTTGATTACTTTGATCAGTCTTAGACTCTTAAAAACATATTCTATTATATGAAACATAACTGATTTGTTGGACAGCAATATCCATTCTTTTAAGCTACACACAAACAACATTTTCCGCTTTGTTTTTCGTCATAATTGGATCATGCAGAATATTTCTGATATTAACATATATATATATATATGTATGTAGAAGCAGAACCTCAAATTAAAAGCACACCTGCCACCATACAGAAATCATGTTGAGGAATGCAATGACTTGCAATGCAAAGGAGTTCAGCACTGCCCATATTAAGGTTAGGATTATATACATAGACAAAAATACGCTCCTTGTTGCCAAGTAGCCTCCACCCTTGTTTGTCCCAGTGGACAAAAGAATTATTATCTGCAATCCCTGTGCTCCAGAGTAGGCCTGATAACAGTAAGGAAAAAGAAGAAGAAGATGAAGATCAATATAGAAACTTTGCAATGAGAACCAAACATCATATTTGGAATCATGAACACATTATTGATAAATAACTACTTAACATTATCACTGAACTTCCTGAAAAATACAATTTCCATCCTCTTACTTTTAGATGTCTGCATTTTACATTGCATCTTTCAACTTCAAAACCTGATAAATAACATCACTGTCCAATTCTTATTGTTAACGGGCTTGACACATTGTGACTATATAATAGTTTTGAGGATGCAATGTATCAGTTTTGATAGATTGGGGTTGGAACGCAAAATGAAAAGTGTGTTTTTCACCTTAGCTTTCAGTGCTGAATGTGGAGAATTAAGCACGTACCGATGCGCCGATTCCAGAAACGACACCGATAGTTTCTAGCCAAGCGCAGCACCAGGATGCAAATGGCCCCCACCGGGGTCCAGCTAAGTGTGCAGCCCAAAAATAAAGGGAGCCAGTAGTCTGTTTAATGACTTACAATCAGTTCATATATCTGAAGAATCGTGACTGTTGAGATTAAAAAGAAAGTGAATATATATGTACAAATATCAAACAGCCGATAGAAAAATTACACCAGGAGATATGAGCGATCGATTTGGTTGAATCAAAAGCCTACATCCACTATAAATTTGCTTCCTTGCTTGTTTATTACATTAATTATGATAAATCCCCTATTTATGTAACCGTTTGAGAAACAAATGAGGAAAAATTCCCTTTGTAAGTTGTTTATAGACATCATGCCATGTTTGCGTGTGTAGGGATGGGGTGTTGAGGAATAATCTTATATTTTTTATAGACAAGGTCTTGAACATCTTTATTAGGAATAAACAATCATATCTTATAAAACCGATTTTATGAGATGAGTTAGGCTTATAAATTTCTTTCACGGGTTAGAATATACTAAAGTAGAATATCCATTGTGTTCACGCACGGAAAGAGGAGCATGCAATGGATTGTTCACAAAGCCAAAATAACTTTACAAACTGGGTTGTACTTTTCAACTCATGAAAGCTGAAGGGTTACCCGTTTCGATTCCAAGTACCTATCTGTAATAAGGATTTTGGAAACCTTTATAATATATATTTATTTTATTAATTATAGATGCCATGATTGAGAGATCATTAGTAATCAAGACATGGTAAAGAGAATATATGGAATCTTAAAAACAACAAATTCTTTAAGAAGGAGGAGGAGAAGAGGAAGAACGATGCATACTGGAAAAGATGAGCAGATCTCAGCCAATGCAAATCCTACAAACCAGGTGAAGAAGATGACCACAACATAACCCCATATCATGCTTGCAGGGCCTGCATAGAGTAGGCTAGATCCGTACAGTGGAGTTCCAATGAAAAGTGCCATGGTCGAAAATGTTATCGCAAATGTCTTGAATAAACTCTGCATTAATACCCCAAAAAGAGAGAGAGCAAAACCCCATGTCAATTATAATCTTGAAAACATTTCAGGGTCCATGTTAATAATCTTGAAAACATGTAAAAGGAAACAAACAGATAAAAGGACTGAAAAAACTGTCATATACCATTTCTCTTCTGAGTTCCTGCTTGTATCCAAGCTCGTTTAGCCGCTTTTCTCCTGAATCCATCTCCATAGCCATAGCTCTGGGATTCAAGCCAACATGTGTCTCTCTAAAAGCCATATGTGCTGTGCTTCAATGGATAGCAGTATCTTGTCTACCAAAACATGTTAAGAAGGGAGAAAGTTGAACTCTCATGCATGCATTGATCCCGGCCAAGTTGAACTCTCATGCATGTATGACTCGGTTCTCTACCTTCTCATTAGAATCCTCTTATTAAAGTTTGGGTATCATTTTGCCCAAAAAATTGGGGCCTACAAATTAAAGTGTATGAAAAGTCAAATAAATCTAATTTGAACATAAAACTTGATCTTAGAAGATTGTACTAGAATTAGCCAATACAAGTACCAAGCCCACACCTAATTTGCACCTGCAGTAAGCACTGTGAGAGAGAAGAAGAAAGTTGACTGAATAATTGAGAGAAATTATAATATTCTTCAATGAACTTTAATTTAGCCGAATGAGACTTTTAAACCCTTATCTCATCTATAAGATCAGATATGGGTTTGCTTACACAAAACTGTTTGCTTATACAAACCCTTTTCGACCAAGCTGTTTGCTTATACAAAACCTTTATCTTATATTATCTCATCTCAATCATTACAACTTTTTCAATTTCTCATACAAAAATATAATAAACAATTCAACTTTTTCAAATTCCAAAATAAAAATTATATTAAAAAATATATTCTAACAATATTTTATTCAACTACTATTATTTTAAACAATATATTCTGTTTCTGCTATTATTTTACTAATTAAGATCAATGGCAGTTATTCAAGGTTGCATCAAAATATATAAAACTTATCAATGGCAGATATTTAAGGTTCCATTAAAATAAAACTTATCTCTGCAGCCTATTAGAATAAGATCAATGTAAACGATGAATTCAGTCATGATCAGCAGCAGGTCATGTGACATGAAGACTTTTACTCTGGAAGGAGATAATATATAAATATACATCTGAGAGAGAAAAATAATCCTTCTTGTTTAGTTGACTCAACTTCCTATATGCACCGAACGCCATTCTCTCTTGTTGCCATTTGTGAAATTATCCAAGTGTCCCTGTATTTAGATCTTTTGCAACAGAAATATCTACTAATTTACTCAATAAATTGGTTAATCGTTAATCATGCAATTATTTAATAATTAATCAATAACGTAAAGTGAATAAATTGCGTAACACCAAGATTCATATCAAAGGGAAACCCTTTGAAGAACCCCTGAAGGTAAAACCCTTTGAAGAACTCCTAACTGTAAAACCCTTTGGGACAGCCAAATCCAGGAAAGTCAATCTTATTATTTGAGAATCAATTACAAGTAATTCTCATTAACAAAACCTTTGTAACTTGATCATCATATCACCATTGAAGATAGGAACACAAATCCAATTAATACCATAGTACAAAGTGTAGATGTAATGCCAATCTATCCAACCAATTTACATAAAGCAGGCATAGAAAAGATCATTTTAAGACAATGAAGTACATCTACTACATATTACAACCTTTGCTTTCTTTTCATTCTCTATTGTATATGAAATTTTGTCCTCTATGAATGGTAGAACAGTTTTAAATGGCTCCATTCTGGAATTCAATATTCCTCACTGGTCCCTTGAACCATTTCCTTGCATCCAACACCCACCAAAGCATTATCAGTGTCAATAATACAGCAATAGCTATAGGTGCATAGTTGAAAGTATCCCATTGTAGAGGGTAAAGAGTTGGCAACATAAAGACTGAACAAGTATAAGATATGTATAAGAAAGCCATGAAGCAAATTGGCTTGCTTGCTCTTCCCAAATAGAAGGGACCTGGTTTAAAATCCTTCTCATCCATGACCAGCCTTGCAAAAATTGGGACAGCATAGCTTCCCACCCATCCAATTGTACCAATGGAAATGACAGCAGTGTAAACTACATTGGATTTCAAGATGGGAAGTCCTATGATAATGGAAATGGCTGTGCACAACCACACTGCATTTATTGGAACTTTCTGTTTTGGATGTATTTTTCTCCAGACTTTTGAAAATGGAACTCCTCCATCCCTGGATAGTGCATAGACCTAGAAAGTAGAGAGTATACGTGCATGGTCATTGTTAGAGAGAGAGAGAGAGAGAGAGAGAGAGAGAGAGAGAGAGAGAGATTCAGGTTTGCTTACTACTCTAGCAGCACTAGCAGTGACTGAGAGCCCTGCAAAGAAGTAGGTTCCCCAAATGATACAGAGAAAAATTACGGCTCCAGTACCACTGTGATACCTTCCATAAAATGCATCATAAATGATCTGTGCAGGAACGAGTGCACCTGCTGTTTCGTTGTTTGGATCATATAAATATGCAGGATCCTGCAATATTAACCATAATATTATCTATATAATGTTCTCTGCCCAAAAATAGAAATAAAAATCTACCAGAATCTTCAAACTAAGCATATATACCTGGATGCTAAAAGTAAGGGCTAAGATATATGCCCATCCAAATGATGTAATGATTCCTATACTACAAAGAATGGCCATGGGACCAGTTCTGTCAGCGCCTTTGGTTTCCTCAGTGAGATGAGCCGCAGTGTCGTAGCCATACAAACAGAATTGGCTTAGAAGTACTGACATTATTACTGCATAAGGTTTGCTATGTATGCCTGTTGTCTCGGGAGATGTTTCGAAATGAGTAAAGACGTATGATGCTGATTGTGTCGGGCTTGCTATCATGGGAAGAGCTACTATTATAACAAATCCGCCAATGACCTGCAATTTGCTTTGGTTACATGATTGTGAGAAGCTAATTTGCTTATATATATTCTAATTAAGAGTTCAAGTTGTATATGAGTCTTGATTACTTTGATCAGTCTTAGACTCTTAAAAACATATTCTATTATATGAAACATAACTGATTTGTTGGAGAGCAATATCCATTCTTTTAAGCTACACACAAACAACATTTTCCACTTTGTTTTTCATCAGAATTGGATCATGCAGAATATTTCTGATATTAACATATATATATATCTATATATATATATATGTATGTATGTATGTATGTATGTCGAACCAGAACCTCAAATTAAGAGCACACCTGCCACCATACGGAAATAATGTCGAGGAATGCAATGACTTGCAATGCAAAGGAGTTCAGCACTGCCCATATTAAGCAAAGGATTATATATATAGACAAAAATACGCTCCTTGTTGCCAAGTAGCCTCCACCCTTGTTTGTCCCAGTGGACAAAAGAATTATTATCTGCAATCCCTGTGCTCCAGAGTAGGCCTGATAACAGTAAGGAAAAAAAGAAGATGAAGATCAATATAGAGACTTTGCGATAAGAACCAAACATTATATCTGTTTGAGTAATTTTACATACAACCGTGATGTACGTAAACGCCGCATAATCTCTTTGAAAAAGAGTAGGGTCCACTATTAAATTTTTTTTTTTAATGTAGATTCCCTGTTTTATTCACTTTTTTCGAAGCGAATACGTGGTGGTTGTACAATTCACGGTTGCAAATATCTTTCTCTATTTGGAATCATGAACACATCGATAACTAACTACTTAACATTATCACCAAACTTCCTGAAAAATACACTTTCCATCCTCTTACTTTTATATGTCTGCGTTTGACATCATCACAAACTACTAAAACTGATACATTGCATCTTTCAACTTCAAAACTAGACAAATAACATCACTGTCCAATTTTTATTGTTAAGAAAGATTAAGAAATAAGTGATTTAACACAATCTTAACTATTTTATGTTAACGGGCTTGACACATTGTGACTCGATCTATAATAGTTTTGAGGATGCAATGTATCAGTTTTGATAGATTGGGATTGGGACGCAAAATGAAAAGTGTGTGTTTTTCACCTTAGACTTCAGTGCTGAATGTGGAGAATTAAGCACATACCGTTGCGCCGATTCCAGAAACGAGACCGATAGTTTCCAGCCAAGCGCAGCACCAGGATGCAAATGGCCCCCACCGGGGTCCAGCTAAGTGTGCAGCCCAAAAATAAAGGGAGCCTGTAGTCTGTTTAATGACTTACAATCAGTTCATATATCTGAAGAATCGTGACTCTTAAGATGAAAAAGAAAGTGAATATATATGTACACATATCAAACAGCCGATAGAAAAATTACACCAGGAGATATGAGTGATCGATTCGGTTGAATCAAAAGCCTACATCCACTATAAATTTGCTTCCTTGCTTGTTTATTACATTAATTATGATAAATCCCCTGTTTATGTAACTATTTGAGAAACAAATGAGGAAAAATATTAGCATTTGAATAAATTATGGCATCTGATTAAGAAGAAATTTCCTTTTGTAAGTTGTTTATTGACATCATGCCATGTTTGCGTATGTGGGGGAGGGGGTGGGTGGGGTAGAATATACTAAAATAGAATATCCATTGCGTTCACGCACGGGAAGAGGAGCATGCAATGGATTGTTCACAAAAGTCAAAATAACTTTACAAACTGGGTTGTACTTTTCAACTCATGAAGCTGCAGGGTTACCCGTTTCAATTCCAAGTACCTATCTGTAATAAGGATTTTGGAAACCTTTATAATATATATTTATTTTATTGATTATAGATGTCATGATGAGAATATATGGAATCTTAAAAACAACAGATTCTTTAAGTAGGAGGAGAAGAAGAAGAAGAAGAAGAAGAATGATGCATACTGGAAAAGATGAGCAGATCTCAGCCATGGCAAATCCTACAAACCAGGTGAAGAAGGTGACCACAACATAACCCCATATCATGCTTGCAGGGCCTGCATAGAGTAGGCTAGATCCGTACAGTGGATTTCCAATGAAAAGTGCCATGGTCGAAAATGTTATCGCAAATGTCTTGAATAAACTCTGCATTAATACCCCAAAAAGAGAGAGAGCAAAACCCATGTCAATTATAATCTTGAAAACATTTCAGGGTCCATGTTAATAATCTTGAAAACATGTAAAAGGAAACAAACAGATAAAAGGACTGAAAAAACTGTCATATACCATTTCTCTTCTGAGTTCCTGCTTGTATCCAAGCTCGTTTAGCCGCTTTTCTCCTGAATCCATCTCCATAGCCATAGCTCTGGGATTCAAGCCAACATGTGTCTCTCTAAAAGCCATATGTGCTGTGCTTCAATGGGTAGCAGTATCTTATCTACCAAAACATGTTAAGAAGGGAGAAAGTTGAACTCTCATGCATGCATTGATCCCGGCCAAGTTCGTCAAATGAATGCCAAGCCACATGGTGAAACTGATTTTCTTATAAACCTTTTAAAACTTCTGGTATTGACTTTCATGCATGATCCTTGCATGTAAAAGTCCCCACAATGTTTCTCATTCTCTGATCTACACCTGTTTCATTTCTCTTTCGAGTTTTTTATTTGCAAGTCGGTACAAAGAACAAGCCTCACAGCGTTGATATAGTCAAAAGAAATTCATGAGCATAACTTATCTCATAAAATCGGTTCTACAAGAAATGATTGTTCATTCTTTATAAACATGCCCAAGACCTTGTTCACAGACAATGTGGGATTATTCCTCAACACTCTCCCTCACGTGCAGACCAATATTTTTCTCGGTCCATGTCACGGGAAAAATAGTGTAGGCCCCTATTCGTCATGTGGCAAACTTTGATACCATAAAGAAATTTATGAGCTTAACTCATCTTATAAAACCGATTCTACAAGAAATGATTGCTCATTCCTTATAAACATGTCAAGACCTTGTCCACAGACAATATAAGATTATTTCTCAACAATAGTAAGATTTGATTCATGAAAAAAGGTTTAAAATTAAATTCTTTTATAAATCAAATCTTTGTCGTGCCATCAATTAGAGAGTATGTCTTCCACTTAAAAACATAATTTTTTTTTTTACTCGATTATTGACTGAGGCAGATATTTTTTTTTTTCTTGGTCAGATCAATTCATGTATGACTCGGTTCTCTACCTTGTCATTTGAATCCTCTAAATTTGACGTAAACCGAACTAAACCCCACAAAAATTTGGGGCCAACAAAGTGTATGAAAAGTCTAAATCTTAAATCTAGTTTGAACATAAAACTTGATCTTAGAATATTGTACTAGAATTAGCCAATACAAGTACCAACTACCAAGCCACACCTATTTTGCACGTGCAGTAAGCACTGTGAGAGCTAGAGAAGAAGAAAGTTGACTGATGAATTGAGAGAAATTATAATATTATTCAATGAACTTTAATTCAGCCGAAAAATGAGACTGATTATTTTAATTTCCAAGCTTTCTAGTTTATGGCAGAAGTTGGCCCGGTTAAGTCGTTCAAGGTTGTATCAAAATATATAAAACTTATCAATGGCAGATATTTACGGTTGCATTAAAATAAAACTTATCTCTGCAGCCTATTTGAATAAGATCAAAGCAAACGATGAATCAGTCATGATGAGCAGCAGCATGTCATCATGTGACATGAAGACTTTTACTCTGAAAGGATATATAAATATATATATATATATTTATGAGAGAGAAAAATAATAATCCTTGTTGCTTAGTTGACTCAACTTCCTACATGCACCGAACGCCATTCTCTCTTGTCGCAACTTGTAAGGCTTATGTGGACTCTCGTTTACTGTAATAATCAAAAGGCCAGGATAACTTGTTAATTTTGTTTAAGTCGCCATGGACGACCCATCATTTTCATCTTTGATATGTTAGATTAAAAATTTTATATTTCTCTTATTAAAGTTTGGGTATCATTTTGCCGCCTTGGTCAAAAAGTACTGTTGTTAATTTGGATGGAAATGTGTCCTAAAAAAACAAAGCTCTACCCTTAACATCTGGAGAATGATTTTTGCCTATAATTAATAGCTCATGCACATTAATTAAAGAGAAATGATTTATCAATAAGGGATTTCATAAAAATAAATTCATAAATTAATATGATTTAATGTGGTACGTCAGATTGTTAAGTTACTTTTATTGTAAAGTAAATCTAACATATCATATAAAACTACGTCCATTTATAAATTTATCTGTATCACTTTTTTTTTAAAACTAAAAGCCATAGGATGAGTTGCAGCACAAAAGATGTGAAAAATAATGTTTAATCCAAGTTGTAGTAACTTTTGAAGTTGTGTTTGACCCTTAGTATTCAGCCCAAGGATTTTGGATCTTAGGTTCATGGTGCACCCTCGTCATTCATTCTTTCTTTTCCACAATAACTGTCTCCTCCACCGTAAGCCTTCCACTCCCATGGGCCATGACCATCAGTACCGGCAAAGTCAAGATTTACTTTCAGTGGGTGCAACAACTTAATTAAAAAGATAAAGGAAATTAATTTAAACTTATAATATGATGCTATTTTTTGTCTTTGGTTTTTCATATTTGGAAATTACTTCAATTCATGATCACTACTTATTCGGCCTTCACTATATGTAAGAAGATTGATTATTCGATTACGCAATCAAATTTGTACAATGTTAAACAAATCCCCCTCAATTTTTTATTTTATTTTTATTTTTGAGAATCCACAACGGTCGCCACTACAAGATGTAGGTGTTTTTGCGGCTAATTTATTTGCAGCGACAGAAATTTTTAACGCAAATGGTTCACTTTTACTGTTCCCACGTTTTGCATCTAGCGATTTGGAAAGATGCCAAAAAAAATACACATTTTGCAGTAAAAATACATCATCAGAAATAATATTGCTGCAGATGGCGACAAAATCGCCGCTATAGGTATTTTCTAATACAAATAGACGGAAAAAACCCCAACACCATTACATTCCTACCCCGCACGTTACTAATTTTCCCCATCTACCCTAATACTCTCTCTCTCTCTCTTTTCTCTGTGAAATTTTCTTGCTGCCATGAAAATCACCATCTGCTGTAACACTCTCAGGGGAATGGGAATTTGTACACTCACTTAGAGGGTGGTTATCCTCTAGAGAAGACGAAGTAAGAGGAATTTTATGCATTCATTGATATTTTTCCCCTCAGTTTATATAAATCGATCGATGCTATGACAAACTTTGACCTCCATGAATATTCTCCAACACGAGTACTAACTTGGTGTACTAAGCATAACAGAAAGCACTAAAATAACATGAAATACAATATAATTCCAAACAACTAATTAATTGGACTCGGACCCCGGCCCATTTATTTACTTTATTCGAAAGTAAGCTGGATCCGCAGCCTCTTCCATTAAGCCCATGTATTTACTTCAATTTCACAGCCTTTAATCTCTTGCCAGCCCACGAAGACCCGAAGCCCACAAGCCCTTCTTCCTTCCTCCTCATTTCCCTTAGACTTCTAGGTTATTCATGGCAATGCCCTGCTGTTTAGAAAACTTTGCCCACAAGGTGTGGGTAGGCGTCTCTCATGCGATGATAAAGCTCTTAGGTGGTGTCCTCCACCGTTTTTCCTTGCCAACTAGTTAGGATCTCCACCATGGGCCACCGTTTAACCTGGCAGAGGCGTCTGTCCAAAATATCCTCTAGTTCGGATTTGAGTACACCCATGGAGTCGATGGAAGGTAATTAAGCCATAGGAACCACTGCGTTGCCTAGTTTCTTCTTTTGTAAGGAGCTATGGAACACTGGGTGGATTAGAGTAAAATTCGATAGGTTCCACGACAGGAAACGATCCATAAAACCTCGGAGCCAACTTGGCGTTCCAATGTTGGGCCACAAAGTGTTGCCTATACGGTTGCAACCTCAGATCAACCAAATCACCCAACTATAAATTCCCTTTCTTTTCTCTTCAAATCTACATACTTTCTCATACGATTTTGTGCTTTTTGAAAGTTTTGTTGTAGTAGTTGTTTGATATGTTCCCGTGAAGGAAGTAAGGAGTTTACAACTTCCACTTGTGAAGATCTCAGTGAGTAACTCAGTAAGCGAGGTGGGGATAGCCGTATAGGGCTTCAAAGGGTGTCAATTGAGTTGAGGAGTGCTTAGATTGGCCATCTATTTGTGGATGGTAAGTCGTAGTAAAGGCCAGATCCACTCCTTGTTGTCTAAACAATTTGCACCAAAACCTGTTGGTGAAAATCTTATATTGGTCAGACACGATCGAGTTGGGCATGCCATGCAGTTTACAGATGTTCATGAGGAAGGAATGGGCTAGTGTAGAAGCTATGTTATGGTAAGAGAGAGGTTTGAAGTGGGAGTATTTGGTTAGGCAATCAACAACTACTTAGAGGCATTTGAAGGTCTGTGAGATGGGAAGACCTTTAATGAAGTCCATGATGATGTTTGTCCAGGGTTTAAAGGGAATGGGTAATGGTTGTAGTAGGCTCTTAGAGAGGGAATTCTCTAGTTTAACAAGCTGGTAAATGTCACAGTTTTTTACACAGTCACAAACTTCAGACCATAGACCAGGCCATTAGACCTCCCTTTGAACCCTGTGTAAAGTTTTATCCAATCTAGAATGACCACTAGTGGGGGTGTTGTGGAGAAGGTGAAGCACCTTTGATTTAAGGTTTGGGTTGTTTGGGACATAAAGCCTATTTTTGTAGTATAAACACCCCTCCCTCATTGAGAATTTTGGGTTCATATCCCCATTATTCATCTTCTGTAGGATTTGCTATACTTCAGAGTCTTCTTTGTAGTACTGCTGGACTTCTTCCAGTAAATCCCAAGTAGCTACAGAGATCATTGAGAGAGTTATGGTTTTCTCATCTTCACATTTTCCTTATGAGAGCATATGCTGCTCTGTTATCAGACCCTCTTTTGTATTCCACCAAAAAGTCATAGCCTAGAAGCTTGCTTATCCATTTTTGCTGCATGGTAGTCCCAATTTTTTGGTCTATAAAAACTTTAGGCTTTGGTGGTTTGTTTTAACTATAAAGGATTTGCCTAAGAGGTAGGTTCTCCATCTTTGTACTGCTGAAACCAGTGCAAAGAGCTCCTTCTCATAAGTAGACATACCAAAGGCCCTTCCTTTTAGGGTCTGACTACAAAAAGCAATAGGATTCCCTTTCTGCATGAGAACAACACCCACAGCCTTCCCAGATGCATCACATTCAATTTCAAAGGGAAGGGAGAAGTTAGGTAGTGCTAGGACTAGCGGCTTGGTTACTACCTCTTTCTTTTCTGCTGCTGCAGTCCATCTGAACCCATCCTTTCTTAGTAACTCAGTTAGAGGAGCTGTCACCCTTCCATACCTCTTAATAAACCGTCTGTAGTAACCAGTCAATCCCAAAAATCCTCTCAAAGATTTAACTGAAATAGGTAGGGGCTAATCCCACATGGCTTCGAGTTTTTTTGGGTCAGCTTTTACCCCCTGAGCTGATATGAGGTGCCCTAGATAAAGCTACCTTAGAACACCCAAATCTGCATTTCAACCTTTCGGCAAATAGTTGCTGCTGCCTGGGAGTGTTCAGAGTAATTTCCAGATGTTGTACATGTTCATTTTCACTCTTGCTATAGATCAAAATGTCATAAACAAACACAAGTATGAATTTCCTTAAAAAATGTTTAAAAATTTGATTCATTAGACTTTGGAATGTAGATGGGGTGTTAGTCAAGCCAAATAGCATGACTAAAAATTCGTAGTGGCCTTCGTGTGTTCGAGAGGTTGTTTTTGCAATATCCTCAATTTTGACCCTTATCTAGTGGTAACCAGACTTGAGGTCTATTGAGAATATAATAGACTCACACAATTCATCCAAAAGCTCCTCCACCACTGGTATGGGATATATATCCTTAACAGTGGCTTTGTTTAAGGCCTTGTGATCCACACAAAATGCTAGGAGCCATCAACTTTCCTTACCAACAACACTGGTGAGAAATATGGGCTCCGACTTGGCTGAATAACCCCTATAGATAGTAGCTCTTTTACAATTTTCTCTATAGCATCCTTCTAATAGTAAGGGTACCTATAGGGTCTAACAAGAAGGTAAGGACTATCACCACCTAATAGAAGCAGAAATAGGGTTGGTTCCTGGTTGTAATGGGATGGAATGTTCATGGGATCTAATTTGTGGTGGAAGACTTGTAAGTTTAGAAAAAAAAATATCAAAGTATTGGTTAATTATTTTTTGAATGAGGTAGGGATTCTGGTAGGTTTGACTTAGGTTCCCTAATTTGCAACATTAGACCCTTGTTCCCCATACTACTAGTCTTGGGCACTCCCCCCACTTCAATCAACTTAGAACTAGGTAGCCCTTTTAACACCACTACCTGTCCTGCCACTGAAAACTACATAGTTAACTCTTTAAAATTCCACAAAATGAATCCTAGAGTTTGAAGCCAAACCACTCCAAGGACCATGTCTCAACTAGCCAATAACAGCACATAAACTTTAGAATTAAAATAAATATTTTGGATAGATAGATTTACTTTATCTACCCTCCCTTCATTGGAAACTAGTTCACCACTTGCTACCTTAACCTGGACCATTTCAGGCCCATGCACATTCAATCTGGTTTTGTGTACTAAGCTGGGTCAATGAAATTATGGGTGCTGCTAGAGTCAATAAGAATGACTATCCAGCAATCCCCAATTCTTCCTTTGACTCAGTCTTGGGGTTTAAATGTTCATAAAATCCATGATAGAAAAAAAGGACTCAACCTCTATAGGCAAACGTTCGAGAGATGAACGTCGGGAATCTTCATTTAAATGTGAATACTTGTGTCTAGGTCGTTCATATATTCTAGTGAATTTTTTTTTTTTAATTGAAATGATATATTCTAGTGAATTTGATCTAACATAATATGTATAGTTTTTTATCTTATGTATGGCGTAAAATAAAATTTATCATAACAAATAAAAATAGCCCGTACATGATGATTCTTCAAATTAAATAGAAATATCGTATATTCAAGAATCATGTACAAATGGAGATCATCAATAATGGTACTCACGTTTAAATAATATTCAATTCGCGAACCATGATGCAATGTACGTACAAATTAAATTTTTATTTAGATCAAGTAGTTGACAATCATGATGATCATGACAAATTAATCAATGAAAACGATCGATTGATGTAAAGGGCTGCGAGACTATATATATATATATATTTATATATATATATATATATATTATACTTCCCGTCAATGTCTGATCGATGTTCTATCTCAATCGGTATATAAATTAGGAATGCAAAATAATTAAGAACTAATTAGTGAAATAATTGGAAAATCATGATTAGATGTTGTTGACTTGCATTTTTATTAATTATTAATATTTTTATTTCTTGATCATCTAGATAATTGTACGTAGTTAACTTTGCTGGTGAAAGATTATAAGAATCATGATGATCGATTATGATGGTATGTGTAAAATGAATATTTATGATGAATTATTTGTTACAAAAATAACTATTTGTTATAAAAATATATTCATATTCAATGGTCATTTTGGTAAAAAATTATACCTTACCACAAATAAACACTAGTCTTCTTGTAGTGAATTTGTTGATGAAATTAAATGAAAATGACGTTTATTTTTTTCTTGAATATAATATAAATGAGTTTTGCTATACAACCTCCACCATACTCTACACTCCACCACACTCTATAGTACCCTACATTTTTTAAAATTTTTTAATTTTTTAATATTTAAAAAAAATTGAGTTTATTCTTTTTAAACTACTTCAAATTTTCTATTCATTATTCATATAATAAATATTTGATAAAGAAAGAAATTAAAAAAACTAAAAAAAAAAATGCGGTGTGTAGAGGGTTGTGTGAATAGTGGGAGGTTGTGGAGATTTTTTGAATAATAAAAGCGCCATTATTTCTTTCCTAAGTAATGAAGAGAATCCGGCATTATTTGGTTAAACAAATGAGTGAGATAGAAGTTAGAAATTAAATAAAATATTATTAGAATATAATTTTTTAATATTATTTTTGTTTTGAGATTTGAAAAAGTTGAATTATTTATTATATTTTGTATTAGAAATTTATAAAAATTGTAATGATTATATGAAATAAGATAAAATAGTTTGAATTGTGTAACCAAACCAGGGCGCCTTAGTCATGCATGGCTACGTCTTTTTTTTTCTTTTCTTCTTTTTCCCTCTATTTTACGATTGATTAAAATCCATCTTAACAGAAAAGATTTTTTAAAAAAAAGGCTTAGAAAAGTCTTGTCGCAGAAGATAAAAATATATATTAAGTTAAATATTATGATATATGATTCAATTAATTACAATCAATTTAAGAAAAATAAAACAATCTCAATCAATCGATCACGGCAATCACCTTTAATTTATAATAAAAGGGACATGAATATTGCTAAGGTGACTACCAAATGTGCCCACCAAATTATGTGCACACTAGTATAAAAAATAAAAATAAAAATATCAAAATTCACTAATAGTCATCTTTAAACATTAAGAAAAAATATTTTTATATATATATGAGTGGACATATTTAGTAGGCATATTTAATAGTCATATTATCATTTTTCTTATAGGTAACTATATACGTTATCAAACGTCGACAATGCTTTAAATTTAATCAAATAAAAGAACTTCGAAAATTCCAAACTACGTACTATAAGATTAATGGGCCGGTCAAGACTCATAATTAGGGTTTTGATCATAATAACCATTGAATTAAATATTTTAATTGGTTAATATTTTCAAACAAGATTAATGCTTGATTGATTAAATATATAATATGTGTTGCTTTTAATTTTAGATTAAACCAATATATATATAATTAATCCAATGCGAACGGTTCGTATACAATATTGATATTTTCCGAAAATTTAGCGGAGAAATATTCAAAAGAACATATATTAATCTAATCTAAGCTGGTCGCATTCCATGCATATATAACTGATCTGCATGCTAGCTTAATATATATATATATATATATACACTAGTTTTTTTTTATTAATTTTTCTGTCTCTTATAAATTAAATATTACCCATGAAATATTATTACGTACTCGATCGAGGATCATTCATTAGTTATTTTATTTTTATTTTTTTAAAGAAAGGTAGTATATTGAATGATAGACCACAAACCAAATCTATACATGATGTACATTTCCCCAGGTCATTAATATTATTTGTCACCCTCATGATCAATACGTACCATGTGTATGTCATGTGAGAGTATATGCATGATCTCTTTCCATGAAAACATACCGTTGTCCACGGGATATATTTTAATATAAGCTAGCTACGGTTCAGCATGCATGCATGCATATATGCATATAATTCTAGCCCTTTAACAAAATAATAATAATAATAATATGTTGTTAATTATTATATTACAAGAAATCAGGTTTTTTCCAACACTCAAAATCGTCACAAATATCCCTATCAATCGCTGTATTTGAACGTGTATTTTTTTAATTCACTGCATCTTCGACGAAATTAAAGTGTATTTTTTTTATCAATTTCAGTGCTAGGCAAAAATTGTCACAAAAAACTACTATTTTCGACGATTTTTTTGCATCGCAACTGTCCCAAAAATTGACAGAAATGGACATTTCTGTTTACCATTAAATCGTTGAGAAAAATCAATTGTGGTGATATATATCATCGTAAAAGGTTATAAAATCGCCGCAAAAGAGGTGCATGGTGCAATCCAGCTGTTGTCATGGCCATTTTTCGTCAGAAAAAATTTTTTGCCACAAGAACCAATTGTCCGTATATGTGGAAAAGAAGACTAATTGCCATGAAATGAGCTGGTGAAGTGCTAGCAATCCCATGAACTACTTTCGTCAAAAAAAATATTAATTCCCATGAACACATAGCCGTCCGTAACCAGCATTTTCCCAGGAGTTCATTCTGTGGGAAATACTTTTTTGATATTGTGGAATGTACCTATTTCCACCATCTCAACTCTTCTTAAAAGATATTTTCTCACTAATACATCATGTAGACAAAGTTTTGAGACAACTCTTTCTCCACGAATTGTTCCAATAAGAAATACACAAATTTCATTCCTTTCAATTAAAAAGCAACAAATTAAGCAAGATATCAAAAATAGTTACAAGAAGGACACTCATGTACAAAAAGACACTTTTGCACAAATACCAACACCTGAACAACTTCAACCAAAAATAAAATTCACCTATATATATATATAACAGAAGTAATACTAGTTTTACACATTTTAATTTCCACTGGGTTAACCAGTCAATCAAAGCCATTGAAATACATCATGCAGTTTACAAATAGGGGAGTACTACAGGAGGGAAGCCTACATGGACTTCAGATTATTCATAACAAATCAAGTTGCCTAACTACATGTATACATGCATGTTTTTTGTTCAAAACACATGACTGAAAACAGTTCCATGCTGCTGTAAATTCTCCATTTCATCTCTCCAAAATCTTGAAGCAAAGCCTCTTCATCGACAAATATTAGTCCCTCATAATTACCTGAAAAAACCATTCCAAATCATCTGTATTAACCAATAGAAAACATTTCTTACCAGCTAGCTACTAGGACATTATATATGGCAAACACTTCAGAGGCTGATACATACATTTTCTTGTCTGTGACATTATAATGGCCTAATCAAAAACCCATATAAAATCCACCATGTTTCTAATTTCATTCACAAAGCCACCTGAACAATACATCACTATGTACATCATGATTGATTTGATCATGTGTATATATATATCTCTCTTTATACTTAAAAGCGTCTATAAGATATAAACAATAATGAACAGTGTTTTATGTTTGACAATTTTTTTTCCATCAGTGCCCTTGGTAGTCTGTGTTTTTGTCTCTTGTTCCTTTGCATGATTTCTTTTGTTCTTTTAGTCACGATTTTGGTTCTTCTTCGTTGGGTCTCAAGCATCTAGTTGGTGCTACTGTTTTGTGGTGTGACAGCCGAGAGGATGTTTGGCATGTTGATAAGAGGGATGGAGGGTAGAGTCGTGTTGTGTTTTTTCAATTTCTGCAGAGCTTTGAGACTCGAGTGGAGGGAGAAAGAAATCTTGCAGTGCTGTTTAAGGATTGTTCTTCTTTGTCTTCGCCACTCGTATGTTATTCTGAATCTTCTTATAGTTTTACTTATGCATCTTGTTTTTTTTTTTTTTGGCATGTTCGTTTTCTTTCTACATATTTCTGCATTTTCGTTTCCCTTTTTCCCCTTGTACGAATGTAGAAACAAACTCGATGCTAACCCAGTGGATTCCAAATTTTCTTGCTTCCTTTCCTTCGTTTAAAGACTTTATTTGGTTGTGGGTTTTTGGTTTGGAGAGAGAGAGATAAAGAAAGAGGGAGAGAGAGTTGCCATGAGAGATGGGTTCGTGCTTGGGGGAAGGGGGAGGAGCTATGAGTAGCTGGAAGAGCATGGGGTAGTCGCCGGAGGAAGGGGAGTTCGGTGGTGGTGGTGAGGTGGCGTGGGGACGACGTACAGCAGTAGAATGGTGGAGAAACTGTATGAGACCCATTCGGGAGAGGGAGTTGTGGGGAGAAGAGGGTTGTCGTGGGGGCTTCGACGGTGGTTTGGGTCCATGGGAGTGGTTGTCAGAGGAAGAGGAGTTCGGTGGTGGTGGTGCGGTAGCATGGGGACTGCGTACGGCGGCTCTATGGTGGAGAAACCATGTAAGACCCATTCGGCAAAGGCAGTTTCAGGGAGAAGAGCCATCCTACGTTCTCCAACCCGAATAACTCTAAAAGAAATACTCGAAAAAAAACCAACCCGTAAGGTTAACTACTCTCGTTCCCTAGAGGAACCCAGAAACTCTGAAAAAAAAACTCTCCTCCTTCGTCTGTCCAAGAGCCCTTTTATATTCTCTGTCTTCCTCTCTTTCATGAGCTTTTTGACTATTTAATTACAAATCACGGGGCTAGCCATTACACGCTAAAAAGAATACTACTGCTAGGGGTGTAAATTTAAACCGGAAAACCGGTAAACCGGACCGGCCCAGACCGGTTTTACCGGTTTTTATCCGAATCGGTCCGGAACCGGTTCTCAAATTTCATAAACCGGCCGAAACCAGTCCGGTTCCAGTTTTGAGATTTTCCGGACTAGACCAAACCGGACCGGACCAGTTGATAAAATATATATATAAAATAATATTTTATATATAAGTTTTATACAAAATATTTTATATATATTAATATATAAGTTTTATACAAAATATTTTATATATATTTATAATTTTATGTGAAATTTATATATATAATATAATTATATATCATATATGAAATAATTTCATACTATAATTTATAAATTATAACATAAAATGTTAATCTTAAATATAAACATTTGTAATTTCTTTGATCATATGCTATTAATATAATCATATATAAGATAATGTTAGTATAAAATAAAAGTTTAATCTTAAAAATGAAAATGTAATTGATCATGTATTATATAGCTATACTAATAGTCTAATATTAATACTATTAGTCTAATATTATACTAATATCAAATTTATATTTTAAAAAAACCGGAATACCGGATCGGACCGGACCGGAAATACCGGTTTAGGAGGGTAACCGGTGCGTAATTGGTTTTGAAAAATACAAAACTGGTCATACCGGTTCGGTCCAAGATTTTGTCCAAAACCGGACCGGACCGGACCGGTTACACCCCTAACTACTGCATTTCTTTCTTTCTTTCTCGCATTGTTCTGGACAATCTTTCCACACTCGTTTTGATGTTCAAGGTCAAATGGTATTTTTGTAGCTTTCTATCAGTTTACACAGCAAAAGCTCCCAGGTTGTAAACTAGTACTAACACTAGCTTGGGTAACTTCTCAAATACTATTGCTTCTGACTTTCATAATCTATTATTCATCCTAAATTGTGTGCTTGTGGTGCTGAGAATCTCTTATGCAGGTCATTTCTATATTTCTGTTGATGGGTACCATCTTTTGTAATGCCCGTCCTTGTAGTGGGTCTTTTTATGAAATATTTTAGAAAGGACGACGGAAATTACCGTTCGATTTAAAACATTTTACTTCATTTTCCAGGATGTAAGACTCTACGTTATAAAATAAAATGTGATTTTAGAATAAAAGAGTGGAAAACATAAATCTTAAAATAAAAAGACCTTTCATACATTTAAAACCCTCATGCCTAGACCTTCGTGGTCTTCCCCTTGGGCCGTGTCCGTCATGAAGCGTACTGCTCATTTAGCTTCCTGTAGGGGAAGGGACACACATAAAAACTAAAATGAGTCGAATACTCAGTAAGCATTACTTCATACCGTTAAAATATAGCAACATAGGTTTTCAATCATGTATTCATCACTATATACATAATATACGTACATGCATACATGCGTTCATTCATAAACATCACTGAACGGGATTTTCTTCTTTAAACATGGTTTTCTTTTCCTAAAACGTTTCTCCCGCCAGTGCCTTCATTTCTTGGAGAATGCCATGCATTCATACATTCTTTTCTTTTCACTTTCATAGGCCAGTGCACACTGTTACACCCCGCGTGCTAGGGTTAGCGGCCCTATGGCCAATGGATTCGCCCGTGGCCACAGGTTGAAATCTCATTCCGTCAAGGTGCAACACTGGGTATACTACCAGTTACTACTACCCGTCATTGCAATCTGCTCATTCATTCATTGGGTACCCCTTTCATTCATATGATCGTTACATATCTTCATACATTCATGCTTTCATGCCTTTCTTTGCTTTTCATTCATTCATTCATGACAGCTCTAAGGAGCTGAGCTTTCATTCATTCATGTGCATGAGCATTATCTTTCATTATTTTCCTTTCTTTTCATTTATAGTCCTTTCAAGAGAAAACATCCTTTCATGAGAAAACGTCGTTTGGGGCACGAGCCCAAAAATCATCTTTCATGACATGTCTTTTCGTGGAAAATACATATAATAGATACTACGTATAGTCATCCATTCACATGCGTGTAATTAATACTTTGGTTGCATGAAAAGGGGCTGCCAAAGAAGGTCGTACATACTTATACTTTAAAACGTTATTCTTGGCATGCTTTTTCGTAAAACGTTTGCCTTTTCAAAGGAAAAACATTTCTTTTCTTCGTTTTCAAAGGAAAAGCATTTCGTTTTCGTTTTCGTTTTCGTATCTTTTAGAAAACTCTAGAAAAGTATGAACATAATACTTACCTGGACTCCATGCTACCTTCATACCATGCAGTCCATTTATGCGCATGTTAGATGGCAACCTACATGCATACACATAACCTCACGTCATTCTATCTAGTACATAAGCAACTGAACTAAAAATAAAGTTATGCTTTACTTAGAACACTCTCCTTCTATCCCGTGCTCTTTCATGTCCTTATTATGACAAAACCTTCGGGGACACATTTACGGTCACTATCTCTTTCAACCTCAACGTTCTACTTCGAGTGCTTACTAGCTAGGGTGAACCCATGATTCACCTTAGGATTAAGACACTAAGACCTCTGTCTTATCCTTCTCATTAACCACATTCCGACGCATGACTTAGATCGACTAAGTCACGCATCCCAATCTTTGACAGTATACTCCTCCTTACCTTCATGTATCTTAGCTCACTCTAATCCTCATGACCATCCATACACGTCACACGGCTCTAAGCCACTCAGAGGCTTAAGTACCGTATAACCATGCTTAGGACAGAGTACCCATTACATATGATAAATCCGTCCGGCACATGTGTTTAGCCAGATAATACACGTACCTTACTCCTTTATCACCTAAGACCAATATATAATATATTGATCACAGGTTCGTATAGGCAAGCACCATACTTCGATACCAACCTTCTCTTACTCGGCTAGCACAACTCTTCATGCTACCCGTACCTCTTGACAGTTCATCCCAACACTTAACACGACAGGACTTTATTTATAACTACACCTTACGTCATGCCATATAACTCGAAACTGTTCCCAAGCTACACCGTGACTTCGTCACGTCACCTGACATACATCCTAACTCATCACAGCATGACTTCTTGGTTGGCCACGTCACTTCATGACGTTGCCTAGTCATGCATCCGCTGTACTACTTTGATACTTTCCAGGCACTTCGCACAAACTCCCGGCCATAAGTCGACCACACGACAACACTTGTCACCTCAGACTACAGGCCACACCACTCTTACAGCACATAAACCACGACCACACTTCACAGCACAGTCCACAACACTGCACAGCACACTTCCCCACTACCCCCAACACTTCACATCACCATACTACACAGCGAACACCACAATACTAACAGCACAGTCCACAACCTAGTCAACTAACTAGCATCTAACATAAGTAACGAGGGATAGAGAGCTATACCATCGACAGGATAACTCGTGCGTTGCCTGTTGACCATCACAGTCGATGACGTCAAAAGAGTCGTACAGGGCAGCTAAACCGCGTACGGTGACTACTTGGGCATTTGAATAGCTAGGTATGGCATTGGAAAGGCTCATGGTGGCAAGGGGCGTAGCACGACTGATCTAGCCTTGGACAGTGGCAGTTAGCCACGCACAGTGATTGTCCACCATGGGTAATGACTGTCCACCACATAAAGTGGTGGTTTGGGCTTAGGGCTCGGCTAAGGAAGGTCGAGGGTGGCCTCGTGGTGGCTGGGGTGGCAGAGCACGGCAGAGCCGTGGGTCTCCAAGGGACACCCGTGTGTCTCAAGGCATGGAAGTAGAAGGGGAAGCTTGGCTAGTCATGGCTGGCCATGGAAGAGCTCAGGAGGCTGCTGGTGGCTCAGTGGAGGTGGCACAGCGGTCCACGGTGGTGGAGGAAGAGTAACCCGTGCAAGAGAGGGAGAGAGGCCGTGGGAGAGTGTGAGAGAGTGGAGGAGCATGGGTGGTAGATTGGAGCTATGGGCAGTTGGGATGGGTCGGTGGTGGCCTGAGGACGCTGGAGATGGTGGTTAGACACTGTGGGTGGCGGCGTACGGTGGTGGAGATGGAGAATACCCATGCGGATAAGTGGACTTCGTGGGAGCAAACGACGGCGAGATGGAGGCCAAGCTTGCTGGAGGAGGATGGCCAGTGGAAGGGGAAGCTACCATGGAGGTGGAGGCGCCGTTGGGCGGCACACGACAGTGCAGTGAGAACCAAGCTCATTCGGGCTTTACATGGCCAGCGGAGAGAGAAAGAGAGAGAGCGTGAGAGAGTGAAACCGGGATGGGGGAGCTCGCCGGAGGGAGGTGGAGCTGGTGGTGGCGGCGGTGAGACCTGCCGGCACACGACGACCCTGGGCTGTGTAGTGGAGCAGCTTAGGTATGGGGGGAGAGGCGTGCTACGCAAGCTGAAGGAGAGAGAGGAGAGAGGGAGGGCTGGGGAAAAGTGAGGGAGAAAGAGAGAGGGCTGGGGTTTTATTCTAAAACTCATCGTCTTGGGATCTACAAAACGATCTAATGATGGACTTTAAATACTGATTTGAAAATGTGTAAACATTAACTTAATTAAAAGCACTGAGAGGAATTAAGATAGAATATTATTTAAACTAAACTTTAGTTTATAAAATATATTCCTTCATCATTAATAAAATGATGAAGTCTTACTTAATATATTTAAAAGAATAAAACCATTAAATTAATTAAATTTATCAACATAATTTAAATCACAAAATATTTTAAATAACTGAAATCATTTATATAAAATGATTTTCCACAATTATAATATTTTTGGAGCTCTTCAAAGATATTATAATTGAGTTATTTAAAATATTACTTTGTCAAATAACGATGGGAATATCCCATTTAAGATAATCATAACTTTAAAACACAAAACTAGTTTTAGAAATCATATAATATCTTTAAAAACACGTCATCGGGGTCTGACATACATAACGAGGCTCCCAATCGCTAGAGAGGAGCGGACTATTACGTCCTCTCCTCCTCGTAATAAATTCCATCTCTAAAATTCGCTTACATCATAAGGAAGAAATTAGGAGCAGGGTGTTACATCTTCATTCCTATCGGCCTTGTTACTCTTCATTCTCCCCAAAGTGTAAGCGTTCTCTGTAGTTACTTTTAAACTTATCATGTTGCTACCTCCATGCCCTTTTGTACTTTAATAAGTGCAATGATTATTTATTTAAAATTTGGCTTCTAGGTTGTTGAAGTTATGGACAGATATGATGTTCAATGCATACCTGAAGCATTTAAAAGTAATAAGCTGGGATATATCAAAGATGACTCAATTCCCTGTTCTCGCTTCTTAAAGGTGTTTTATTTTATTTTTTATAATTTTCTGTTTGTCACACCTCATGACAATTCGTAAGTAGTTAATCTATGAGTTTCATAAAGCTTTTGAGGATTTCATAATCCGAAATTTGTCAATCCTCATTCTTTAATATTTAAACGTTTCTCCTCAATATTCAGACATCATAGAGTTAATTAGCAGACTGCAAAGTACGGACATACACCTCTGGAAAATCCCAACCATTCTGCAAATGAAAACAATATTGATGCTATTATTGAGTTGTCTAGATTGTTCACTTAGGATAGTTTGTTCCCTAAAGAAGGAAAATAAAAAGACAAAAAAGAGGCTTAATTGGTACCACCGAAATTGGTGGAGTAATGTGCTTCCAGTTGTCCAAGAAATTAAATTACATTGTCTAATAGGAGTGAGTGGAAGAGCTGGGAGATGGACTTCACCTAGGATTATTCACATTCGACGGAAACCAACTTTAGAATCTTGACCGCAGAATCTTTACCTAGGGTTTCTCTCACCATGCTCTCTCTCTCTCTCTCTCTCTCTCTCTCTCTCTCTCTTTTTGTTTTTGTTTTCGTCTGATCTGCTTGTGATGTGATGCTTTTTGTGGTTTGATGGGTTTTTTGGTTTTTGTGATCTGATGATTTTTTTTGGTCGAGGGATTAACCATGCATGTTACAAAGTTCCAATTGGGTTTTGGAGGATGATTTTAAGGGTCTTGTTGACCTTGTGCAGCAAGAAGCATTTTATTTTCATGTTCCCAATGGGTCAGTTTCTATGGATATGATATTTGTTTCGTTTTATCTTTTTTTTTCTTTTTTTTCTTTTTGTCTTTTTTGTTCTTTTTAGACATGGCCTTATGTTTCCAATCATACTAATTTTTATTTCATATTGCACTGAAAAAGTAGTTATTGAAGAAATGTATGTCGATATGGCGGAGAACTTCATTGCAGAAAGGAGACGTGAACTAATAGAGGTTGTTTCTGAGGTTGATGATAAACTTGCTGAGGCATTTCTAAATGATGAGCCTGTATCACCTACTGAACTTGAGGTTTGTCGGTATGCTTTATAATATTGATGTAGAACCTGTCTACATGTGCTTTTGGAAGCTTTGGGTTTGAAGAATTTGTGAACCTAGGGTCTAGAATTTCTGAAGAGTGGTTTAAGGTTTGTAGATTGAATTATGGCTCCAAGAGATTGAATTTTGATGGATAAAAGACTAGCTTAGACTCTAATAAAATCCAAGAATTTTAGAAACCCTAGAATACTTATTACATGACCTTTAAATCCATACAGTCCAGCGAATTCCACATGTCAATTCTGAAATCACTTTAAAGGAAGCAATTTGACCCTCATTTCATGGCTTTCTTAGACTTGTTTTATGGAACAATAATTCCATTTGCAATCTTTGCTGGAAATAGGCCATAGAGTAAGTCTTTGGGAATTGTATTTGCCAAAAGTTCCCGTATTATTGTAATATGTAAGATTTTTTGAGAGATGGGAATCCCGGGATTGTATGTTTACGGTAGTTATAAGGAATTAGGATGCCGATTCTTTCTGTGGAAATCATTTTTCACCAAGATACCAGCTCCTTGTGTGGGTTTAACTATGATCTGTCTAGACTCTTTAACTTGCACTGATACCTTGTCTGGAATCTCTATTTTGTTATTCAATCAATTAATGCTCATTTTGAAGTACTTTTCCTATTTCTTGTAGTAAAAACATAATTGAAGATGAACTGATATTGACTGCGGCATAATATGCATGGAAATATACCTGCAGTGTACTGAAATGAAGTAAAATTTGCTATGTTCTAAGCTATTTCAACTATAAGAAAAACGGATTTTTGTAACTAATTTTAATTGATATAGTCATTTCGCTAGAATTAACTGATCATAAGTAAGCAATTTTATTGTAGTATATACGTATGTACGTATGTACAGTTTTAATACCAATGTCTTTATGTTGAATGTAATGAACACTTTAATTAATTTGAACTATTATCTGCTTCTACAGTGAACTTTTATATTTTGGTAAATCTTTTTTTTTTTCCAATTGGGCAAACGTGCCTTGCACGTTGAGCCACTTCTAGTATATATATATATATATATATATGAATTTAAAGATTAATGAGCCCTAGACGCGGCTAGACCTGAAGCCAGACGTTGCCATCATATATAATATGTAAATATGTTGGAGAAATAATATAATTTAGGAAACGTACGTACGTGGCACAACTTAACAGATAAGATCGATCCTGCATGCATGACGCCACGAATTATTCAACTATATTTGGTTTTTGGAGGACAACTACAACAAGTACCCGAACATGGCCATGCAACCATACGCCAACTGCTCATTCAACCGCTGCTTCGAACAAAGATATTGCAGATGATCATTTTCTGATTAATTAAAACAAAACAAAAACAAAATTATTCTCTCCCACAAAAAGTACGTACTTGAAAAAAAAAAACCTGATGAGCAATATCATCATCACATGTATATATATATAATGTATATATGTTATACAGAGCTAAGTTGACTATATATATATATATATTAGATTAGGGCTGTGGATGATATATATATATTTATATATATAGCTTTATTTATAAAAAAAAGTCTTCATGACCTTGCTGCTGCTGCCGCCTTCCTTAACCCACAAATAATGCCTACAAATCAGTATATGAGTTTAATGATATTACAACATAACTCCTCATCAAAAAACAATTTCAATGTCTAAAAAGTCAGAGTGAGTGTAGCATTAATATAAGATATATATATATTTATATATAATAATGCATGCAATTAGTCAACACAATCGAGAGTCGATGAATCCTAGCTCTAGCTAGTCGGCAGATGTTTAAACTACAAGTAAAATTACATATATATATATATATGTACATTTTGAAAAGTTAAACATGGTGATTACCTTGAGCAAGATCAAGATTAATTAATGGTGTGTGTGTGTGTCTATATATATATATATATATAATGCATGCAATTGGTCAACACGATCGATAGTCGATAAACCCTAGCTCTAGCTAGTCAGCTGATGTTTAAACTACAAGTAAAATTACATATATATGTCCATTTTGAAAAGTTAAACGTGGTGATTATCCTGAGCAAGATCAAGATTAATCAATGGTGTGTGTATATATATAATGCATGCAATTAGTCAATACGATCGATAGTCGATGAACCCTAACTCTAGCTAGTCGGCGGATGTTTAAACTACAAGTAAAATTACATATATATGTACATTTTGAAAAGTTAAACATGGTGATTATCTTGAGCATGATCAAGATTAATCAATGGTGTGTGTATATATATATAATGCATGCAATTAGTCAACACGAGCGATAGTCGATGAACCCTAGCTCTAGCTAGTCGGCGGATGTTTAAACTACAAGTAAAATTACATATATATGTACATTTTGAAAACTTAAACATGGTGATTATCCTGAGCAAGATCAAGATTAATTAATGGTGTCATGTGTGTGTGTGTGTGTATATATATATATATTTATTATATTTCACCAGTTGTTTTTGGAAACTGCCTAGATATTTCTTTGGAAACTGCCTAGATATAAATGCATGCATGTCACCATGCCTAACTAAGACGTTCATGTAGCTCGATCGTTATTTTTTATATATATGCAGGGGGCCGGCACAGATACCCTGAAGAATATAATAAACCAATCCCTAACTTTGTGCCATGTAACTGATCCATGGCTTCACACTTCTTAATTATTATAATTAGTTGGTTAGGGAAACTTTCTGATCTCCATTGATTCTATATTCAAGCTATATGCGATCAGAAAACAGGGCAGAAGTCATGATATTCATGCACGCACCCCCATTAGATCGAGGATGAAATGTAAGAGAACCATGATATATATTCTCCACGTGTCAGCAGTTAACCAAATTGGCTTATGTAATTAATGACCTAATTAAGGAAAATGACCTGCAATATCATATATATTATGGATTAAATTAAAGATCATCATGAGTATGCTTGTGTACGTTGTGGGTTACCAGGTAGTGCTTCAAAAGGCATTGACCAGCTTGTATCTTATTTAAAACCTAATGTGTCACCGTCCCACACCTTTCCCCTAACTAAATAAAACTTCTAAAAAAATAAACAAAAAATACTTAAAAATTAAGTGGTTGACATCCATTAATATGCATGCATGCATGGCGGGAAGCTTTGTTATAAATAGGCTCAAGGACCCTCTCTTCCAAACCACAAAACTGTGCAAACTAATAGATCGAGCTAGCTAGGCACATACAGTACTTGTTACTAGAACAAGCAACTTAGATCTACCTTTGCCTCTTGTTTTGCTTCAATGACGATCCCAGTGATTGATTTTTCAAAGCTCAAAGGCGAGGAGAGGGCCAAGACAACGGCTGAGATCGCCAACGGATGCGAGGAGTGGGGATTCTTCCAGGTACGTGCTTTTCTCTATAACAAGAAAAAAAGAAACTCTAGAAACCGAATGAAAAACAATATTGTGTATTGAGAGAAATCTAGCCGAAGTACCGATTATGTACACTGTGCAGCTATTTATACAACGGAAAATGAACTGACCTAATTACAAGCAAAATGACCAAAATGCCCCAAACAAATAAGAAAGACTAAAATACCCTAAACAACAACTATAGAATATTTAAGTTATATAATCGTCTTTGTACAAAGAAAATAATCTACAACAATTATAATTACTTTACAATTTAATACTCTATCACTACTTCCTCATGATCTGCAATGAATCTACCACACGCCCCACATCACCATGCATGGATCGATGTAGTCTCTGCTTGTAGATTTATTTACTTTGATGCACATTTTTTATGTTTCACGACAGTTTTTAACGTTTCATTACGATCATTATTGTTACAGCTGGTGAACCATGGAATTCCAGAGGAGCTCCTTGAAAGGGTGAAGAAAGTCTGTTCCGAGTGCTATAAGCAGGAAAGAGAAGAGAAATTCAAGAACTCAACACCAGTGAAGCTGTTGAATGAGATAGTTGAAAAGAAGAGCGGCAACAAGTTGGAGAATGAGGACTGGGAAGATGTCTTCACTCTCTTAGACGATAACGAGTGGACATCTGAAACCCCTGGATTCAAGTAAGCAGTACTACTGCGTCATGTATTTCTTAATGATCAATATATAGCTAGGCTGGATTAACTGAGGAAAGAAAACAAGTAGGACTGAAGATTCTGATCAGTTCTCTCCAAGTTCACAAAAACTTGGTTTGCTGACAGATTGAAAAGGCTCAAAAGTAAGAACTCAAATTCTAGAATAACATTTGGTGTGTTAATTATACTGATACAATATGGCCATATTCAGCTCTAGCCAACACCATACATGGAAACTTCGATCCGTAGGAATTCATTTTAGTTTTTAGAAATGGCTCATCCTCGAATAACTTGAGCATTAGTATGCTGATATCATTTGGCCTGTGACATTGATGACAGGGAAACCATGGCTGAATACCGAGCAGAACTGAAAAAATTGGGCGTGAAGGTCATGGAAGTGATGGATGAGAATTTGGGGTTACCCAAGGGATCCATCAAGAAAGCATTTGATGGTGAAGAAGGCAGTGCCTTCTTTGGCACCAAGGTAAGCCACTACCCCCCATGTCCAAATCCAGAGCTGGTGAATGGTCTCCGAGCTCACACCGATGCTGGAGGCGTCGTCCTACTTTTCCAAGATGACAAGGTGGGAGGTCTTCAAATCCTCAAAGACGGCGAATGGATCGATGTTCAGCCATTGCCAAATGCCATTGTCATCAACACTGGAGATCAGATTGAGGTCATAAGCAATGGTCGATACAAGAGTGTCTGGCACCGAGTTTTGGCCACACCAGATGGAAACAGAAGATCAATTGCTTCATTTTACAATCCCTCCCTTAAAGCCACCATATCCCCTGCACCTCAGCTGGTGGAGAATCTTAAGAAAGAGATGGATCAAGCTTACCCCAAGTTTGTGTTTGGTGACTATATGTCTGTTTATGCTGAGCAGAAGTTCCTCCCAAAGGAACCAAGGTTCCAAGCTGTGAGGACCGTGTAAGAAGTAAAAACGTTAATCTTCCTACAAGATTACATATATAACACACACACACACACATATATATATATATATGGAATGTTTTTTTCTTTTTTAGTTAATTATTATGGGCTTAGTGATGAAGATTTGCCAACAGGCAAAGGATAACACTTGCGGATTGTCTTTCTCAGTACGTTAGCTGAGGGAGGACAGAAAGCTCTTATAATGTGGTTATTAGTGTGTTTGTTTCCGATTGCTAGCTGTTTTTCTTTCTTGTTATGTATAAATCATGGGATGCTTAAATCCACATGCCAAGGTCTGCTTTGTATACTATAATTATATATATAAATTGAGCTTTTGGGCACTTCCTTTTTCTTGCTACATGAGATGATGGGATGCTAAAATGATCACCATCTTAAGGTCGTTTTCTTTCATTACTCTTAGCAATAATATAAAAAGACTGACCGTACATACAGTTCTTTTGAGTATATTAATTGGTCTATTTCTAGTAAGACGCGGTAAAACTATTGTACCTGACCAACAAGTTGTGTTTTAAATTTAGTACCGTACCCCCGGTATATACCATACTGGAATAATGACCGGTACAAGAAAGATATGTGAAAGGTATGTGTTTCATACCGAATTAAATACCAGCTGTATCTGCACATTTTGGTCAATACGGGGTCAATTTTTGGTGTACATGCTGATTTTGATGTACAGGCCAATTTTTTTTTTTTCTTTTTTTTTGTAATTAATGTAGAAATTTTAACCTTTTCATAATTTTCACTCTATTTCTCACATCTGAATATTATTTTCTTAACATTTTTTAATCCTCTTCTCTGAATGACTAAAAATCAAATCCTTACTTCCATTTTCATAATGAAGATGAGTAATTATTTTTTTAAATAGTTGAATTGAGAACTTGAAATATTATTGAATTTTATAAATATGTGTTTTAACTTTTTAAAACTTGCATTAATGTTATTTTGAAATATAATTTTTATATATATAATTAATTTATTATATATAAACTATCCCGAAACAATACCAATACTAAAATATTTCTTTTCAATGCCTTAACCGAAATGGTCACCGAAACGGTATTCAAAACTTTAGTTTCTTCCAATACCTCATCAGCTTGCAGCTCGGCCAAATTTAGAAAAATAGCACTAGAAAAATGGAAAAACTGAGAATAGAAAACGAATCAACTCTCTTCAGTTTGCAAAAATCCTAAATATACCATTTTGCCATCCAAGAACACGTACGGGCATTGTATAATTTAGAGCTCTGACTGCATACTGCTTAGAACTATTTAAGTAAGCAAGTCAAACTAGCTTAGTTCCCCAACACTCATCGATTCCTGATATGTGGTTCAATATGGAAATAAGCAACATCAGAATCCGTTACAAGAGAGATTGGGAAATATCCCCTCAAAAAGATGTTAGGGGACATGGCCATAGGAAAGGGTGAGACCTGTCTCGCTCGATCAAAAGTTACAACAAAATCCCATTCCAACACCACTATAAGTGTGATCTTCCACACCATTTCTCCGAATAGTATAATTTGAAAATGTATAAAAACCTCTCTGACATAAACCTGCAGTAAAAAGTATCTAAAAATCAATTGATCTTGCAGAAAAACATTCGCTCCCAATAAACAAACTTGTAGTACCTGGCTCAAAGCTACCCTACAAGCTTTCCAGAGTTTCAATCAATCACTTTCATTTTGCCTTTGTTTTCTTGGAAGATCCCTTCTTTGAGGATGAAGATCCCTTCTTTAAGGACTTCTTATGAGGTTTTAAATTTGGTTTCAACTTGCTTGAGGTTGGTGAAGACTTCCCTTTCTGGTTCTTTCGCTTCTCTTTTTTCACGTTGTACATGGTGACAGCCTAGATCCCAAGCATTACATGTCCATATGATAAGCAAACCTTCATTTGACTAACAAAGTTGAAGATTTAAACTACCAAGGGAATATTAACCCCGAATGGCCAAAGATTACCTTATCTACATTGAGTATCTCATGGGAATTCTTAGAGATTAGCTTGTTCAGGACTTTCTCAGTTTGCTCCTTCTCTTGTGAGCCTATCCCTTTTCCTTCCACAACAGGTAGGAACTGAAAGGACATATAGAAGATGTTGAACCACTCCATTACCGAGTACAACTTTTGGTGGAGAAGCATTTGCAGGTAAAATTAACAAACCTTGCGATATTTCCCTTTATGTTGTGCAGGCTTTTCTCCGGGCAACTTCTTGTCAAACTTCCCACCACTGGCTGTTGCACTTGCTGCTATTCCTGCTACATTCACTAGTTCATCTTTAGTGACTTTCTTGGGTGCAGTCTGGGTTCCTGTTATAGGCAACGCTGTGGCAGCTAGTTGGACATGGCTGCAGAAAAAGTTTCCTCAAGGTCCAGTGTTGCAATACAAGAAACGGAAAGATAATAAGAAAACACAGCATAAAAGACTATTTGACCAAAGTAACTAAGCCAAGAACTACCCCTACAGCATTGTCAAGATGACAAAAGCCAAAAGCCAACGAGATATATATTATGGGCAAGAGAAGGAAGACTGGGCTGACAATGACTACATTCACGAGAACTTGGGATAGTCCTGACTAAGTCAAGACGAACGATCGATTGGGATAGTTAGGCCATCAGAATGGACAAGAAACAGGGTTTTCAAATTGATACTCCACAAGGTCCAGTAAGTTGTTCTTGAATAGTTGGGAAAAGGAATTATGGTGTTCAGTGGAGGTGATCTAGGGCATTCCATCATAATACTGAAGAATAATTGCATTGTCTTATGTGGATTGTAAGTGTAACCAATACAGTGACATGGAAGCAACCAGAATTCAGCTACTCATCAAAGAAATTTTCTATAAAGGCTGACAACTAGACTATAAGCACCAACAACATTGGAGATTGCATGATCATTGATTCATTCTTAAATTGCAAGGGTGAAAGCACCATTTGTGTCTATGGGAGTCCAGCAATGGAAAAGAGGAGTAACAAGGTGTAAATCAAAGGAAATTACTTGCACTAACTAAGAAATATATATCCTTTCAGATCTGTAGAAAGGTTATAAAATGGGAAACCTTGGTAAAGCGCCAACTTTTGCCGCTTGTTTCAAGTTTTGCAGCCGATTTTTATCTTGCTTTTCAACACGTTTCCTTTTATCTGCTTGCCTTTTAGCAAAAGGATCCTCCCCTGGCTCTACAAAAAGGTGATTACCATGTCATAACGCAAGAATGTGATATGATATTTTGTTTTTTTAGTGAATAAAAGATTATTGCTTTATAGTTATGATATCACAATTAGATATCATTCTTCAGTACAGTAATTTTTAATTTTTTTACTTATAAAAAACGTATTGCAATTATTTTCACCATTTAGATAAAAAAAAAGTACCAATAGACGGCTATTAAGTGCAACAAATGTTTCTTTAACACACAGTAAGGTCTTGTTAAATTATTTACCATCAGTTATCTTGGCCTCAATGATTGGTATATTTTCCTCATCATTTGCCCGATCATATCCATAACGACGTTTCCAAGTACCAGTTGGCTCATCATATGATATCTTGTCTTTTTTGCGCTTCTTTATACCTGCAAGGTATCTCAAAAATTCATAACCAAGGAGTCAAGGACATCAAAACTTACCCATGATAGATCACATAATTGATAACCCATATAGGTTGAATGTGATTATAAAGATGCTAACCTCTAGCTTTGGCAAACAGTTCCCATTTTGTAGGAGGTTTAGGCTTTGGAAGCTGAAAATACAATGTATTTGAGATAATCAATCAAGTGTATATGCTATATATACACAATTAGGAACTGCATGGCACATTGTACAATTTAGTTCTCAAAAATGAGATGATGAACAAATACAGATTCCTCTACTAGGAACATGCATCTCCTCATATTTTAAGTTGCTGAAGCAGTTTCCTTCAGTGGTCTTGAAGCTTCCTAAGCGACCAAACCATGCGCCATTAACACACATCCACCTCTCTCTCAAAATAGTTGCCATCAAAAACCTTGTTCCCCAACTAGCAAGTTGCAGAAGCTACTGTAATATAGTGTATTTTGGCAACAGAAATCCAACAAGGTAGAAAGTTCTAACAATGCCAATTATAAGCCATCTTACTTATATACAAACTACAGATTACTTATGAAAAAAGTTATGATCTATGCTTTCTCACATTCAGCCCAACCGAAGACCGCACAGAAACAGTATCGATTACATGGTAAAGATGCAGTACGGATATATGAAATACATATATCTGGAAGACAAAATAGAGATACATATATAAATAAAAGGAAGAACTCACAGGCTTCTCTCTGGGCAGTCTTGTTGTTGGTGGGGGCAACTTGATCAGGGGACCATCTACGTCCACAGTTGAAGGTAAGTTGAACAGAGTATTTCCAATGGCTTGAACTAACTCAGTGCCCTTCTCTAGACATTCCTTCACTAACTCCTCTCTATGATGATTGGAAATATTAATTTTTTGATAAGTGTAATAGGGTTTAAAATATTAATTAAAAACAGATATATAAAATTCCCAAATCAGACCAAAGATGCAACGTTGCACGCAAAATGATGATCTTAAAAAAAAAAAAAAAAAAAAAAAAAAAATCTCTGCAGAACTCTAAAAAATGTAAGATAAAAAGGGTTATCACCACATAGAGGTTAAATAACTTTCCTAATATCCATGTGCATTAAACACGAGGTAATAGATTACAATATCGTCATGTGCATAGAGAAGCTTCTTTCCTTAAAACCTAACCTGGATGAAGGTAGGGAGGGAAATTGGTGGTGAGGATTGAAGGCAAGGAGATTGCCAAGGTCGATCTCAAACTGCGACGTCTCCATCTCCGACCACTTCTTCCTTGGCGTGCTTGGTTTAGCTCTGCAGCTCAGCAACTAAATCAGAGCCCTGCAATGAAAAAAAGCAGCAACTAAATCAGAACACTAATGGAGAGGCACCCCATTCGCTGATCCACAGGCTATGCATAAGAGCAACTTTTTTTTTTTTTGTTCCTTGAAGTAAAAAAGAGAGACTTTATTGCAGAAAATGCCATCAAAAAAAGTTCCCACTGTTGAATTCTAAGCTCCAAAATTTGGACTTGGAATGATCTCTTTTCAAATAAAACACGAATTAGTATCTTCCGAGCTACAATTTGTGTACCATTAGTCACAGCAGCTAACCCAAACAAAGTGTTGAATCAACACACTCATCCATGTGATCAACATCATGCATCAAAACCTTTGAACTAGTAACAAAACCCAAGCTCTTGATTTCCTCCATTAGTCCACCCAATGCAAGGTATATCTCTTCACAATGGGAATGGGAATGATCTTCTGCATTAAAAGCATGCACCTCATTGTGAACTTCTATCCAACTCCAACCAGGGACTTTTTTCACCCCCTTTTCTCTCATAAGCCTGGTCACGCTAGCCTTTGCATCCCACCGCCCAAGACGTCCATACATGTTCGAGAGAAGAACATAAGTGCAGTGCTCTTCGGGCTCTATCTCTAGCAAAAGGCTTGCTACCTGAGTAGCTAATTCGATGTCACCACAAATCCTACAGGCCCCAAGTAAAGTCTTCCATACCATTGCATCAGGTTCAAAAGGCATTGCCTCAATCAAAGCTTTTGCCTCACTGAGACACCCAGCACGCCCATATAGATCAACCCCACAGGCATAATGCTCCATTCTCGGTGGAATCCCATATTCTGATTCCATAGATTTCAGAAACCTGCATCCTTCCTCTAGCAAGCCAATATGGCTACATGCACTTAGGATCGCAACAAATGTTATATGATCAGGTTTCACCCTACTCTCTTTCATTAGGTAGAAGAGGTCAAGTGCAACATTTCCCTGCCCATGTTGTGCATACCCAAAAATGATCGAATTCCAAGTGATTGAGCTGTCTTTGGGGGTGCCTTCAAAGGATTTCCTAGCATCTTCAATGATCCCACACTTGGAATACATAAAAATCAATGAGCTTGCAACAAATTCATTGGACTCGAATCCTGACTTAAGTGCCAAGACATGAACCTGTTGACCCAATTGGAGGGTTGCTATATCTGAGCAAGATCTAAGAACAGCTGAAAAGGTATAGTGATCAATGTCTTCTACCACAGATCTCATGTGTCCAAAGAATTTCAAGGCATCTTCACTCAAGCCAATTTGTGAAAGTCCAGTCAAAATAGAATTCCAAGAAACACGGTCCTTGGACTCCATGGCTTTGAAAATGAGCAATGCTTCTTCCATGGATCTGTTATTTGATTTGAGATACATGGCTATTAATGCATTAGATATCGGTACTGATTGTTCCAGTCCCCTTTTTATTACCAATCCCTGCAAGGATTTCCCATGGTTTTTATGTGCTCCATCAAAACAAGCACTAATGACACTAGTGTAAGTATAGATGTCTGGATCAAACCCAAGCCATTGCATATCCATGAAGAGTTTAAATCCAAGTTCTTCTTTATTGTGTACAAGGTAAGAAGCGAGCATGGAATTCCATGTCACCAAATCCCGGTTGCCAATAGCACCATCAAATACTCTTTTGGCATCTTCTATGGACCCACACTCTGAATAAGAAGTGATTAAGGCATTGCATACAGTATTGTCAAATGCCCGCCCGTGTTTTATGATTTTACCATGAATCTGCATTGCTAACATGTAAAACTCAGTATTATCGAGCAATGTCAAAAGCGGAGCAAATGTGCCATCATCAAGTTCCACATGCTCCCGCTCCATGCAATCTAACAGCCAAAATGCAGTCCCAGGATCACCCACCAGCACATAACCAGCTATCAGCGCATTCCACGAAACTGAGTTACGCTCTGGCATGCACTGAAACACCACATATGCATCCTCAACTCTCCCGCACTTCGCATACATGTCCAAAAGTGCACTACCCGAATAAACATTTGCAGCATAGCCCATCTTGACTATCATCGAATGCACTTGCTCCCCAATATCAAGCCGATAAGCAGAAGCAACCCCCTTGAGTATGCTTCCAAATGTATACCCATCATAATCAAAGCCACATATCTTCATGGTTCTTAGAATCTCGAACGCAGTCTCGAAGTTCCCACAATGTACATACCCAGCGATCATTGTATTCCAAGAAACGGTGTCTCTGCGGGGCATTTCCACAAACAGAGTGCGGGCAAAACATAACTCTCTGGATTTTGCATACAAACTTAGAATATTGTTCGCGGTGTAGATGTCAGCGATGGCACCTAATTTGATTGCCCGACAATGGATTTCTAAAACCTTGAACAAAGCACACGCAGAGCTCTCAATGAGAGAGTGGAATGGCATCATTCATTAGCATAGATAAAGAGGCAGAAATCCATTGCTTGTGGCGGCCTCCATTGGTCACGGTGGCGGTTCCGGATTGGGGACAAACAGAGGGTAGAGAGAGAGGGGAAAGTGGCAGACGGAGAGAAGTAAATAACGGCAGCAGGGGAGCCCGACGACAGCCTGGTGGCACACGGCGGCGCAGGGACAGAGGAGAAGTCAGGGGCAGAGACCGAGACAGACGGCGTGGGACCTGTCTTCTTGGAAGGCCCCCGGAGAGGTGCTCGACGCAAGGGGCTCTGAGGCGTCGTGTGGTGATCGGGACCGGGAAGAGCAGTGCAGCACAGACTGACGGAAACTGAGCGCGGGCGACGTGGGTGGCGACAGAAACGGGATTGCAGAGAGAGAGAGAGAGAGAGAGAGAGAGACACTTGACAGAGACAGAAAGACGGCAGCTTGAAGTACTTACCTGCGGCCTTAAGTCGAACGGCAGACGGAAGGCGGCGACGGCACGTCGTTTCTGGTTGGGTTGGTGTCACACTTCGAAGGGCAGTTCAGTTCGAGACACAGAACTGAGGGACAGAGAACTGAGGGAGATAGGGTTATTTCGTCTGATGAGGAAGCGGGCTTCTGGGCTGGGCTTGTTCACAGGCCGACGAGTGGTGGCTGTTTTATAAATTGAGTCCATGTTATTTGCAATAGGTCCAAGTATGTTAAGTCCAGTTATCTTTTATGTTTTTAGTAGTCCAATGGGCCAGCCAGCCCAACATCAGAGTCTGTTATCTATTTTGTTACGTAGCAAGTGTCTATGTTTGTTACGTTGCAGTATGTCAATCTTATAAAATTTGAGCTGAATATAAGAGTGTTACAGTTGGCTAGAAGGAGAGGGATTTAGGGTTTGGGGATGAATGGTAAAACGACGTTGTTGTTAAGGTAGTGGGCTAGGCTTCTTTTAAGGGTTTTTGGGCTCTAACTGGGCTGGGCTTCACAATAATAGAATTTGATGTATCTTCACTCACAGTCAATAAAAGGATAGCACTGTTAGTTCCTAACACCCGCACTATTATAGTTCACCGTGTTTCTCTACAACCAAAAGAGTAATATGTAATACTAGATATAGTTTTAGTATATGTATATGTTGGAAAATTCTATATATCATAATATCATCTCACTTTCATCCCACTAAGTATGATGTGGCTCATTTATCACCATTAAATGATCATTTATTGCATGCTTCTTTATCATCTAATGGTGATAAATGTGCCACATACTACTTAATATGATCAAAATAGGATGGGAGTGTGGTGTATAGCATTACTCATATATGTGTCCTGACTCCCCGCATTTTATTTAAATTTGCCACTAGAGTTCGAGACAGAGGAATTATCTCGATCGTATGACTTCGTGAATAAAGAACATGCTTTTTGCTCTTTTGTTTACGAAAAATGTGTAAATTAGTCCAACAATAATATTAGATATAGTTTTAAAGTGTACAAGTCTCCCGCGCTCTACAAGTCTTATTTTTCTTGCCCATAGTATTCTAATAGTCTTAGGTCATGCATGGATCATTAGAGATCAAGATCCACCAAAAACAGTCATTTTGAAGTAGTCTGACTGGCTAATAGATTGCTCCAACAACCATTTTCATGGTATCCATATATGAGATCGATCCAATTAGAATAATTTTACTTGATTATCTGAAACTTACTGCTCAGATGATCCTCTTGATGTAGCACAACTTGATTTTTATTTTCTGCATTATTTTTAGTGTTTTTGGTGATTTTTGGAACCTCGCCCCCTATTCATGTATTTCTCTTTTCTCTAATAAAAAAATTATATGTTGATCATATAAAAAGGTCTTAATTATTAGGCTATAATCTAGCGTATTAGGATTAATATTATTACAATTAAATTCTACTTTTAACAATTTCTTTAATTTTGAGAGAGATGGATACAACATGTAAACCCTATACTATTTTTAACTTATCATAAAAAATAAAGATAGCAAGCACATCATGATTCAAATTAAATAGAAATATCGTTTATTCAAGAGTGTACATGAAATGGAGATCAATGGTACTCATGTTAAAATAATATTCGAGCCATGATATAATGATCTAGAGTACTTACGTACAAAACTTTTCTTTAGATCAACTTGACGATCATGACAAATCAATGAAAATGATCGATTGATGTAAACGGCTGCGAGACGGCCATATATACTTCCAATCAATGTCTGATCTCAATGATCGGTATATAAATTAAGAATGCAAAATAAAGAATTAATTAGTGAAATATTTGGAAAAATCATGATTAATTAGCTAGTTGTTGACTTGCATTTATTAATATTTTTATTTCTTCTAGATATTGTATTTGGGGCCGGCCCGTTTGGATACTGAATATCTCAATATATCTGTACATAAATAGTGATGAAATAGTTTGAGTTAAGATGTTTTTATTGGATTTCGGAAAATGAAAGAGAAAAAATTAAATAAAAATATTATAAAGTTAAAAAAAAATTTTGATTGAATATAATTATTTTAAAATTTGAAAAAGTATTACTATTTTTTTTTTTTTTTGTATTTTCTTTGAGAGTTTGGAAAAATTTTAATAATTATATATATATGAAAATGTTAAAAATTTGAAATTGAAAGTATTTTATGTTTAAAATGATGTTTAGGAATGAAATATCTGATAATATCTTGAGAATACTTGAAAATGGTTTTATTGTCAAACAGAGCGTTAGTTGCTATATATATATATATATATATATGATGAGTATGATCATGTACATGTAAAAGGATTGCTTATTGCAATTTTATTGATGAAATTAAATGAAAAGGAAGTCTATTGTTTTTTAATATCATCTAATAATTTACGTAAATAAACTTGTGGGAATTAGCTTTCAAATATTAATGTCTAGCAATAATGATCTGATTTACAAAATAATAATATTAAAAAACCAATTATTTCTTTCCTATCCTAGTAATGAAGAGATCGAAGTCAAGGGTACGTCTTTGTTTTTTGTTTTCTTTTTCCTCTATATCTTATGATGATCATTGATTAAAATCCAACTTAATCGAAAAATTAAAAAAGAATTTCTAGAAAAGTCGTCTCGCGCTTGGATGATCGTCGTTTTATAACAATGAAATTTAGAAAAATAAAACAATCTCCATCGATGATCAGCTAGCTTGGATGCATGCATGGTCACCTTTAATTAATTAAAAGACATTATATATATATATATTATTGAGAAATGCTACAAGTAATTAACTTTACATCCCGCACCACACATCCACCTAATCAATATATGATTTGTCATTTTTATTATTTTATTTAAACACACACATATTTAATCATTAATTAGATAAAAGGATAAAAATAATAATCACATGTTGATTAGGTGGCCAAGGTCATGTGTGCATGGTATAAAGATTGAGAAATTCTATTTGCAGTCCTGAGTTGAAGACTACATGTGCAGTCTCATTGATGAATAAGGGTAGAAAGGAAAAAACATCATTTTAAATAGATATTATTGTAATTCTTAAAAAAAATTTAAACATACATGTATAGACTTACATGCGTGCATGAGCAGTCTCTATTTGAGGACTGTATGTAGATTAACTCATAAAGATTTTATGTATAATTTCTCTAACTATATTAATATAATATGGGTAGTGCTGCAAGGACCAATAATCAACCAAAAAATTCAAACCGATAAGTGCAAATGCACTTTTATATTTTTTATATCTTCTTCTTTTTTAATCATTTTTTATATATCTTTAAACATTTTTTTTAAAAAATAGAAAAAAAAATATCAAGCGATCACTTTTATAGGTTCAACTAGCTTATTATATAGCCTAATTTCATAATCAATATTACCAAACTCCATTAACGGTTGTCATGGGTAGTTATATAGGCTAGGTTACCAAACAACGAACGATGCCTTAACTTAAATAATAAAAATAAAAACTTCGAAATCTTCAAACTACTAGGGCACTTGGGTACTTACGTGATCAAGAACTGTTTTCATTATAATAACCATTGAATTAAATATTTTCATTGATTAATATATATATATTTACAAACAAGATTATAATTAACGCATGATTGATTAAATATATATATATGTTGCTTTTTTCGATTAAACCAATATGTATAATTAATGATCCAATGCGATTAATGGTTCTGATACAATGATTTCCGAAAATTTAGCAGAGAAATATTAAAAACAAAAACAAAACACATAATCTAAGCTGGTCATGCCATGACTGATTTGCTAGCTTAATTAATATATATATATATATATGTACACTAATTTTTTTTTAATTAATTTTTCTGTCTCTTATAAAATATTACCAATGATTATTGCGTCAAGATCATTACTTCGTTAAATTTTAAAAAACATTTAAAAAAAATAAAAAGTAGTGAATGACAAAGACCACAAACCAAATCTATAGATGTACAGTCCCCCAGGCCATTTCTTTGTCACCCTCATGCAGATGTTCAATACCTTCTCAGAGACACAATTACTCAGCACCATGTGTATGTGTGAGAGTCGTGGGTGAGATCAGCTAGAGAGATCAAAGATCATCAGAGACAGAGATAGAAATCTATAAATAGAGAGTCCTTTGCATGTACGTAAGGGGTTGAATGAATTTCAATAATGAATTAGACAAATGATTAATTAATTAATTAGTCGAACGTTATAAGTGATCGATTTAGTAAGAATATTAAATTTACAAATTAATGTGATTTGATATAGTACCGACACTCGCATACGGCTACACCTAACCACTGTCAGGAGCTCCCAAGTTCCAACAACACTGCTCGAGACTCAGCGCGTCCGAGAATGAATCTTTCTTTCCTTTCAGACTGTGCGTTTTTGGACGTTAACAGTAAGATTATCTTTATTATAAAATAGATTTAACGTATTACATAAAATCATGTGATCAATTTATAAATTTAATTTTACGTAATTTCTTTCTGACTATATCATTTCTCAATTAATTAAATAAAACCAATTAATTATTAGCATTGCTTCGTTATCTTATTTATTCACTTGATCACATTTTTCAAAGCCTAGCTAGGGGGAATGTATCTGCGCATCATGCAGAATACCCTAGATATACGCATGCTTGCCTCACTTCATACATATATATGCATCTCTTTCCATGAAAATATAGCATTGTCCACGGGAATTAATATTTTAATATAAGGGTTGGGCATGATATTCTGGCTCATTTCGGAAACATGAATGCTTGCGAGAAGCTAGCTAGCTAGGTTAATTTACCTCGATATAGGGTTTTCCGATCAAACTGCGCGCGCGCGCATATATATAAATATATATATATATATATATATTAATTATAAGGTGCGGGTGAATGTGTGTTTAATTTGGTCATGGAAGATATAAAATGACTAATTAATTCAAGTTGATCAGTTAATCTTTGACCATGCATCAAATTAACTTAGACTAGGCCGGTTTCATTAACACTACAATAAATATGGACTTTTTTCACGAATTCTTTTTCCAAGATATACGATCATGACAAATAGTGTACTGATGACACGAAATTTGTTCATGGAAAAAAAAAAAAATTGCCATGAGATCACGACGTGGTCGAAATATTTCTGGATGATCATCATGATATGAACAAATTAAATGGAGATCATGATCAGGATCATCCCGTACTCAGAACAATAAATATTTATATACATATATATATATATATATAACAGATTGTAGTTACCCTTTGGCCGCCAGAGATGATATGATGATATATATATATATATTAATTATATATCTTGATGATCTTCATCATGTACTTTATTAAATAAAATTTCTTGGTAGAAAAAAATATATATAATAAATTAATTACCAATATTATACATATATAAGCTGCAGGTACTTATCAATCATCCATGCATGAAAAGATTTGAACTCATGACCATGCATGATGTTGAAGTGGTACTCACGTAGTCCATGATGCAGTACTTCATGTCCACTCGGTTATAAACAAAAGCTAGCATGCATTTACTTTTGGGAGTAATTCAGATCGATTGAATATGATCGATCGATCCCTGCAACCTATATACGTGCCATATGCAGGCTCTAGAACCATAATTATTCATTGTATATATTAATTGTTATAAAAATAATTATATATATTAATTATATGAATTAATTAGGCTAGTTTGAATTGATATTGAGGTGCTGATATTATCTGTGAATAATAATGAATAACAATAAAAATAATATATATATACATATATAGAATATTATATTGGATGGTTTGTAACTGTCAGCTAGCTTCTGATCTCTCAATGAAAACTTAAGATGGCTATCGTTTTAGCTTTCAGGTGGCTAAATCAATTAAAAAGATGCATATGATATTAGCTAATATTTGTGACGACATTAATGTAGATCATAGAGATCTTGATAATTAGGTAGAAATTAATTTAATGGAGAATCTGGGGCAGGCTGCACTCGGATTTTTTTTAGGAGGCCAGGGTGGCCACGGCCATTTTGTAAAAGCTAATTTAAGATCTCAAAAAAATTTATTTTTACCCTTTTTATTATTAGAAGGAAGATCACTAGCTAGCTAGAAGTTTGAGAATTTTTCCTTGAAAGATTAGCCCTTTAATTAACTACGTAATTTTTAAAAAAAAAAATATCATTCAAATTAATATGAATGCCATGAAAATTTGGTGCACATTAATGCATGGTTTGTGTTAAAGTTGGTGTAATATGTATGTCAATACATTTTATTATTGTCGTTTATACTAATGTGTTTCATTCTGTGTTTAAGTGAATGATGGGCATGTGGCACGATCTAGTCCCTTGAAGCTAATAAAACAATGTTAAAAAAACACGTGATAATTAGCCCGTGACTTTGCTTCTGAGAATACTTCACTATTATTTACAAACAGTTTACTATTATATTAATTAACAGACAATGCATGACTATTATTTAATATTCATTACTATTTTACTACTATTTCACTATTATTCATTAATATCCAATACCCTTAATCCGATTTTGGCATCGATCAATAGAAAATTACCAAAAGTAAAAAAATAGAAAGGTTGCATCGATCTCTTGACTTTCTGCTCTATACCAACAGCTTAATTCTTAATTTCAATAATTGTCATTATCAATGTCGTAGACAATTATTCAAAAAAAAAAAATGCCGTAGACAAAAACCAATTATAATACTTAAACAATATAAATAATGAGGCTTTAATATATAATATCATTGATGGCAATCAAATTATATGCATGCCTCGGAATCGGAAGAAAACAATATATAAGCTAATTAATTGTTGTAATATTTAATCATGATCACCAAAGTAGAAAACTTTAGAATCAACAAAAGGAAGCTGATCATGTGAGTTTCATATATAGAACTCATGTACTGTAAAAGAATATTATGTTCGCTCTAATAATTCGTGTCTATCTGATGATCTGCATGATGATCCGATCCATATATTGATCATGTAATTTCATGACAAACTGTCATCATTGGATGAGTGGCAATATCCCTCTAATTTGTTATATATATATTGATCTCATGATCTTACTAAATATTAAAATGCGTTTAGTTGAGTTATGAATAGTAGTATTTTATGGGTCCCATTAAAATGGATTTAACTTTTTTTATGAAAAATTGAAAAAGTAGTAGCTCCCGATCAATAATTAGTTTGAGATAAGTTGATATCATGAGTTGAGTTAGCTAGCTAGCAGGTTTTAAAGATTGATCCCTAGGACCAGAATCCAATGCGTCCCCAGACTCTGCCATCACCATGTAAATTATAAGTTGGAGAAATAATACAATTATTTAGGAAACATTGTTCCAATAATGATCTCAGAGATAGAACATATATATATATATATATATATGCAACGTGGCACATGAAGTTAGGATATTCGATACGTGACGCCACGAATAATTCAACTATATATATATATGGTTTTTGGGAGGAGGACTAGTACTACTACAAGTACCCGAACATGGCCAACGATACGCTGCCCAACTGCTGATCATGATGCATGCATTCAAGTACCGCTGCTTCGAACAAAGATGCAGATCATTTAATTTTCTGATTAATTAAAACAAAACAAAACAAAAAAATCATTCTCTCCCACAACAAGTACTTGAAAAAAAATAAGAAAAAAAAAACTGTCATGAAGTCCTGATCATGATCATCATATAATATATATATATATATATTATACAGAGCTAAGTACTTGACTATCTATATATATGAATTAGATCATGATTAGTGGGTTGTGGATGATATATAGCTTTATAATTTATTAAAAAAAAAAGTCTTCACCTTAATGCTGCTGCCAGCTTCCTTAACCCACAAACAATGCCTACAAATCAGTACTATATATATATCATCAGTTTAGTGATATTGCAACAACTCCTCATTAAAAAAAATTTCAATATTGTCTAAAAAGTCAGAGGGAGGGTAGCATTTATTTTATATATATATATATATAATGCATGCAAGTAGTCAACACGATCGATCATCGATGAAGTACCCTACCTCTAGCTAGTCGGCAGATGTTTAAACTACAAGTAAAACTACATATATGTGTACATCTTGAAAAGTTAAACATGGTGATCATTATCCTGAGCAAGATCAAGCTTAATAATGGTGTATGTGTGTGTATATATATTATATTTCACCAGTTATTTTTAGAAAAATTCTACTTATCATCCCGACCCACACACCACACACCACACACCATACTTAATTTTTTAATTTTTTTCATCTTACTAAATATGTGGTGTATGAATAATGAGTAAAAGAATTCAATTAATTTTAAAAAAATAACCAAAAATAATTAAAATAAGTGTGGTACTGCATGTGTGGTGTGTGGGAATGATGATTAGCACAACCGATTCTTTGGAAACTGGCTATACATGCATGTCACCATGCCTAGAGATCAATATATATAATAAACCAATCCCTAAGTTTGTGCCATGTAACTGATCCATGCAGGCTTCACACTTCTTAATTAGTTGGTTAGGGAAACTTTCTGATCTCTATTAGTTCTATATTCAAGCCATTTTTATCAGAAAAGAGGGCTGATAAAGTATCCAATATTAGATGTAACCATGCATGCACCCCCATTAGAGGATATATGAAGTACCTTAATTAAGAGAATTACAATGATATATATTGATCTCCACGTGTCTGTTAATCATCAAATTATTGGCTTATGTAATAAATGACCTAATTAAGGAAAATGACGTGCATCATGTTATGGATTAAATAAAAGATGATCATGAGTATGCTTGTGTTGTGGGTTACCAGGTAGTACTTCAAAAGGTATTGACCTTGTATCTTATTTAAACCCTAATGTGTCACCGTCCCACACCACCTTTCCCCTAACAAAATAAACTTATAAAAAAATAAACTAAAAAATGCTTAAAAATTAAGTGGTTGACATGCATCCAATGTATATGCATGGCGGGAAGCTTTGTTATAAATAGAGCTAGGTACATACAGTACTTAGAACAAGCAAGCAACTTAGATCTCTCTGCTCTCTCTGTATCTTTGCCTCTTGTTTTGCTTCAATGACGATCCCAGTGATTGATTTTTCAAAGCTCAACGGCGAGGAGAGGGCCAAGACAATGGCGGAGATCGCCAACGGATGCGAGGAGTGGGGATTCTTCCAGGTACGTGCTTTTCTATCTCTATCACTACTTCCTGATCTGCAATGACTCTATCACATGTCTCTTCGATGCATGGATGTAGCCTCCGCTTGTAGATTTATTTAATTTGTTTGATGCATATTTTTTCATGTTTCACAAGAGTTTTTAATTAGGTTTCATTACCATCATTATTGTTACAGCTGGTGAACCATGGAATTCCAGAGGAGCTCCTTGAAAGGGTGAAGAAGGTCTGTTCCGAGTGCTATAAGCAGGAAAGAGAAGAAAAATTCAAGAACTCAACACAAGTGAAGCTGTTGAATGAATTAGTTGAAAAGAGGAGCGGCAACAAGTTGGAGAATGAGGACTGGGAAGATGTCTTCACTCTCCTAGAC
>QEOT01005239.1:0-131568 GCA_003123785.1 Pterocarya stenoptera | reverse complement strand
GAATAGAGATAAAAGTAAAAAGTTAAGTAAAATATTGTTAGAATATATATTTGTAATATTATTTTGTTTTGAGATTTAAAATTTTTGAATTGTTTATTTTATTTTTTATAAAAATTTGAAAAAATTATAATAATTAGATGAAATGAAATAAAAATGGTTATGAAAACAAACGAGGCCACTTGTTATGAGCTAATAATAAAAATTTATAATTTGAAAGAGAAATGTTAGATATATAAATTCAGATGATTTGATCTGATTATTTGAAATTAGATGAGATATATTGTATTAAATTGCGTTAATTTGTAAATTTATTTTGTGAGATTCATTTGTAAACGAAGTATTTCTCATTTTAAATATAAAGTTAGAGCATCCACATTGGATTCCCCATAAAATTTCTTATAATTTAGCTAAAAAGTGTATTCCCTAAAACTTTTCCCTAAATTTTACTCATCTTTAAAAAACCTTCTACATCACATTCCCCATCCCTATCTCTATTATATTAAAATAATATTTTTCTATTCTTTCTTTATTACTTTTTTCTCTCACTTCCATTTACAAATTTAACTACTCAATATTTTTTCTTATATTTTGAACTATTATTCTAATGAATATTTTAGGTAGAATTTAAATTATTTTTAATATTTTTAAAATACTATTATTTTTATATTTTCTAAGTTATTTAAATTATTATTTAAAATTATAATAAATATTAATATAAGAGAAAGTGTAGATGATTGGAATAAGAATTAATTTAATTAAAATGATTAAAATATTGATAAAAGTGATTTGGGAAATGAATAGTGGTTCCCCATATTAAGTGTAGATGATTGGAATAAGAATTAATTTAATTAAAATGATTAAAATATTGATAAAAGTGATTTGGAAAATGAATAGTGGCCATATTCATTTCCTAAACATTTTTCCTAAAATGGAGAACCGGATGGGGAGGGATTTTAGATAAAATCCTTATTTCCAAATTATAAGGATGGGAGAGGGATAGGGAACCGAATGAGGATGCTCTTAAGAGCTCAAATTATAAATTGAATTCAGTTTAAATAAGTTTATATAAATTTGATCTATTCAATTGAAACCGATCAGAGTCCTCAACTATAATTCATAATTTCATATCCAAGTTCGCGAATTGTTTCAAAATTGTCAACTTGTATTTATAAATTTTGTTAAGCATATAATATTGTTTAGTAATTTTATATAATAATAAATATTGTAATATCTTTTTTATTTGTTTATCTTTAAACAAAAACTCTCGTGTCTCTAAATAAAAGCACGTGTATATCCCATTATTGACCATTTTCAAGAATGAAATTATTGACCATTATTTTTGTACATCATGGTATTATCATTGATATTGATAGGATTGACAATCTTCCTATAATGTTAAATTCGGTCATGGGTTATGCAGCGCCGCAATCTCTTTTATTTTCTAGCCAAATGTCAAGAAGATTGAATTGGAATTCATTGAGCTCCCACTTCATATACGTTTAAAAGGGATCTTAAAAAAATTGTCAAATGATTCTACTTCTGCAAAAAAATGACCGATCCGTTGCATTCTACAAATACTCAAAAAAGAAACGATGAAATGATATGAACAGCTACATGTAAAGCAAAAAATGGAGAAAATAACAAAAGATCATTCTCTGCATAAGAAAATCATAGCTTGCTGCTATCTCTATTGAAGAAGATAAAATCTTTAATCCACAGGGCTCCATCGAAGAACATATACTTACAAAAATGGTAAAAATCTGATGGTGATGATAATGAATGACGCACCCACCAAAAGAAAAGAAAAGAAAAGAAAAATACTTGTGTTACACGAAGATATTAAGGTGTAAACTTCTAATCGAGAGCTATAATCAAAGTCAGCTTGACTGCTCAACGTTTGGAGGAGGAGTTGTCTGAAGGTTTGATTTATGGCCGGGAAGACCAGCAGCAGCCTGCTTGAGGGACTTGTGTCTANCCCACCAAAAGAAAAGAAAAGAAAAGAAAAATACTTGTGTTACACGAAGATATTAAGGTGTAAACTTCTAATCGAGAGCTATAATCAAAGTCAGCTTGACTGCTCAACGTTTGGAGGAGGAGTTGTCTGAAGGTTTGATTTATGGCCGGGAAGACCTGCAGCAGCCTGCTTGAGGGACTTGTGTCTCTCCTCTCCCGTCTGAGAAGGTAACTTCTCGGGTCGGTAATGGGTTTCGTTTAGGTCCAGTTCTGGCTTCCGCTTTACCTTCTTCTTTATCATTCCACCATCTGACACCCTTGCATCATCCAGGGAATTGCTCGAGGTTCCCTTTAACTTGTCTTGTTTTATCCTGTCCAAGATAAGAGGACCATTGGTTGAGGGACTCTGCATCCTGACTGCTGCTGTTGAACTAGAAACTGGCCTGTCTGCTGAAGTTAAACCATGGCTGCCAGTTTCTGAAGATATGCGCTCACGCATAGACTGTGGCTGCACAATTGAATTACTCTCAGCTCGAACAGTCTCCTCTATTCTAGGTGCCAGCATCTTCTTCCTTCTGATTTTTTCCTGATCCTGAATACATATTAACAGCATACCAATTTTTTTAATCAACTTGAAGCGTGAATAGCTTTGCAAACATCCAACAAGACAGAATGCAGAACACATACCTTATGTCTGCCATGCAGTGCCCTCCGCCTCTCTTTTGCCTTAAAAATCGCTCTTTTAATCCCATGTTTGTCCATGAAACCAGCTGGCCACAATCCTGCAAGCTGAACCACAGAGAGGATTCTTGACTCAAAAAACTTGGAAATTACTGAGGAATGTTGACAATCATAATGACTATATTCATAGAGAAGTCAACTTCAAAAGCACAAAAATCATAACATGAAAGAGTCTTAAGTGTTTCAAGAGTATTTAAATGATAGTGTAGTGAGTTTTTCTTTCCGAAAAAAAAAATCTAAGCGTATCAAAAATTTTAGGTGTCAGGTAGACAAAAAGAAATGAAGAAAGAGATAGAAATCAGAAAGCTTGTCAAACGAAATTGCCCGTCAACACTATTCAAATTTTGTGAGAAGAGAGACCATTCGTTCCATATCAAGCAAAAGACATTTTTTGCGCAAGTAAACCAAGCTGAAACACAAAACCTGTATAAACTCACAAGGAAACAACTAGAGGAGCTGATTTGGACTTCTTAATTGTCTGGACATTTTTAAGGTCATTTCATGTAGCTTCATTAAAATTTCAGACGTTACGTGACAGAAGTAGCTAGATAGGCACAAGTCTGGAAAAGCTGACAGTTTAAAGTAAAAATTGAATTACCTCTGCATATAACTTCCTAATTTGTGGACCTGCATCTTCATCCAGCCCCTAGATTAAGCATATGAAAAAATAAGAAAAGTTCACTCCACTTCCAATCAACATATTTAGCAGGCAAGGGAAGAGAAATCTGTACATCAACAAAAAGGTCATAGAGATCACAAATTTTGTCTTCTAATGCAGCATCCATACTAAATTTCTTTCTAAAGACTCCTTTTTCTTCAGAACAAAATTCTTGAAAATCATCTGATGCTCCGGCTTGCTGCACAAGTGCCTGAGAAAAAAAATCAAGACTAAGATTTCAGCACAAGCATCAAAGAAAACAATCTATCCAGCATTGCTCCAATATACACATCTTTTTACGGAGAAATAAAATAAAATAATTATTACTTCACTAGTGATAAATGAAAGGAAGAATTTAAGATGGTTTGGCCAGGATCTCTTCTTCAATACATCATTCCTATGGGCAGTAGCTATTGATTTCGATGGGCTAAACTTTCATGATTTTCTTGTATCTATTTCTCCTTCCTAAATAGGTGGTTTCTCTTATATACGTCTTATATACTTGGACAATGCCTATTTTTTTACTATTAATAAAAAATTGTAACTATAAAAAAAGATGGTTTGGCCAGGAGAAAGAAAGAGTAATAACTGCACCAGCAAGGGAAAACAATGTCAGACACTCCTCTAGGATTAAAAAAAAAAAAAAAAAAGAAATCAAAGAAGCCAGAAAGAAGACATTCCAACTGTGAAAGACACAATAGCCTCTAACTTCGCAGAAGAGCAGGATCCTACATAAAGCTAAAAACGGGGAAAAAGAATTGATGCTGACCATGAGATGCTTTGTGAGCTAAGTGGACCTCAAAAGTAAATAGATACGTAAAGACAAAGAAGCTCAGTCCACTATTATCTGTCTAAAAGAATATATTTACTCTCATCCGTCTAAAAGAAAATAGATTGGAAAAAAAACACTATAGCAGTAAAACACACCACATGGGTCAAGACTNGGGGGGGGGGGGGGGGGGGCGCATTACAAAACAATCATAATCATACCTTCGATTCCAAATAGGGCTCCCGCATTTTAATCATGTCAACTACTTCCTTCTTTGTCTGTTGAAACCTATTATCTTTCTCCTGTTTCGCTGACAGACCCATACTAATCATGACTTTCAAGTTTCTCTGTAGAAGAAAAGCATTGGATAAGTGCTAGCCATTTTTCAGTTGTTTTATAAGAATTAAAAACCCATATCATAAAACCAAAATGAGTTAATCAAAGAAGACCACTAGTTAGAAGGAAAACACACAAACACACACACATGCAGATTAATACAATACAACTCTATTTATCTAGAGAAACAACAATAACAAAGAAACTTTATTATCTACCAAATTCAAAAAGTTCCATAATTTAAGAAAGAAGTCTATAAAAAACCTTTTTTTGATAGCTAGATAGTAAAAGGGACATTAAATTGCTATTTTTTAATTAAGTAAGAAAATTGTTTTTGATAAGTCGTAGGTAAGAAAGACTTTATCAATAATATAAAGATTTTATCAATGTACACAGAGAGTATACAACATAAACACCTAAACAATCTGGCCTTTACATGACAAATGGAAAATGGATCACTAGATACCAAGAGCAATATCATTTTTATAACAGATGGCAATACCTTCAATGTTCTGAGCTGAATTAGATGTCCAAGAATGCTCATAAGGCGGTTAAGTAACTCCTTGGATATTCTCCCTTGGCTTGCCTGCTGCAAACAAATAATATTATTAATAACAATAAGCTTATTGAACTTTGTCAAAGGCTTAGGGTATACAAATATACGGCCATGATGAAAATTCTCAGAACAGCACAAAACCAAGAGCCAAAAAGTTAAAAGTGATTTTAGCTCTTTTTTAAATACCGCTAGTCTAGCAACTTTTGCCAGTTTCAGCTTTATTTCTCTAGGTAATCTCCTTTTAACTGCCTGGGATGAAGAATCTGCCTCTTGATTTTCAATAGCCGGTGGCCTTGCTGTAATAAGTTACACAAACAGCAATTAATTATATGCAAGAAGTTCCAAAAATTACCTTTTGAAAACATAGAGTTGTCATGATAATTTCAAGACTTACATTCAGCAACCATCTTCTCTAACTCTCGGATAGCCTTTTCTAGGGAACTTTTTGGCCTAGCACTAGTATTATCCTTTCTATGTGTTGTTGATTTCTGCATAAAGTTAAGAAACAAAATCAAGTCTAACACAGACATGATATACAAGGAAAAAATTACCATGATTTTTTGAAGAAGAATATAATGTAGCACTTTGTCAGAAAGAGCCATTATATCCAAAACTTATTTGCAGCATCTTCTAGTTTTCCTTGAACTCAACCAAATAAAAGAAAGGAGATAAAAAAGCAAGCTTATTTCAAGAATGCACCGATGAAATGCCAGGTAAAAAGTATGGCTCCCGCAGCTTCACGTACTCTTTCCATGGTCGGATTCAAAACCTAAACTTCTACAAAATTGTCCTTACATGTTTTACATATGTCAATTTCTTCAGACCTCAGTCACTCTCTGTAAAGCCTAGAAAAAATAAATATTTTGATAAGTAAATATGACTCATGGAACCATATGGGATTGAAACTGTAGCTTCACTTTCCATCCCTTCCATATGGAGCAAGGAGATGATTTTAATCCAAAGAAAATTGACCTAGCTAAAAAATAAGACTAGTAGCTCTTCTTGAAACCTTGCATAAATGTTCATCTTCTCTAGTCATCATTCATAAAATGTGGCCTAATCAATAGGGGGAAAAGGAAGACGAGGTTCATAAAAATAACATATATTAGTTTCTCTTCTGACAAATTGATGCACTAGTTTTATGAACCTGCTTCTCGTTATGCTTCAAATCTAATTAAAAAAAAACTTCCACACTTTAGTTTGGAAATTAAAACAGAATTATAACCACCAAAAACAGAAATATAAATGGCATATGTTTTTAGATAACATAAAAAATCAACCAATGCATCAAGAGATCAAAATATGTGATTTGCACATCTCAAAAAGACATGTTAACCTCCACAACCGCACTGTCAAACACTGGAACAGCTATGTCTGTATGCCCTTCTCTTATTCCCCCCCCCCCCCACCCAATTATCATTTCCTGTACTATGGATCATGAAATGGATTTTGATCAAGCATACACCCGCTAAAATACCAATGTGTTTGAGATATAGAAATGTGTGCACGCGAACATGCAGTGCATACAAATGAATCCTCATCCCAGTACATAGATTTTCAGATTTTGCCTAGCCTGGCACAACATGTCCCCATCATGATACATGGTCTGTATATTATGGCAATCAATGCATTAATAAAGGGAAAAGGTAATTTTTTGTTTTAGGACTCGTTTGGATAGTGAGATGAGGTGGTTTTAGATGAGTTGAATAAAATATTGTTAAAATATTATTTTTTAATATTATTATTATTTTGGAATTTGAAAAAGTTGAATTGTTTATTATATTTTTTGTGGAAATTTGAAAAATTTGTAACGATGAGATAAAATGAGATGAGATATTTTCTCTATCCAAACAAGCCCTTAATCAGATAAATAGTAACTTACTGTCGTTTGCATGGCATACTTATCCACAGAAAAATTGTTGTCAGATGGTTCACGGATGCCATTCTTTTCTTTCAGCCTAATTGACAATTCCAACTGATCAACATTGTTCGATGGCCTTCCAGATAGAGATTTAGATTGTACATGATCACTATTGTCAAGGTATTTCTGCTGGGAAGCTTCAAAGGATGCACTTGCTTCTTTCAATTTGTCAACAAGGTTCCTAGATTGAACGACTCCTGTCTTCTGCCTATCAACATCCCTTGCTTCAGCTAGAGATACAGAAGCATCACCATTAGAAACTTTTTGCGATACAGAGGGATCAAATATCATTTTGGTATCAACATCAACAGATTTCTTTTTGGAAGAAATTCCAGCAGCACCCAATTGATTCTGGATTTTCACATCTTGAAAATGTTCACTTGTTACAGCCAAATTTTGTGAGGGACTAGAAGAGTCCTTCATATTTGCAGCTGCCGTCTTGTCCTTCCTTACATGTTTAGATGATGCATGAAATTCATCATGTCCAACATGACCCTTTCCCAAATCTTTTCTGCGCCTCTTCTTTGGTTGCTGGTTAGGTAATACAGTAGGTTCGTTTCTTGTATAAGGAAAAAAAAAACAGTTCAGTTATATGGGGAAAAAAGAAGCCAAAGATAACAGAGCTTCACTTTCTTTGATTCAACTAATTCAGAATCTACAAAATTGTCAAACAGCATCTTGGTAAAGATTAAAAGAACTGAAAAGAAAAACCAATAACATTCATAACATAACCAACAAGTAACTCCAGGAGCTAGGTAAAATAATGACGTAATAAATTAGCCAAAACTCAACTATAAAGGAACATAAAAAGATGAATGATGGTAACTCAGGTGATTTGAAATGATTGTCTGCCAGTTGAAATACTAATTCCTGACAAGGAGTTCTGCATGCTCCCATTTGTTACGCTTGGGAAGAGATGTAGGAGAACAATGAATGCAAGGTGTACGCTGTATTCTTGTAGAGAAAGCTTCAAGTATAGAGCTGTAGAGGGTGCCGAGGAATTGAATCATTCTTTCAGACCTTGTGAAGTCCCCATGGTTAAGGATTTATTGTACTTGAAGCTTATTGCTTGTGTGAGTATAGGATAGCCTATCTTAGTGATTTTATTTTTACCAAAAATGTCCACCATGGTAATATATGGCCATCCATCATCTATGTTTGGTGGGGGGGAAGCAGCTAGCCATCATATACCATTATAAGCACATATGGCTCCGATCTTGAACACCTTATACAGATCAGCCCAAATAGACACATTGACCATTGACTACAATTTGTCATACAAAAGGCACACCAGGATTTCTTTTTATCTTTTTGACAAACTAACAGGTCCCTAAATTTTTTAATATGTTGATTGAAGCAAAAAAATGGGGCAAAACTAACAATTCAGTGGTGAATCTGCTCTGTCCTCAACCTTCCACTCTGCTCCACTGTACCTGATAGCTAAACTAAATCTTCAGCATCCCCCCTCTTCTTTGTTTGGGCAATGTAACCTCAAACTTAAGGCTACATACTAATGCATTGGAAAGGATCTACAGTTTGGGTAATGTGCCCTAACCTAAAAGCAAGGAAAAAAAAAATAGAGTATAGCTAACTAATGTGACTCTGATAAGAGTAATAGAGTCAAGAAGAGGTTCATAGAAACTCACATGCGTTCCAACTTCCCCCTATTAACAAAAAACCCATCATGTTTTATAGCTGAGTTATCAACTTCAAAATATTCATCCTGCAGAAAAGATAGAGAGGACATTACATAAGCATTATATACCTTTTAAGACATCAATGTCATAAGAAGAATCCTACCACTTAGAGCTGCGAGACAATAAACCCAGATATACAAAAAAAAATGATAATACTCACCAGCTCAGCATCATCTATGAATGAGTCTTCTGTATCATATTGATCATCATCAGGAAGATTGCGTAAATCTTCGTCATCACTACTATCCTTACCCTGAGAATTATTCATATTCATATTATTATTTTTTTGGATAGTTAATTATTCATATTCATATTATCATATTATATTGCACATATGCTAATATTCTCTTGCACATCAGACAAAAGATAAATGTCTCAGAATCAATTGTTCATCTTATATGTCTCAAAATCAATGATTCTTCAAAAGCATCCTAGATAAAAGAATAAGGGAACAAAATGCAAAGGACATGCACATACCATGTAGAGACGTTCAATCTTCTCAATGACGGCACTAAAACGATTTGGAGCAGCTGCATCATTCTCTTCATCCTCAGTTGGCTGTCCCTAGAAGGTGAGGCACAACTAAAAAGTTAAAGTGCATAATGAAACCAAGTTTTCGTGTACAGTGAAGACACAAAAGCAGATGAATGAACAACAATGTTTGTCATAACCAATATGGTGTCTATACTGATGTAAATGAAGATGAGTTCACACTCTTAACACCTACAAGGTCAGGCATGCAACCATATAGAATTGTGTAAAGACCAAATGCATGTCTTCATGCTACAGTATATGCATATAGCCATCCAAAGAAAAGACATCAATACCTGATGAATAACAAATCATGTGGCAAGAATTTGAGAATATATTATGTAGAATGAAAGTGGGATTAGGTTAAAAGTTTGGGAACATCTGTCATCTAGTCCCAAAAAATTCAAGAGAACCATTCAGTAATTACTCAATCACTATACTTACAAAAAAAAAAAAGCTACTCGATCACTATGGACATAACATGCCAAACCAACCTCCAGTTCAGCCATAAAGCTCCATCGGTAGGATTAACAGTATAATTGCTGAAATAAATTCCTGATATAGCTTGATTTATGAAGATACATGCAACTGACACCGATTGCTTGAAGAGATATTTGTTAAACGGACCCCAATAAGTTGGGATTAAGTATTAGTTGAGTGAAGCTGATTTGAGTTTAAGCTAGCCATAAAAACTAAAATTAAAAATAAAAAAAAAACTACGTTTTTTCTAGTAAGGCATTTTCTTTATCCCAACCACGCTATTCACAACAGCAATCCCTCCAGTTAAGTTCAAAACAATACCTTAAAACTACATATACTCGGAGACAATAACAAAACAAACTAAGCATTGGACTTAGTTTCCTAATATCCAAACGAATCCATGTGAATAACAATCGCCCATACCCCATCAACAGCAACACGATTAACGGTAAATATGGCGTAAATGTTTCACCAAAACAAGTCAAACATGAAGCCTTCCGGACAAAGCTCAATTACACCGTATCCCCATGCAAACCCATGCCAAACATACCAAAACGCAATTATGTACACAATTACAGACATTACACGGATGAATCTATATGTGTGAGGGTATGTATGTATTACATGTATGTGCAGATATTAGGTTGAGAGGGACTCACCGGAACGATGCGAGACTCGAGGGCGGGGACGTTGGCGGGCGGCTCCGGAACGGATGAGGAGGTAGATCCATTGACCTTGTTAGCGTCTTTCAGAAGCTTCTTCCACGATACAATGGTGGTCTCTCCGGGTCGGAGCTCCACCGTGAAAACCTGCCGGTCTCCCGCCTTGACGAACGACGACGAAGCCCTCGACGCCTCGCCACCGCCACCGCCACCGCCAACTACCTTCTCTTCCTCCATAAAAACGAAACAGACGGCGGCGGGTCAAGAATTCTATGGCGTCCGGATCTAAGGTTCGAAAATTGGTATACGAGACGACATACGAGAGCCCTAGGTAGACCGACCGAAGGGAAAGGAAGGGAAAGACAATTGGTTTTGAGAGAGATTGCGCGGGATACAAAATGTTTTAGTGGAGGGTTTTAATTTTTGATTAATAAAGAACGAGTATTAAAATGATTTTTAACTGCAACATTTTCTTGCCGTTTGTTTCCCGAGAAAGTGAGAATGGGGTAAGGCAATAGGGTAGGTCCAAAGTCCAAACTCGATTAGAATTTGGCCTCTTCTAACTTCCAATATAAGCCCTTACATATTTTTATTGAAAAAAATTTATTTATCATCTCAATTTTTATCAATTTTTTATTATCTTATAATATATTTTTCATCTAATACCACGTCATGAAAAGATAATAAAAATTGGAATGAATAGCATGATTTTTTTATTATCCAAAAACTAAATAAATACAATAAATAAATAAAGTTCTGATTACTCTAATTTTCAAATGGAAAAGCACTTTAATAGTTACTCCTGAAAATATCCTAAATATTCAAAACTTATATCTAATAACACCTAACTATGGCCAAAAGTTTTTAAAAAAAAATTATTAAACAACCTTGAATTTTTAAAAGAAATGGGCACACACACTTTCCACCCGTTAAAGGCCATTTGGATTGCAAGATGGTCCGTTTGGATTTTAAGATGGTTTCGAATCTCATCTCAACTCAATATTCAAATACTACTAATATAAACACTTTTTAATTTAAAATTTTCAACTTTTCATATAATCATTATCTCATTACAATTTTTTTAAACTTATAAATAAAACACAAAAAATGATTCAATTTTTTTAAATTTTAAAACAAAATTAATATTAAAAAATTATATTATAACAATATTTTAACTTTATAATACTTTTATTCAACTTTTTTTTTTTCTAAAACCCCATAAAATATTTTATCTCAAACTTTTTCACTATTATTTATAAACTATTTTACATTCACATATCATTTTAGCTCAATATCCAAACAAGACCTAAATAGTATTGCACTACAAGCCATCAAAGCCGAAACTACTAAAAACTAATAAGTAGCACGTTCATCTACTTCTAATGGATAAAATATATGAAAAATGTTTGAAAGTAGGTGAGATGGAATTGTTTTGAGACGAAGGCCCCATTTGTTTACATAAAACTACTATCTCATCTCATCTCATCTCATCTCAATCATTACAACTTTTTTAAATTTTCATACAAAACTATAATAAATAATTCAACTTTTTCAAATTTCAACATAAAAATAATACTAAAAAATATATTCTACTAATATTTTATTCAACTACTATTCAAAACATCTCATTTCATCTCATCTCATTTGTGTATCCAAGTAGGGAAAGTTAAAAATAATATTATATACAATTATGAAATATGCAAGTTTGCGCATTTTATTTGGAAAAAAAAAATGGACCCACCATTAAAATTTGAAAATTTTCATGTGCATCATAGTTTTACCTACTTTTTTTTAAAAGGGTACGTAATACTTGCATACTCTAAGAATTAAACTTGCAAGACGAGCCCCCACATCCATCACTTTTGGCCCCCGCTTGAGGCAAGTAGGGGCATCTGCCAGCATACGATGGGCGAACAAATAGATTGACGCAGGTTTGAAATGCCAAGGGGCGAATGCGAGGCTGGGCCTTGGGCCTACCCGAATTTCACTCACATATCCGACCCAATATAAATATATATCTATATATAATATACATCAAATAGATTAAAAAAAAAAAAAAAAAAAAAAAACTGTTAATGTAAATACTACATTTTTCTCTCTCTCCCCTCATATCTCTCATTTCCAACTTCTTCATTGTCTTTCCTTCATTTAACGCAGTAATGGTTGTTTAGTGTGTTTACCATTAGGGGTGTAAGACTATCGAACCGGACTGAAAAAATTGACGATACCAAATATCTGACATTCTATTGTATATAACATTATGTTCTGGTGTTCTGATACTGGGTTGGGAAGCAATAGTAGCTTTGTGTTCTAGTTAACGAACTCCCCACTTTATTCAATTCCATTTAGCTTTGTGTTCTAAATTTATGAGTTTTTCAGTTATGTATATTTTTAAGACTTTTCTTGATGTTATTTTGGAATATAGTTTCCATATATATATAATTTTCTTTAGGAAAGATATATATATAATTTATCCATTTAATGTTTATTCTAAAATGGTACACAAAAACGCATCAGTATCGAAATTTTCATTCCAGTACCTCAGTCGAAACGGATTTCAAAACTTTTGTTACAAGAGTTGGATAGAGAGGGTATCAGAGTAAATATATTTCCATTTTTGGTTCCAACCAACTTAAGCAATGTGTTAAATATAGTCATCAAGTTGGTTAAACTTTTTTAACAATACATTGACGGTTAAAGGAGTTGATATTTAGTACCAAACCTAAACTAAAATGAACATATGATATGTTGTTTTAGCTACTTTTATGAATATTTACAAATTCTTGTTTGAGCTATGAGGGCTCCTCTGCCCTAAACCTTGCTCTCATGACTGAAAAATCTTCTGGTCAGCAGGGTACGTCTTCCTCTATGGTCAATTTTGGAGAGATGAGGTCTTGCATGAATCCACGAGGCTTTGGGAGGGGACCACCATTATCAGTTTTGTGGCTTACTATTACTATTGATTTAATAAGAATTGTGAGAAATTAAGAAACGTGGAAGGGAGTGAGTTTGGCCTTATGTATGTATATGTGATATTGATTGACATCAATGGGTTAAGATTTTTATAGGTAGTAGGGTCACTGGGCCACATGGCCGAAAGACATAGGCCCAAAAGCAAATGGGAGTTTTGTAATAGGCATCTCAGATGATATAGACAGCTGGATAATGTGAGAATAAAGTTAAAAATTAAAATAAATTTTTTAAATATTGTTATTATTTTTAAAATTTTAAATTATTTATTATATTTTATATAAAAAAAATTTAAAAATTTTAGATAATAAAATTAAATAAATAAATAAAATACTTTCACGCGTATGTAATAAAAAGTTTGACAAAGGATGGACTCATAATGTTTCAATTAATAAAGTATTAATTAGTATGAGAGTCGAAAAGTGGAGCATTCAATGCAATAAATAACGTATTTAACTTGACATGACCAGTTAGTAAAGAGAACACACTTCTTTTCTTTTTATTTTTCAAACGAGTAAATTTTATTAAAATAAAAGATGATAGAAGCTGGAAAAGGCCTTATGAGGCTTTTGCTGCCAAAAATAGATCATACTACCTAGGGTTCCCAACAAGAAAATGAGGCTTTTGCTGTGGCAAATAAAAGATGATGGAAAACACTAGTTTGCCACTTCATTTTATCTATTCAATTTGACCACTCTTGTATTTATTTATTTTTAAATTGTGTTTTTACTTAGTGTTTAAGAAAGTAATTTTTTATGTATTGATGTATTTTTTTTTTATTTTTTAAAAATATTTAAATATGTTAAAAAAATCTGAAAAGAAAAATGAGAAAAAAATAAAAATACAAAATTTGCCTCTCGGTCAAAACGAGCAGGCTACTCTAGGCGACAGAGTAGCCCAACTCAAAGATGATACATGCTCCTTGGGGTTCTCAACAAATACTCCAATACAACAATTATAGTGTAAAAATAGTGATAAAAAAAAACTAGTTTTGAGACTAATTTTTTAATCATTATCCAAGCCTTACAAAGAGGGTACCGTTTTAAAAGACGTTTAGAATGTAAGCTACCGTTAAAAACAGTGTAAACGGGTGTACTGTAATCTGTTATCTTGAGATATTTTTTTAGAGATCTTTAGTTTCTTTTACAAGAGAATACACTTAATATGATAAAACATAAAATCCCACGTCAAATATGATGGAATCAAATTTTTAAATAGAAGTGTTATTGTAAGAAAGTACAGCGGAAAAAAATACCTCAAGCTCAGTTCACAAAATTGCTCCACAAGTTTCTCCAGATTGACAACTCACAAGCCATTCCTTTTAGTGGCGAAGTGTACTATGTAGTATAAAACTAGAGTAACACTTAACAAATCCACAGCCTAAATACTTTTTCAAGAGAGAACAAAAAAGAGAGAGATTTTTTCTATTTTCAGAATGGTGTCAAAACCTTCTTGAGATGGACTATATATAGTCCACTTGCAGTGTAACGGCTTGTAACGTATGGCATTAAGCCATACGTTACAAGACATGTAACGTATGGCAATACATTCGTCTCATTGAAGGGAGGGGGTCAGCCCACGTGGGCGCCCCTCCTTTCTACTAATAGTTATAATTATAAATTAAAAAATAAAAAATTATGAAAATAAATTTATAAATTTATAAATTAAAATAATTTTGTAAGGTACTTTATATCTTTTTTATAATAAAATAATTTTACAATCTAATACATCATATTAAATTATATATATTTATAAAATTTCTTTATAATTAAAATATTTCTCATTTTTAAATATTCAAAATCTCGACCAAAAGTTGGTTTGGGCGGAGACATATTCAATATGACCAGTAAAAGTACCTACCGACCCTCAGATTGAGGAACGAAGACAAGCGGTAAGGAGAGCTCTCAAGAGTGCGCAGTTGATGTTTTGAACCAAGGAAATTTGTTATAAAAACCCTAGCTAAGAGCACAAGGACGTCATTAAAATTATTCTATCAAATCCTTATATATTCATATATTCCCAATATAGATATAAAAGTTTGACTATGACCAGGTGATTGTGTTGATAAGTTTGTATAGAATTAGGTGACTAAAATGATAGAATTTATCCTATCATTAAGTTGGTAATTATGGATAAATGTAAAATAATGATTGATTTTATCTATAACAATATTGTGTCTATCTAGAAGTCTTAGAGGTTGTTTTGATAAGTTATTTATGTGGAATTCGAGTCCATAAAGATCTGCACTTATCCAAAACAGAAGTTGAACAGAAATCAATTACTATAGAGAAGAGTTATCGCGATATGTCAGCAATCCATCAGGAAATTCTCGCGACTATCTCTGCTCGTCAGCAGAATCCTACTTCAACTGGGACTCTTTTTAGATTGTTTATATAAAGGATCCTACTGGTTAGAATCGATAGAGATTTAGATTTACATATTTTCTAGAGCAATTTCTAGTGCATATTTTGGTGAGAAAATTCCTTAGTGAATTTTCATATTTGTGATCTCTCTTTGAGTGTGATTGTGTTTCAAGTGTGGAGGATCGTTGATTGGATTTCAGCCTCTAGAGTTCTAGGAGGAAATGCAATATTTGAAAATCGTCATAGGTTCTGACTGCTACCGCGATAGAAGACAAACGGGTTGTTTATCTAGACAAGTAAGAAAATCAAGTTGTAAAAGTTTTGTAATTTATGAGTACTTATAATTGATTTTCAAATAATAAAATTGACTTTCCTAAATTTAGCTGCACCGTAAGGTTTTACATTTAAAGAGTTCTTTAAAGGGTTTTAATTCGAAACCAATCATTGTGTTAAATAAAGTAATTAATTTATTTAAGTATTTGATTAATTTATTTATTAATCATAATATTGAGATCTAACCAATTTGTTCAAGTATATTGGTAGATAAGAAACATGGGTACTTGGGTAATTTCACCCAATTTACAAATCAAAGCTAAAAGTACTAACGTCGTGTGTATACACATATATGTCGCTATAAAAATATACTTATATGTTATTAGCTATTTGTAATAAAAATGATCATTTTTTATCAAAATAAGTCCATTCTTATCTCAAATAACTCGTAAAAAATAATCGTTTTTCTCTGGCATGAATAGTACTATATATGCTTTTAACATTTGAGAATTGCAGCACTTATACGTTTCACGTTGGGTTAATGTATGTGAGGTGAAATTGACATATTATATATATATATATATTTCTAAAAGCTAGCTAGCTTCAATGGTAAAGAGATTATATACGTATAATATACCAAGGAAAAGTATGATATATAGTCTATAATATCAAATCGTCGCTTATATATGTTTAGAATAATGCTACTATGCAGCTTTATTTTGACCGCTCATATATTTATTTATTTTTTAAATAAAATTCTTTTACTTATTAATTAAGAAATTGACTATTTGTGTATTAATGTATTTTTTTTTTTTAAAGATTTAAATAAGTTAAAAAAATATTTAAAAAATAAAAATAAAAAGTGAAAGTTATATTAGTGGATACACCAAAACGGTTAAAGCTGAGTGGCATATTAGCAATACTACCCATATGTTTATATATGTTTATTCACTTTCTTAATTAATATTTATTTATCCGACCAATAGTTGCTGGTAAAAAAAAAATGAGTGGCACGAATTTCAGTTGATTTGGAATTGTCAGCCTGAATATTATCATGTGTCTTCATTGTCGGGTTAAACAGTGCAAAATCTTCATGAGCTAGGGGACAATTATATATAAAAGTAGATCCAAACAGTAATTTGTCTACATGAACATTTATCTAAAACTTTCCAATTTGTGATAGGCCTGATTTAGACAGCTAATTTACTTTATTTTTTAAGCGGTTTGGGAGAATATTTTACTTATTAATATTTTTGTTATCTGTGAAAAATTAACGTACTAGATTTTCTATTTTGGTGTAGTTTTGAAAAGAAAGCAACCTTTTTTCTACGCAACAAGACATCATGCATTTTCCAAGAAGCTTCATAGATACTACTTAAATAACTTCAAAACAAAACAAAAAACCTTAAAATCCTTTCTCCAGATCGAAGATGGCTTTGTCCCTCGTAACCACTTCAAATATAGGAAAAGAAACATGGGTTCTTGATCTGCTCGCTATCGATGATCTGGGTTTTTAAGAGTATCGATCGAGATTCAAGGGCTGGCTTCAATTAGCGAGGCGCGCGAGTGGATGGGGAATCAGCAAGCTGATTAAAAAAGCAGAAAACCAGGAAGAATTAATATTAATGCATGCTGAGTAAGCTACAAGCAAGCTAATTAAGTACGTACTACTCGTCCTTATAACTCTGATAAAGTTGAGATTGCACGTAAGCTAGCTAGGATTCATGAGCTAATTTCTTATAGTCCCAGGTCTCTTTAGAGAAGCTAGCTAGATCTTATATAATAATGACTGGAAAAGGAAGTAGTACGTACTGAAGATGTAGCGATCGATAGCTATATATATGCATGGCGATGTTCCGGTCTTCGGCGGATTTCAAATGCATGACCTTGATCCTTTTAAGCCATAATCTGCAATGGGATGGAGATGTCATATATATGTTGGTTTAGGCGGTTTCCTCCACGTTTATGGGTGGAAGGGGCATATATCTAGCTAGCTATGATCATCGAATTATTCATCGACCTACCTCACATGCGAACCAGATTGCACATGATCATGTGGCCAAACTATATAAATGGGGTGGGGGGAAATCAATATCTAATGATTTCATGTGCACCACCAACGTCATAGAGCCTCACCATGCACGCAAGGGAGCCATGGCCTTATGTACGTAAATGAGGGAGTTCTTGCATGTCTCGCACGTAAATGAGGATCAGATCGTGTGTGACAAGAGCATGCAAGTAATCCCGACGATCCAGCAAGATCATGTAAAAAAGCTCAAGATCAAGAAGACTTGGAACAATTCAAAACTTGTACATTAATAAACATGATCAGCTTCAAGTTCAAATCTATGTTATTATTATGTTGGTCATTATATTTCTATTTAAATATTTTACAATTTAAACTCTCCAATATTTGTGGATTGAATTGCTATGTAAGCATCTTATATATATTGTTAAAGTTGTGTTTCATAGACCTTTGGACTAAACTCTTACAACTCAGATCTTCTAAAATAGGCCTACAAAAGATATGAAGGAATGCAGCTAAGAGAGGACGGCCTTGGAGCCGGGGAGCCTCCGATGCCAAAGTTAATAAATGTTATTGGAAGTTCTCAAATAAGTAAAATAGTCTAGGCATCATAGAGCTTTCTCGCATCTAGAACTTGCTATTTATACCATGGGTTAGGGGAGGTGCAGGTCGTGTTTGTCTCTAGAGAGTTCGTGCCTCTTCTATTGTTTCTACTGTTAGAGTCCTTTAATGCGATGTGGCTCTACGACAACACCATAAATGTGGTGTGTAGCTAGGTAGTGGCATCATTAATGTGGCATAATTTCCTGACATTGCATTTATCCCCTGTGAGCCGTAAATGTTCTAATATCAATGGATCAAGGGTCTTCTGCATTTTTCGCTATGCCCTGTACAAGTTTTTACGCTCTGAATGCGATCGTGGGTTGTCAAGCTTCCTATCGATCACTTGACTCATTTTCCTAGTAGACGCTTTGCCCCTATATGGTCCTGGAGGCCCTTGAGTCAGGCATTGGGCCAAGGCCTAGTGAACTTTGTGAAATGGGAAAAATCCCCTTACGTATATAGTATGGACTGGTTTGGTATATATAGAAAACAAGCCACATATGTATATATATATGTACTCTATTGCAAATACTCATTACTTCATAATATTATGTTAGGAGTGATAAAAAGAAAAAGTAAAGCGAAAAACAAAATCAATCACACACTCAAACACAATGTTGTAGAGCAAAATCAATCCATGTAGTTGCAAAAGATTTTATTATCTTGAAAGTTAAATACACAGTGCAATAGTACAATACGAAATAGTATATATATGGTGAAATCCTAATTAAAGTTATTAACGCGTAAACCCTAATTAAGAGTCGGGCCGGACCAGTCCAAAAGCTAAAACTTGGTAAAAAATTATCGGCCCAAGCCTTTGTTGTATAGCCCAAGCCTCATTAAAAATTTACTAAAAAATCACAACAAATCCTTATCCAATCAAGTCATCAAACTAGGTCGCCACATAACAGAACCAAACTCCCAACATATTAGAGTAGTGATCTTGAATTCGAATATATATTGATTCCGTTCTTCATTCCATTTAATGCAATATTCTAAATATTATGTCTATTTATCAAAGAAAAGTGCAGCAACCAGAAAAAAATCAGAAGCTTGGTCTTGAGGAATTGCTTCAATCTTGTGAGGAGAAAAAATTATAGTGACCCATATTCTTATCGGATTAGGTCATCAAATTAGACTAGCACAAAATATAATTAAACTCCCAATATATTAGAATAGTGATCTTGAATTCGAATATTGATTCTATACTTTATTTCATCTAATTCGATATTCTAAATATTTTGTTTATTTATCAAAGAAAAGTGTGGCCCACTTCCCACCTATATTGTATAGCTCCCAGTACCTCGTGCAACACTAGTACTCGCCATACGGGTTGATAGGTGGCAAAGAATGTCCACATTCTTCATTAATAAGTGGTGTCTAGATAGTCATTTTTTTAATTATTTTGTTTATAAATAGGATAATTAACATCATTTCATGATTTATGAGTTAAAAAACACGTGGAAGGCTTAACAAATCAAAGGTAAAAATGGATCTCAAATGAAGCAACTTGGATCGAGTGAGGAGTTTATCTTCAATTGTCTCCACTTTCTAGCTAGCTCATTTATTTTGCCATCTCTCTACACCAATTTTCTCTTAGGCTCTGTTTGGATATAGAAACGATTTTATCTCATCTTATTATTACAATTTTTTCAAATTTCCACACGAAATATAATATAAAATAATTTAATTTATACAAATTTCAAAATAATTAAAAAATAATATTCTAACAATATTTTATTCAACTCTCAACTTTCATGATCTAAAACTATCTCATCTCACTATCCAAACATGGTAGTTATTTCAGTTTAATTCTTTCCATTTATTTTGCATAACTTCCTTCAATTTAAACATTTTGTTTTGACATGCACACATTTGGTGGGTCTTAATACTCTCTTATAAGACATCAATTAAGTACCAATAACTAATCAAGATCACGTGGTTCATTAATTATTAGGCTTGCTTTATATGCATGCCGTGGACGCAAACAGCTAGCTTCTAATTAGGTACATTACAATATCGCTAATTCGGCCTCGTGTTCCTCTCTCCATATACATCATCATGTGTTATTTCTCTTTCATGCGAAAACAAGCTGAGACCATATCACAGTGATCCATTTCCTAGTCACTACAAGAGATATGGTATTTTCCAGCGATTTTATGATAGCCAGGAAAAAAATCGCTACAATTAACCCTTATTTGCGGCGATTTTTGTATCACCGCAAAAATACAAAACAAGGTACAAAAAAAATTGATGCTGAAAGTATTGTTTACTTATTTGCGGAGACAATTTGATTTTTTGCGGTGCATTAGTGTCGCCGCAAATAATATTTGTAGCTGTAGCGGTGTTTTCATTTCGGCAAATTGTAAAATCGCCACAATGGCTAGTTTTGCAGCGAATAAAAAGTGCTGCAATAACCTTTTAGAAAATTCAAACATTTTGCAAGGATTTTAATATCGTTGCAAAAGAAGTTCCACAAATAGAGAGAATTTTCGACAATTTCTAAGTCGCCGAGTGTGAAACCAACTGGAATTTGCGGCCAATATTGTCGCTGTAAGAGCATTTTCTGTAAATGAAAAGTTATTAGCGGCGAAATCAAAGCGTTGGAAATGCTAAATTAAATTTAAACCACCCGCTTTACGATTTCCCTCATTTCTTTTCCTCTCCCCCCCGCTATACGATTTCCCCTCATTTCTTTCCCTCCCCTGCTCTGCCTCCCCCACCCTCTTCTCTCTCAACCCACACCGCCGCGTACAGCCCGTCGCTAGCAACCCCACCACCCACCGCCATCTCACATCGACGGCCACCCCCTCCTTCTCCCCCAGGCCTCGCCGGATCTCTTGCCTCCTTGAATCTAGCGCCTCACCCATCTCTCTCTCGGATTTCTCTATATCGCCGCCGTTAGGGGCGCCGTTCACCACCACCCACACATCGACGCCGTCGCCAATTCTCCGTCGGATCCATCTTCTCCTCCACGCCTAGCCCAGTTCTCAGTCCGAGGCCCTCATTCTCTCCCTTGCTCTGTTCGCAGCCCACGGCCACCATGTCTCGCCAGCGCCACCATGCTCCTCCCGAGCCACCACTCCACGCCAAGTGACCACCACGACCACCCCTGATATTGCCTTATGTTTTCACATTTATGGGTTCTTTTCATTCCTGTTATATTTGCTTGATTTCTTGTTTTAGTTCCGTTTGGATTAGTTTTTGTGTTTATATCTGTGTGGTCTAGTTTGTTTATGGGTTTGTCTATATCTGTGTTTATAAACAAATCCATAAACAAACTAGCGAGGGGATCAGTCTTTGATCCTCTTCTTGTTGATATATAGCAGCATAATTTATCTATTTTAAAGCTCACTTGTTCATAATGTTAAAGTTACAGTTCATACTTTATCTATCCTATATACTACAAATATGCATGGATTTCAAATATGGCATGCTATTGGGGACATGAAAATTTGAAAAATGTTAAAAACACACAATCCCACCCATCAAGGCACGACAAGAATATGACATCCTGCCTTTCTTTTTTATGACAGTGTTTCTATTTGCTCATTAGTAAATATCCTCGTGTGTATTTGCTCATTAGTAAATATCCATACTTCTGATGGTTAAGTTTCTTGTATTATGATCAACTAATCGAAACGTGTTTATAGTACCAAACCAGCTAATTAGAAAAATGTCCAATATTCATAGACATCAATTCACGGAGTGATGTACTCCCATTGCTTCTGCTGAATGGCTGCAGTGAGAATGGTCTCTGCTATTGGCTTAACTCTGCTTTAGTTATGTAAACTTGTTGCATTAATTTGAAACTGCATGTGTTAATTACCATATATTAGTTGCTTTATATTCAATGAAACTCATATGTCAATTACCAGTGGCAAAGTAGTGAACTTTTTAGCTTTTCACTGCAGCATTTTCAGTTCACCACTTGAGGCTACTTCATTTTTATTCTCTTTAGGCATGTGAATTTGTAGGAAGTTGATTATCCATACTTCTGATGGTTAAGTTTCACTTTTTATCTCTAATTTTTTTTTTTTTACCTTATATTTACTCTTTACTTGGTTTTATTTTTTGTTGAACTTTTGTTTTTCTTTTGGCTATATATTCTTAAACTATACAAAGTTAACTTGTTTATTATGGCAATGCCTTCCACTTTATTTTACTTCTGACCTCAAAAGAAAAATTAATATATAGATGCTAATTGAAGATTTTACCAAAACCATAGTTTTACTTCTCACTTATATATTTACGATATTGTGAAGAAAGGCTATCGAGTACTACTTCTTAGTTCTTAAAACTTCTTAGATGGGACATGTTCAATAAATTTTTAATGTTAATTATTTTAGAGAGGGGATCGAAGGGGATCAAGGCCAATAATTTGGATGTTAGCCATAGGGAGCTACTCACAATGTACTACATTTATTTGTGACATCTTAATTGCGAAGATTTGAAAATATTAAAATGCACAAGCTGTTAGTTGTCCGATTTGTGAAAAAAAAGTTTGCTTTCAAGCGTAGCATTCCAATTTCTAGCCTGCTTTCTTTCTCTTTCCTATATAAATTCAATTTAGTTACATTTATCATTTTGTGACATGCTAGAGTACTGAAAAATCGAGACATACATAATAAACTTCTTGTCAAAATCGGTTTTCATCTAGCCATTTGTAAATAACTGACTGAAATGTAAATACTAGGTAAAGTTAGTTTTGGTTTTACCTGTGTTCCCTTAAATGAACTTATTATTGAGACTTTCAAGTGACTCATGGGCCTTATCTTGATTCTAAACTAAGATTACATACTTATTGTGTGAAGTGTAAAATGTAGTTGAGTTTACAATTATTATGCAGGTAGCTAGCCAGATGTGAAATTAAGAACACATGATCATATCATTTTCTGTTTATAATGCCAGCAGACCAAAATTTTCCCTTCTCGTGTAATTTCCAGCTTTTCTCACTTAATTGTTTGCAGTGGTTTGAAGTTCTTGATGGGCTATTGGGGAAACACTGGAGGAATCTAGGCCTCTTTTTCAACTGCACTTTTCTTCTATTTGGATCTGTAATTCAGCTAATTGCCTGTGCAACGTGAATATATTGCAGAATTATTCATTTGCCATACATTTTGCTTACATCTAGCTTGATTCATGTTATTTACTTTATACATTATTTTCTGCAGTAATATATACTACATAAACGACAATCTTGACAAGAGAACTTGGACTTATATCTTTGGTGCATGTTGTGCAACAACTGTCTTCATCCCATCATTCCATAATTACAATGTTCTCTATTAATGATAGCATTGATTCACTCTTATCATGTCGCAGATGCTTGATGATTTTGTTGATGTGACCAAGGACGAGAAGCTAATGATGTATATGTGGAACTTTTTTGTGAGGAAGCAATGGTAATCTTCTATCTCATTTTTATTTTTATTTTTTTGCTTTACAATTGACTTTCTCTCATTAGCCATGCCTGTCTGAATTGGCTGAATGGGTGATTTTAAGGAATATGCTTAGCTAATTCTTTAACTTTTCATGCTTTGATTTTTTAATGTTTATATGTTTCCAGTCATCTCCTGTAAAACAATAAATTGTACTTGAAAATATATTCAATTAAATGTAGCCATAGATTAGTGTTGCAACTGTGTGAGGAGTAAAAATACTTAATTGTAATCATGAAAAACTAGCCAATATAAGTTCTGAAATCAGAAAAATGATCAAACAACATTAAAAAAAAAAAAATCTAAATGCATGCAAGATATGTCATATCTGACCAAAAAGTCTCATACTACTAACAAACTATAAACTAGCAGTGCATGAGTTGCGATGGAGTACTACTGCATCATGTTTAGAATAGAGAAATGCTTAGTCTATTTAGAGATTTTGTAAAAGTGAAATTATAAATTGATATTGTTAAGAAAAATATAAATACTTCAATCTAACTCTTTTTATCAGTTTAGATTTTTAGAATAAATGATGATTTAATATTGTATGTAACTTGATATGAGATATCGGATGACATTAGGTTGGATGTTGTTTTTCTTCAAATTAGAAATATGTGGCTTGAACAAGTTTCTTGAATCTGTGATATCAAACTCTAGTGGGGAATGATAATAAGTGGTAATTCTCGGTTAGGTTCTTATAAGTATAAGATTAGGCTTCTTATTAAAGTTCATCTAGGGAATTATCAAGACTTCATTCGTTTGAACATTTTTAGAAAATAGTTGCTTCCCCTGCTTGTTCTCTTTGGCTACTGAAGTTGGAAAATGAGACATTGCAATTTTCTTTTTTCTTTTTCCCCCCTTGCCATCTTATGTGTAATTTCCACCAACCTAACTTTTTACTTTGAATTTTTGAATATTGGGATTCAGAAATCATGTATGGACAGCAGTTTCCTACCAGTTGAAAGATAGGCTTAAGTTATCGCCCTAGGCATCCCAGTTTGTGTCTTCAATAGCATTTTTTCCGTGGAGCATCAAACCATTATATGGGTATGTATATTTATTTTACTCAGTATAGCCACTTGAAGTGGCATAAATGCATGTGCACATACACCTATACATGCTCTGTCCAGCACATGACATTTTAGTGCAGTGGCAGTAGGAATCAAACTTCTCCCATGTGGAGGTTGAATCAAGTAACCTCCACATAATTCTGAGGTTTGTTTTGGAGTTAATCTCAGAGCTGCCGCTATAATCTTATCTTATATCTGAACCATTTTATGGAATGATCTTCCCATTCTATTATGATGATGTTTAATCCTATGGTTAGTTATCACTTTATGATCATTCAAAATCTCAAATTATAAGCGGCAAATTGTATGTAAATAACTCTAGAATTGTTTGTTACAATTCAATAACTCTAGAATTTTGAATCTTGTGCTATGGGGATTTTTTTTATTTTTAGGGGGGAATAGAAAGCAACTTAGGGAGGTGAATGGTGGGTTTTTATTTGAGCTGTGCATTAATGTTGGTATGTTGTAAAAGATGCTGATTGCATCATTTGATTCCAACCACACAATAAAATATCCTACACTTGAGAGGGAAGGAGTTGTAGTGATAACTAGCCTTTTCTTTTTCTCCTACTAAAACGTATATGTTATAATCTACAAGGTTAATTTAGTATGAAGACAGGCTTAAGAATACTTTTCTTCTTTTCGAGACGTACCTATCTAGGTTCTGATGTTTAATGCCTTCCAATAAAGGGGCTGCATGAGGCTGGATGTATATGTTGTAGGATTGGTTTTTTTCCACTGGTACCATAGAGGGAGGGAGGGAGAGTGGTAGGTTCCGTGTGTTAGAATCTTAATGTCCCTTCCAGCCAAAAATTTGAGTCAAAGTATGACTCAACAATGGCATAACAATTCCCACCCACCACTTCTTGCTGCGGTGATCTAGTTACCACCAATAGTAAGGTTCTCTCGGTTTATGCTTTTTTTTTTTGTTGATTATGTCCCCTGCACATTTAGTAAAAGATGTTGAAAGTTTGCAGGTCTTTGACATAACAGATGTTTAACTCTAGTAGGAGTTCAAAAGATGTCAGTGATTTTGGCAGTTCTCCAACTTGATAAAACTACAATTTCTATTATTCACTATTTGGTTGGAACTGGGTATTGTTTTAAGGATCATAATAGCAGTCGTATTATTGGAGGTTCATCCATTTTCTGTTTTTGCCGATGAGGGCTATGCTCGTATACCAATTCATATTGCAAAAGGAGAAAGCTATGTTCTTTGTTCATATCTTCTAAGGAATCTTTGCCAACTAACATTCTCCTTACCAATGATGGGAAAATAAAGCTTCCATATTTTTGTAACTATGTGAGCAATGGTAACCTTAATGTATTGAATTGCAGAGCCACTTGCCAAGTTTGTTGTACAAATGTATTTAACCTGTACGATCTGATTTCTTAATTAATATTGGCATGTTGCTGTATATATTCTGTGTCTATGCTAATCTCACCGTTTCATTTCACATATTCTTTTAAAGAAACATTGATTTTTAGATTATTTATAAGTCTGATTTTGTGCTTCTCACTTGTGCAATTGTTTATTTGAGCAAGAACATATAACTTGGATGTGTATTATATTTTTCTTATATTCTGTTTTGTGCTTTTTTTTAAAAAAAAAAAAATTTATGAAACACTATTTCCGGCGAGTAAAGTTTGTTGGAAATATTTTTTTGTGGTATAAACTTATTTGCGGTGATACTATATTGCTGCACCTACCATTTTTGTAGCGAAAACTACCCGCTGCAAATAAGCAATTGCGACCATAATTCAAAATCGCTGAAAAATATATATTTCTAGCAATTTTATAATCGCTGCAATTGAGTTTTCGATTTTTAATATGCAATTCCAGCGATCTTAAATCGCTGGAAATATATCAAAAGTAGCGATTTATGAATCGCTGCATTTGGATATTCAAAACCGAAAACTCAATTGCGGCGATGAATCCAGAATCACTGGGAATAGACAATTATAGCGATTTTATAATCGCCGCAATAGAGTTTTCAAAACAGATTGGCCACTTGCAGCGATGTGCACCTAATGCCGGAAAGGTTTATTTGCGGCGATTTTAATACTTTTAGCGACGGTAAAAAATCGCCAGAAAAATATTTTTCGACGATTTAATAGGCAAACCATACTTGTATTTGCAACGTTTTATTTGGAATTTTCGGCAAAAAAAAATCGTCAAAAAAGATAACTTTTTCCGGCGATTATTGGCTTCCATTGGGGTAGATCAGAAGCATAGAGATAATACCGGCGAATAGGCAGCGATTTTTAAATCACTGAAAAAGATCAATGGCAACCATTTAAAGACTTTTCCCAACGAAAATAATCGCTGGGAAGAATTACTTCCCTTGTAGTGAGTGTTACTAATTAGGTTGCACAATGTTCAAACCCCCATCACTATAAGAAAAATAGGTATTTTATTATCATTTTTTTGTAACGAAAAGGACTATTTGTTCATTTTAACTGAGAATAATCATTTTGTTGAAAATAATTGATCACAAATAAGCAGTTTTTTTGTAGTGCATGACTTTTATAGAACACAAACATAGTACAACTTTGCTAGGGGGTCGCCAATAACCAAACAGTTTAATCAGGTGATCTTTATTGTGACACATCATACTGATTGATAAGTGATAAGTTCGGATAGGTGGTGTATGAGATCCCACCTACCCTTATCATGATTGAGAATAATAAGTTATTACTCTTTATAATAATTCAAAAGAAGCCGATCTAATTGTTTCATTGAGTAATTTAAAACTACAAGAAAAACCGTTTTTTTCGACCACACAAAGTCGCCAAAAATAGTAGTAAAATGGCCGTGTATATTTATAATTTTTGATAATTTTTTCTCATCACACTATCACAGCTGTTAAAGTTTTCCAAATAACATTTTGTGGGGATTTTAAAAAGTTGGGGCTTTCATTTGAATTTGGGGTTTCTCATTTAAAATTAGGCGTTCGTCTAGATATATACATGCATAAAAAATGGTACTTCGACACCTAAATTTTGACACTTCTTTTATTTTAATTTTTTGTTTTACTTAAGGGTTGAAGAAGTAATTATTAGTGTATTGATATATATTTTTATGTTAAAATATTTTAAAATGATAAAAAAATATAAATAAAAAATATAATTTTAACCTATCGGTCGGCAGAGTAACACCGCTCCTGATGCATGCATATACCTTTCTCTATCAGTTCACTAGTATTGTCACTAGTGTACAAAATGATCATTTTGATTTGATGGTTTAGATCTGTTTGTTCTACCTTATTTAGTTCCATCACTCAAACGCAAGACATGATCACCAATGCAATCCCCTAATGTGTGTACGACATGATGCAGTAGTTCCACGTTTTCCGTATCAAACATAAACTTGTCCCAAGCTAGTCTTAGTTCCCAACTTGACACGCTTAAAGCCTGGCTTAAATTAGCCCTAAAACCTAAAAAGTGTTTCAGTCAAAGAGGGTTTTTTCTTTTTTCTTTTTTGAAACCCTAATTAAAAACCATAAAATTGATATCAGTCACGTAGTTAAGGGGAAAGAGTCAGATAGAGAGAACAAGAAACCAATGGGCAAGAAGGTGCAGTGAAACTAACAAGGCCAATAAACATCAGATAAAAGCAGCAGTACTTGGCTTAGCTTTTTCAGGACCCATAAACAAAACCTTCCCTTCTGTATCACTTAGAAAGTTTCTTGTCCACCAACTCAAACTAGAAATGGTTCTCGATCTATTGCTTTCTGGCCTCTTTCTTTATTAAGTTCTCTATATCTTCCTCTCTCCTTCCTACAGTTCACAAACAAGGAGAAGAAGAAAAGGTGAGTGAGGAGGATCGGAGGAGATCAAGTGAGATTGTGAGATATGGGGAGAGGCAAGATTGAGATCAAGAGGATAGAGAACTCAAGCAACAGGCAAGTCACCTACTCAAAGAGGAGGAATGGGATCATAAAGAAGGCCAAGGAAATCAGTGTTCTATGTGATGCTAAAGTTTCCCTTGTTATCGTCGGGAGCTCCGGAAAGATGCATGAATACTGCAGCCCTTCAACTCCGTACGATCGAACTCCTCTTTCTAATTAACTTTTGTTTTCCTATATTATATATATATTGATCTCTGGGTGCTTGGGTTTTCTTTGATCTTTGTTTTCCCCGAGAAAAAGGTTAAAAAAAAGGTGTTTTCTGACTCTCTCTGTCTCTCTCTCTGGGGGTTTGGGGTATATGGGAAATATTATATTTTGATGATGAAGGCTGGTTGATCTCTTGGAGGAATACCATAAGCAGTCTGGGAAGAGGTTGTGGGATGCGAAGCATGAGGTGGGTTTGATACTCTCTCTCTCTCTCCTCCGCCGGTACTCTCTGTCAATCTTTTAGTTAAAAACTTCTAATGCATGGTTCTTGCTTTGTCCATGGGAAAATGACATGGTTTTTTTGCTAAAAGTATGTTAAGAAACAAGAACTACGAACTTTATGAACAGATCCACAAATGGGATGCGCTCTCTCTCTCTCTCTCTCTCTCCCCCTAGCTCTCACACGCGCAATATTCCATTGTTTTTCACCGATCGAGAAAGAAAACTAAAAACTACATGATTTGTAACATCTATAAACAGATCTGGTAACAAAACATTATTCCCCACCTTCCTTTTCCTTGCTAAAACATTGCAACATTAACGGAATGCATGGATAGCCGTTATATACATATAATAAATGTATTAAATTCGTGGACAAGATGATCTACGTCTATCTTATGCAGTACTTTCTTGACTAGCTAGAAGCGTAGCAAACAGCAGATACACAACTTCTAATTATCAGATCTGCAATTTGGTTTTCAAAAAAAAAAAAAAAAAAAAAAAAATTAACCAGCAGATCTGGTAAATAAAGTCTGACTCTCCGAGAATTGGTAAATTTAATTTTGTTTTTCCTTTTTGCCGTTGAGACAAACTAACTTTTAGGGTTTGAAACCGTGTCAAACTCAGAACCTCAGCAATGAAATTGATAGAATCAAGAAAGAGAACGACAACCTGCAGATTGAGCTGAGGTGGGTTCCTTTTTTTTCTTTTTTTCTCTTTCTTATGGCTTTAATTAGCTCTCCCTCTCTCTTTCTCTCACTTACTCGTGTTGAAGTCATGTGTTTCAGGCACTTGAAGGGGGAGGATATCTCATCAATGAACGACGCCAAAGAGCTCATTCTCCTGGAGAAAGCCCTTGAAAATGGTCTTTCCAGTATCAAAGAGAGGAAGGTTAGAATCCAATTAAGTACTTGTTATTTGGCCTAAGGTCTTAATAGGGCATAGATCGAAGAGATGGTTTAACTCTACCATTTGTTTTTTTTTTTTTTTTGCATGCATGGCAGATGGACTTCTGGACGATGGCTAAGAAAAATGTACGTGAAGATGATCATCAATGAACGACTTCACCATATCGCCTTGATTGAGCTTATTTTATATCTTATGGAATTAATTATTAAAAATATTATCTTGGTAGCCTATATTTTGTCTTTGATAGTTGTCAATCTTCCTAAAGTATGCATATGAAATATTTGCTCATGATCTTTGCTGGCCTGTCCTTGACATTTCTACCTGCATATTGCGCATGCAGGAGAAGATTATGGAAGAGGAGAATAAGCACCTTAATTTGATTCTGGTATATATTCATTATTCTGATCCCCATGTTTGTCTTCATGAAGCATGTCTGCACATATGATATCTATCAATTTATATGTATTCCTGTTGCATGTAAACGTATAAAACTTGTTCATGTTTGTGAACATAAAAACTTTCATATCGAGTGCAAATTCCATATTTAACACCCTGGCTAGCTAATTCCCTGCTTAATTTTCTGCATGCAGCACCAACAGGAGATGGCCATGGGAACAAGCAGAGATGTGGTCGACGATGATTACGAGCAGCGAGTGATCAGGGACTATAATTCTCAGATGCCTTTTGCCTTCCGTGTGCAGCCAATTCAGCCAAATCTGCAAGAAAGGATGTAATCGGAGTAGTACTACTCATGATGTTCCTGATAGCATATTTATATATATATATATATATATATATGGATCTAAGCTCTGATCTCTAGCTTGCTAGCTAGAATATCTTTTGTAAAATAATTTTAAAATAGCTTTATATATTTCCATGGTTTGTAATAGCTAGCTAGCTTGCTAGACTTGATCATCATGCATGCCTAGCTGTTGTAATGCTAGCTTCTAATTAAGCTTATTATTAGTAGTACTTAATTAGTACTAAATTAAACGTCCTAGCTAGCTAGCTAGCTAGCCTCTTATGTATAAAGTGTCATGTGAACTTGGATTGTGGGACGTACGGCTACTAATTATGATCATGCAGACCTACTATAAATGGTATTAATGGTATGTTCGACCTAATTTTATGATCTAGATTAATTATATATAAACCCGTTTAATTTGGGCTACTTAATTATATATATATATATTATATGACATGAACTATACATGATATTCTCGTACCTAGTAGCTTATAATCACGATCAGGTACATGGGTTTATGATCTTTAGTACTCCTATTATGCTTATATATATATGCTGATATGATATAATTAAAATTAAATAAAAATTTAAGAGATAATAAGTACCATCATTATTGATAGGTTCGAGTGGAATAAGATGTATATATATATATTTATTGTGCAATATATTATAGAAAAATTATTCTTATCTGTCACTATATATTCACCACCTCACATCCCACATCCTATGAAAAACATCTCATACATCCCTATGAAAAACATCTCATACATCCCTATGAAAAAAATTTCTACACCTTATGAAAAAGAAAAAAAAAAAATTTCCACATCATGTGTGGGGTCATGTATAATTACTGATTTGTAACAAAACTCTTTTAACTTGAATTGTTAAACTATTGGTTAAAAATTGAGCATTTACCCATTGAGTTCATGACGAACATCACCTTCATAATTAATCGATGTGCGAGAGCTATATATATATGTTAATTTTTATGATCCGTTTTTTCTTTCTTTGTAATGTTTGTTTCTAGCTAATTAGAATCCTAGCTCCAAGTTGTCCATTAGATCACTAATTAATAATCTGATCTAGATAATATCAATTGTAATCTAGGAATGGCTAATTGATGATCAAGAGCAAGTCAACTCAAAGTTTGGTAGAAATATAACTAAGAATCACTACAAGAAAATTTTTTATTTGTGGCCAGTTATTTTTTGCGAAAATAATTATTTTTTTGTTAAAATGAGCTTGCTTTCGTCACAAATAATCATTCTTGTCGCAAATAATCCATTGTAAATGTTCGTTTTATATATAACTATAACCATCTTGAAAGATAGTTAATTTCTTCCTATCATACATGATAATTGTAAATGACGTAAATCCTTTGGGCCGGGCTAAAAGCAAGGCCCAGGTAGAGCCTAGACACGACGTCTGGGCTGGGTCGAACAGATTAGAAAGTCTTGGGTCGGAACCTGAGTATGAGATCCGGGTCGGAGCATTCTTACATCAAGAACCTAGTCAGAGGGTACATGAAAGGCGTAAGGAAGAAGGAATGTCGCATTCAATGCAAGCCGAAAAAATATAAGGCAGTTCATACCAAGCATTAGTGGGATAGGAGGAACCCAGGACAGAAAACACGCCACATTTAATGCGGCCCAAAACTAAAGGCGTGCCACATTCAATGCGACTCAAGGCCTGGGCTACACACAGCAAACCTAAACACTTCATAGCTCGGCATGTAGATGTTATGAATATATTATCTCCTGATATACAATACTCCATTGTAATGGAGATCAGGTCAGTAAGTATAAATAAATACTACCTGCAGCAAACAAGTAGGTTAACTTACACACCCAACTTCACTATTACTTTATCTTCATCTTCTTCATCATAATTAACTTAAGTATCGGAGGTACAACAGACTCCGAGGTCCCTCTTTTTCACTGTACAGGTGATGGTCAGAGCACTATTTGTGTTGAGTTGCCCAGGCCCGTGAAACACAATGTTAACAATGATCTTCACTTGAAGAGTGATCACTTGAGCCTCGCACGATGAAAATGGAGCAAAGTTGACCCATTTTGATATATTAGAGGAGGACGGGATTACGTAACCTATAGGTGTATATGGTGGTGAAGTGTAGACAATGTCAAATTTGGTAAACCTCAACCAAAATAATATACGGATTAGCAAACTAAGTAGTGAAGAAAATAGAGAGAAAATAATGAAACATAAGGAGAGCGAGAGGTGAGAGAGAGAAGACGAAGTTAATGATTTATCTCTTATTGACTTATGAATGAGTTATATGTTTCTTAAGAAAAAAATATTCAAAGTATTTACTTTTTTTTTTTTTTTTAAAGAAGAGTACATTATTCTAGTTTTATTGATTAATTTTTACTTATAGTAAAGGAATATCTTATACAAATTTAGGCCTTGTTTGGGTACCGAGAGTACCTCAGGTACTCTCAAATACTCTTACTACTATTCTTTACTTTATTATTATTTTTTATCTACTTTTTCTACTATTCATTACTTTTTACCTACTTTTTACTACTATTTAATATTTTATTATTATTTTTTCACTACTATTCACAAACATTCTCAAATACTTTCACTATCCAAACCAAGCTTAATCAAATTTAAATTCGTTTTTCTTTTACTTGATATATATATATATATTACGTTTTTCTTTTCATTTATTATTTTATGAGTTTCTCAAAAGTCTTCAAAAGAATTTGACAATTCACGCCAACAAACAAAAAGTGAAAAAAAAAAAGGAATTAAAAAAGAGAAAGAAGGTCGAAGACAATGATATAAAGTGCAGTGACTAGAAAGCCCTTGTAGGACACGTGTCGTCCAAGTCCGAAAATCCACGCAGACAATCATAAAGAAATTTGGTTGTATAGGGCTAGAACGGTCTATCTGCAGATTCAGCGTCAGAATTTAGTGACCGGTCGGAGACCTTCTTTCTGCTTTCTTCTGACCGTTTTTGTCGACGACCCGACGTCCCACCCCAACCAATTCTCTCTCTCTCTTCGCTCGCGCTCGCGCGCGCGGCTGAAAGGAAGAAGGAAGAGATAGCATAATATAGGAAACCCATTTTGTTTGTTTCGTTATTTTTGCTTTCAATCTATTGCCTGCACGGTGCACAGGTATTTGCTTCTCTCAATTCTATTTGCGCGTCATATTTTTGTTCTTTTCCGAATTGGTGGGGCTTTGTTTTTGTAATTTTTAATCTCCATGTGTATACATGTGTCGATATTAGTAACCGCATTATGGTTACAATCTGACTTCAGTTTTTTTTTTTTTTTTTTTTTAAATGTGCAGAGTGATTTTTCTAGGGTTTTCTCTATGCGGTTAGAATTCAAACCGCTTCGTTACAGGTACTGATTTTATGGTTTTGTTTGAATTCGAAGAAGTTTGGTGATTGTTAACAGGGTCAGGGCTTGTTTGGACGGTGATTGGGGCATTGCATTTTTTGGGTCCCGGTTATAATTGGTTTCGGAATATTATATTGATCAGGTTTTCCGATAAAGTACTGGGTTTGCATTGGATTATGATTAATTTCTTGAGTTTGAGATGGGCTCATGTGAAAATTTGGCTATAATAGAGAAACCGTTATGTGGTTCAGTTCTTGAGCAGAATTTGAACCTAGAATTTTCAGTGCCATGCGTATCGGAGCAGCGGTCTGGCTTGGAGGTGGCTTACAGATTGTTTGAATCTAAGGCTGACCCCCCAAATGCTGTGGATAGGTGTCCGGATTTTTGTATGGTTGGTGATACTGGTGTGAGCTCCAGTGAGATTACGGAGGTGAAGGAGGCTTTTACTACTGATAGCGATGGGCTGGTGATTGAGAGACAGAATGTGCTTGATTTGATGCTGGAGAATGTACAGGGCAGTGAATGTAGTATCAGGGGGGACTGTATGATTGAGATTCAGACTCAAACTGGTGCATCATGTGTAGAGAATAGAGGATCTCAAGGTGAGTATGACTCTGAAACGCCCTTCGAGTCTGTACAGATGACTGGATCACAGGGGAATTTTGCTCAACTGGATGAGATAGATAATAGGAGTGTCAACGTTTCATCTCCAGGTGTCATGGAGGTTATCGATGAGAAGAGTGGTGATTTAGCTGGGTTAGAGACTGATGCTCATAATAAAATATCTTCTTCAGACAGTCGTGAAATGCCCTTGGAATTAATACCAATGACTGATTTCCCAAACGGCTATGCTCAGCAGCAGGAGCAGGAGGACGCTAAGAACATTGGTGATCTTTCTTTGGAGGTTATGGATCGGAAAAGTGATGCGTCAGCAAGGACAGAAGCTGATGTTTGCAACTGGATTTCGCCTTCAGAGGGTGGTGAAATTCCTTTGCAAGTCTTACATGCAGGTGACTTGGTGAGCAATGTTGAGTGGAAGTGTGATAAGAGTGATGAAGAGACTGTTGGCGATCTCTCTGTAGAAAGGGTTAGTGGGATTTTTCAAAGAACAAGTGATATTGATACATCCTTTCAAGTATTGCCTCCACAGGGATGCCAAAGGGCCTCGGAAAGTTCACATATGTCTGAATTACCAAGCATCTCTGCCCAACAAAATGATTGGAAGAATGATAATGGTGTTTGTAGTGTCTGTGTAGAAAGGGTTCCAAAGGTTGTGGAGGATAAAAGTGATATTACAACTGTTGAACTGGGTACCACCATATTACCATTAGAAGAAAATTCCTGCAATTTAAAGGAGGGTGCTGCCAATATAACTCATAACTGTACTTTTGAGAAATCATTTTCTCCCCTATCTTGTCAACCCTTTAGTATTGCCAATCCTAATACACCAAAGGACAAGACAGATGAGGATATTGTTGCTTCTATTAATTCTAGCAGTGTGGCTGAATGTTCTGGACATACAGATAATGAAGGAAAAGATACTGTTGGTGTTGGTTGTGGTTTTGAAACCAAATGTCCTGAAGTTGTGTCCTCATCTTCTCGAAGGAAGGGCCAGAGAAATAAATCAAGCCAAAAGATTAATAAAAAGAGGGCTGAAAAGAAACGCAAGAACACATCCCATGTTCTACACCCGTGTGGAAGTGTCAAAATTGTTTTGGAGGCTGCAAGACTGAAAAGAAGCTCTTTGTCAAAACCAGCTCGTTCTTCTATTTGGGGATCATTGGAGAATATCACACAATTTTTTGAGCAGAGTAATGGGATCTATGGGGTTGATCAAGTACAGAAGCAAGGACCGGGAAAAGCAAGGGGTGGCCGACGAAGTGGAAAGCAGAACAAGAGGCAAGCAAGTGGAAGCTCACAAGGGTCAAGGGGAATTTGTCGTGCTTCAACTAGTCGTGTTCGTTTGAAGGTTAAAGTGGGAAAAGTAGCAGCTCAAAGTTGTCTGAACAATATAGATCCAAAGTTTGTTGATACTTCAGTATCCTCCAATGTTACCATTAGTGATTATGGGACAGATTTGTTTTCTGGAGCAGGCTTAGAACTTCCGAAATTTTCCGGTGCTGCTGAAGATAAATCACAGGAAGATGGACAACTTGCAAATAAAGACACTGAGGGAGCCAATATTATAGATAAGGCACCTGGTGATGCAGACAATTATCTTGGGGTTCCCTCCCATGTATTGGTCGATGCATTGGGAGGGGCAATTGGGTATAGGTGTATAGATTCTGGAACTTCGCCTGATTCAGAAGTTATCAATTTGACTCCAGATGCCCAAGTCACTACAAGACATCATTTAGGTTTGCATGATGCTCTTTTGAGTTCCTCCAAAGATGTTGCTGCTCAAGAACATCGTACTAAAAGTAAGAGGGGTAAGAAGAACAGGATCCCTCGTTCAAGTAATACTGTTCTGGAGGATGGATCACCTGGTCCAACTTGCATAAACAAAGCTAAAACATCGAAGAAACGAGGATGCAGACAACATATGGGCGATAGACTTTGCTCTGGAGAGATTTTCACCTCACTCACCAGCGCAATTGCTTCAGGCAACTCGTCAAGCAACAAGGAATTGTCTATGGAACCATTGGTTTTTCCAAAAGAGACGGAACACAGAATGCTTGGAGAGGCTTGGAAAGAGGAAAGTGCTATGGAAGCCAAAACGCGTTCCATCCTACCTGTTTATGTTGAAATGTCAGAGTCACATGATTCCAAGAATTTGCCTCCTCCTACGAAAGCTATGGGGTGTAAACTTTCAAAATCTGGTAGAGTGAGCAAAGGCAGGTCCAAAGCTTCTGAATCAGCTGACAAGAGAGGGAATGTGCGTAGACAGAAGAGGGAGAAGCAGCCGAAGTCTGCCAATAAGTGCAAAGTCAAGGAGAAGGTTGTTTGTAATCAAATCTTTCACAAAGTGGAAAGTCAGCCAGAAGGTGGTAATACTCTGCCTGTGGCCATGTGATTTTTTTTAATCCTTTTTAGGACTGGCAATGTCTCCCCTGAATGTATAATAATTTTGTAAATGTGTTGTCACCATGTAAACATGCTCGGCAATAGATGTTGTTTAACTCTTCCCTTTGAGATACTTTTAAATTAGGCAGTTCAAAGTCTGCTTCTTACTTAGCATGACTTGATATTGTAGGTGATCAGAATCTTGATAGCGTTGGAAAAACTGACACTGGTGACAATATTGCAGTCACAAACAAATCTAACTTGGACGTGGTACCAGGTGGCTTAGAGGAGCGGCATCCACCCCCCCGTAAGGCCTGGGTTCTATGTGACGTGTGTCATAAATGGCGTCGTATACCAGCTCTGCTTGCAGATTCAATTGATACAAATTGCACATGGTACACCATCTTTTATACCTGTCTGTACCATTACAAACGTTCTATAGTAATGTAGAAACCTTAAGAAGCATGGTATTCACATCTTTGTCAGTGTATTAAATTCTAATACATTTTTTTTATAAGTAGATATTGTCATACATGTTTTATTCTTTGAGACAGTATCTTTGATGAGTTTTTATCTATAGTTTGGGGTAAAAAGGCTTAGTGATTACTTACCAAAAAACGTTTGGGATGAAATCACTTGGTAGGGAAGATATTTGAATAACTTGATTCTATTCAGGTTTAGTTTGGTGCTGGCAATTACATCCTTTCAATCCATGAGAGATGGCTGAAAATTTTCTGAACGCAAGTATGATTTATTGACTAACTGAATAAAAGAAAGCCTAGGCAAGCAAACACTTTTCTCATGTTGTAACCAGATAATACTGGAAATTCTTTAACTTCAGTATGTCAAATATCCTATCACACAGGCTTTATCTAGGCTTAGCCTCTAGGGGTTGCCTCAAGTGGTCAAAGCCTGGTCTTGATGGTATACTCCCTCCAGGTCTAAGGTTCAAAATCTAGAGTGCAAACAATTTCTAGGGACCATCAAACTGTGGAAATTTCCCTTGACGTACCCGATGTGCACTTGCGGGAAACTTCTTGCCGAGGATCTGTACACCCTCTAGATTTAGTCAGGACTTTACACAGGACACCCTATGCAAAAAAAAAAAAAAAAAATCTTGGCTTGGGATATGCCTTCAATAGGATTTGGACATCTAATTTTTTTAGTAAGGAAGCCCATTACTAGTGAACGAAGTTATTCAACTGTGCTTGTTTTAAGGAAGCTTTTGTGGTGGGTCACTTGTTGTTTCCTAGTGATTTTTCTTGGTCGGATGTGGATTTATCCAGAGTTGCACAAGATTGGGAGGCTGAAAAGGAATGGTGAAGACAAACTTGTTGGGCCCCTTCAAAGCATGGGGTGTTTGAAGCGAGGTCATTCAATAATGTGTTATCTTACCATAATGGCAACCCATTCCTATAATTTTATAAATCTCATTTAAGGGGGAGGAGAATTTCATTAGGAGTATCTGCTTCTCGTGGAAGAAAAATGCTTGGAGCTAGAGTTAAAATGAAGCTAGGCATATAAAGTTTCAAACAATGTTACCTATCAAAAAGAAAATAAAGTTTCAAACAATGAATTTCAATAGAGTTTTCTCCTTGCTGGTTGGAGTTCACCCGTTTGAGAACTTCCAAATCTCATTGCCATTCCGAAACTATTGGTACCATTTAGTCTGAAGATGTCATTTCATTCATTTAAGTACTTTTGTACATCCAATCAGATGCAATTCATTATTTCTATTTGTTATATGTGTTTGCCTTTCACTTTCGGTACATGGAATCATTAGTGGTCCATCATTTCAGTATGTTATATGTACCACTTTCAACTTTTAGGGTAGTTTTGGGGGCGAAGACAAGATCAAGAATTCTCATCTCATCTCAACTTATCATTACAACTTTTTCAAATTTCCACATAAAATGTAATAAACAATTCAACTTTTTCAAATTCCAATTTAACTTTTTCAAATCCCAAAACAATAATAATATTAAAAAATAATATTTTAAATTTTCATCTAAAACATAAAATTCTCATCTCACCATCCAAACCTACCCTTAAGGCGTACATAGTTAATATCCATTCCTATATATTATAGTCTTTTCAAACTTATATTTAGAATTGAGCATTTGATTTTGCTTTGTGTATTTTTATATTTAAAGGACATGTAAGGACAACCTGGATAAAGCCTTTGCTGATTGCTCAATACCTCAAGAGAAGTCAAATGCAGATATTAATGTAGAGTTGGATATATCTGATGCCTCTGGTGAAGAAGATTCTAATGATGCACCTATAAAATATAAGGGATTGGAATGTAAGCGTTCAACAGGTATGTGGTATTTGCTAGTGATAGCGGATTGGTAAGATAAGATACAAGCTCGAAGCCAGGATTATATTGAGGGCCATCCTTTTCTTTTTATATTTTCTGATTTGTGACACTTTTTTTTTATTGCCCTCAGGTTACCAAGAGTCAACTTTTAAGCGTATTTCTACTAATGAGTTTTTGCATCGTAGGCGTAAAACTCAGACTATTGATGAGGTATGTAATTGACATTTAATTTGAATTGTTGGGCTATTTTTCATTTCAATACTCATGTATCATTTTTCAGTAGATCTTCCAAGATTCTAGCTTTCCCGAAAAAGGATATGTACTGTAATTGAGTAGCATAATCTATGCTGCTAACAAAGCAAACCCTCTGTTAGTATTCAACATCCAATTTTTGCACAATACATTTCAACATTGCCTCCATTTTAACTAGTGTAATTTGTGAGAATTATTTTTCTATTGAATGAAATATGCATAAGTTATTGTTTATGTGGACTGACATGTCCTGTGGCATACCAAATTAAAATATTGCTTTGTTAAAATATTAAATAAAAAGGTACACTTTACTGATAAAAAAATAAAAAAGGTACACTTAATTGGCAATTTGATGGGCTAATTTTGAACCCAACTAATGAAGCTGGTACCAATAGATCTTGGTTAATACGATCTGCTTTACATTTATTATCTTCACAGAATCAATGGTTTAAATTTGTATACAAATAAGTGACATTCCTTTTCCCCTCATGCAGAAAATATTGTGCTTGATGCAGTTACTCTCTCTCTCTCTCCCTCTGTGTGGAATGTTTAATTTCACTACTGGTTCAGATCATCCTCAATTGCCTTATTCTTTTATCTTTTCATGGACATTTGAATATTCTCTACTTATGAATTTTCTGTGAATGATGTTGATTTCCTGATATTGTTAGTTTTATTGTACATGCGCTTTATTCTTTATATTCCAGCATAGTCAACCACTTATCTATCCTGACTACATCACTAACTTTACTTTGATTTAATTATTTTTCCCATTGTCTAAACTTGGGTGTGTGCTCTTGATATGATGGTTTTGTTACATGCAAAAGGCATGGCTCTTTAGGTCAGTTTATTTTTTTCTATGTTTATATATTTTATAATTTCTTCAGATAATGGTTTGTCACTGCAAGCCATCTTCGAAAGGCCTATTGGGTTGTGGAGATGAATGCCTGAACCGAGTGCTTAATATTGAATGTGTCCAAGGCACCTGCCCATGTGGGGAGTTATGTTCAAATCAACAGGTATTTTAGCTGTTTATTACTGCTAGCAATGTATTTGTTTCTCTTAGTGAAATTAATTGCCTGTAAGGGGCATTATTTAGTCCAAATGCTTGTTTGCAGTTCCAAAAACAGAGGTATGCTAAGCTGGAATGGTTTCGAAGTGGGAAGAAGGGTTATGGGCTAAAGTTGGTGGAGGATATATCCAAAGGGCAGTTTCTTATTGAATATGTTGGAGAGGTAATTAAGGAATTCTCTCTCTCTCTCTCTCTCTCTCTCCATGTCTTTTCCTAGTGATAAGTCCCCACTAGCATGGAGTGGATGATGTGGGCTGCCATTTGATTAAAATCTTGCATCGAATTTATTGGTGGATGAAATACAATATTTTGATTCTTTGCACTAATTATTAATTTAACGTGGTTGTGCTATACTTCTGCAAATGTTGAACAAAACCAGTTCATATGAAGGTTTGTTTGCTTTCCACATGAGCTTTCTCTCTGTCATTGTCTCTCTCCATCTCCAACCTGTCTATAAGTAGAATGAGAACTTGGTGGTGACCTTCCCCCCTCACTTTTTTCTGCACAGTTAACCTGCATACACCAAACAGATCAATTGGTGAAATGAGAAATTCATGTAGCCCAATTAAGTGGGTCAAGGCTTAGTTAAGTTGGCTACCAACATAAGCTCAATTCTCTTTTCCATAAATCAAAGTTGGCACAAAACTGGACTTTCTTCCTTAATGGAATGAATCTCTCTGTGTTTTATAAGACCGGGATATTTAAGGGATAGGAATTTATCTTTGACCCAGCTATATAAACTCAAGTGCCAACTACTCAAATGCTTTGATGTGTGTGTGCTCACATTTAGACTTGGAGATGTAGTGTGTATCTGTAACATAGCTTTCTCTGACAAAGATTTCTGTTATATGGTTACAGGTGCTTGATATGCATGCTTATGAAGCACGGCAAAAGGATTATGCTTTTAAGGGTCATAGACATTTCTATTTCATGACATTGAATGGCAGTGAGGTTTGGATTATTATTATTATTATTTTAATTCAAGCACGTTTTTTGTTTGATTCAAATTTGTTGGTAGCATGTTGTGATTCAAAAATTCTTCTATATCATGTTTAGAACTTCTTAAGGTTTAGTCCTCAATGAGAGTAGTTCCATTACCTTAAGTTCTAAATACTTACATTTATGTGGAAGCTTCAGCAAAAATATTTTCTATAAGACTTCATTTATGTGGGCTATTGCTATAGATTTTAATGGTCTCAGTTTCCATGATTTCCTCGTATCTATCTATAGCTCCTAACTAGGTGCATTATCTTGTATACTACCAATGTACTTGGGCTATGCCTATCTTCATATTAATAAAAAACTTAAAACAATGATCTATCTATTATTCTTCATGATGTCCAATTGCTTTGCTACTTAACACTATGGCTCTTGTAGATATTCAATTTCTTAGGTTAACAATGTTGTCTTTCAGAGTGGGATTTTCTCTCCGTACAACCTTGTTACCGATGAGGCTTGTTGGGTTTCAATGGTGAGATTACTATTGAGTTGAATGTTTTTAAGCGAGATTAGTGGGATTCTGGGGCTTCAGAAGCACTTAGTGATAGAATCAAACTTTTTTTCTTGTTGAAGGATGGAAATTTCTTGTTCATTATTGAGAGGAACCGGAGGGTGGTGAAAGAGATGAGGCTAGGAATTCCTACCGTGCAATGGTTTTCCAAAACACTGGAGTAATGCCTAAAGGGGGAAAATAAGGATTTTTACACAACCTCAAGGGAGGGTACCAGAAGCTTCATTGCGCAGAGGTGTTCAAATGCCCTTAGCCGCTATGTGGCTCTAGTGGAGTATGGTGGTGGTGGCAGACGTAGTTTCATTTTCCTACTTGAAGAGTTGGGAGGGAAGGGCTGGAGGAGAATGGCAGATGCGTTGTGGGAGGCCGTTAAGGAGGGAATGCATGAGATTCAAAGCAGAGGAGGGGTAGTGTAGAGGCCTTAGGCCATTGGTGGCGGTGAACCACCCACAGATTCACTCGTATAGGGAGGCTTTGGTGTAGCAAAAGGTACTGATACATCCCATTGTGCAGAACAGGGGTGGAAAGGCTCCGCCTACCTTTGGGACAACAAGTGCACAGTGGAGAGGTGGGGGTGGTAGGCTTCTTGTGGGTTGGGCATAAGGGTGCTACCTGCACCCTGGGGGGAGAGTGTTTTGCCCCTTGGAATCCACCATCGCATCCCAGGGGTGGGGCCCTCGTCCGTGTGCTAGGATGGGGGGCAGACCCATGGTTCGGCCGCCCCCCCATCCATGACTATCCCAGTCGAAAAATTACAAAAAATAAATAAATTCAAACACAGTGGAAACTACAAAATACGAAAACACAACAATGAAAAAAGTTACAAAATACAAATAAAATCCACAACAATACACATTGAATCGGAACAACGGAAACAGAAGAAAAAAACTAAACTAGCAAAAAAAACCTAAACACAATACACAATTTGGTGGCTTCAAACGCAAACATCGTTAGATTCTCATCGTGCCGCCAGACAGGAAAGAGAGAGTGGGGGGGGAAGAGAGAAGAAGAGGATGCGGCGACTAAGTGAGGGCAGCGACGCAGAGAGCCAGAGAGAAAAGAGGGGGGGGGGGAAGTAAGTTCAATCTTGCTGTTTGATAAAGTTTGCTCACCGATACCTTGCGATGGGTTGGGGGTGCGAAATGTGAGGGTTTTCAACAAAGTACTTTTGGGGAAATGGTTGTGGAGATATCATGGGGAAGGGGAGGGTTTGTGGAGGGAAGTCATAGAGAGAGAGAGGGGGGGGGAGATTGTGGAAAAATATTAGAGCTGGATGGGGAAGATTCTCCAAGCTTTCAGATTCACAATTGGAAAAGGTAATGGTGTTTATTTTTGGCATGATGTTTGTTGTGGTGAAAGGGCTCTAAAGCAGGTGTTTCCCATGCTCTACCAAATTTCCAGTGACAGACTGTTGTGGCTGATTTATTGGTGTTGTCCATTGGAATGTAAGTTTTTTGAGTGCGGTTCAAGATTGGGAATTGGATATGTTTGGATATGTTTGCTGATTTCTTTGACTCGTTGTACGCTATGCCGATTGACAATGAGATGGAGGATAGGATGATTTGGAATCCGAGCGGTAATAAAAATTTCTCGGTGGGCTCCTTCTATAAGGCTCTCTCAAGATTTTCTAGTGATCATTGCTTCCCTTGGAAGGCTATTTGGAAATGCAAGATACCTCCGAAGATTGCTTTCTTTATATGAAGTGCATCTCTTGGGCAGATTCTCACCTTGGATAATTTGAGGAAATGTGGTCTCATCATTCTAGATTGGTGCTTTATGTGCAAGAAAGATGGGAATCAGTGGATCATCTTTTGTTACATTATGAAGTGGCCCAGTGTTTATGGAGAGATTCTTAATCAGACCGGGGTGGCATGGGTTTTGCTGGAAGAGTTAGGGATATTCTGAAGTGCTGTACAGGAATGTGGAGAATGATCCCTCATTGCATTATGTGGTGTTTGTGGATGGAGAGAAACAAGAGGTGCTTTGAAGACACGGAGTGTTCTTTGGGTGAACTGAAGCGGTTTTTTTACAATTCTTTACTTTCTTGGGCTTCAGCCATTATTTGTAATACGGACAACCTTCATGATTTGCTTGTATCTCTCACTAGTGCTTAGTTGTAATTAGGCGTGTTCGTTATATACTGCCGGTGCACTTGGGCTATGCCTTTTCTATCAATAAAACTTTACTTTTACTTGTAAAAAAAAAAACAATGTTGTCTTTCTTTTGTTAGTTCATTTGTCATCTAATAAAATTTATAGAAACTACCAATTAAGTTATTTACATGGTTAAAGCATGTATGGGACCATTATGAAGATGTATTTGATTGGGAAAATGCACTGTGCACTCTCAATCATCCATTATGCAATGTAGTAACCAAACTATCACTTTTGACTCATTGCACTCTCCTTTTGGCAAAGGTATGGGGCACAAAAGTTCCAATATGCACCCTGCGTTAAGATCCAACAATTAAATTATGTTGCACCACGTATTTTTCCTGTATCTTAACAGCCAAATTTGGATTGAGGGTGATATTGAACCAAAAGTGAGATTTTGAGGGCACAATGAGTCAAAAGTGGTAGTTGGGGTACGACATTGCACAAAGACCTTCTTTGTTGGTTAAATGCTTATTTTTCCCATAAATGGGATAAGCATGTTGCTGTCAACTTTAGTAATTTTGAGACAAGTATTAGGAAGTTGACTTTGTGCTAAGATTTCAGGCACTGGTAGCAGTGGGCAATATATTTGGAGCTCTCAGCCGGATCTTATGTTTTGTTGTGGTGTTCTCTTATTTGATTCTATTATGGATGTTATAGTGACTATTACGTGAGTTGGTCTCGTGGGAAAACTTTATTGGGGTCTGAGATTGGTGAAGATGGTGGGAGTTGTTGGTTAGAGTTGGTATATGCTTGTTTGGACATTTTGTATGAGTGACAGGTTGAACAGGTTCAAGTTGAATACTAGCATTTTATGGGGACAACATAGGACCTATATATGTGTAACAGTCCAACCTAGCTTTATGCATGTGGACAGTTTCTTTAGGCAAACTACTAATGATAGAAAACTTTCAAAGATATGTATCACATTGTACTTAAAAAAAGAAGAAGATATGAATCATATTGTTGGTTGCTGTCATATGTGCAATCACAATGTTAAGATCATGGATCGAGATTTGCTGCATGGATCTTGGGCTAGAAAACATAGATTTGTTAACAATCCTCTTTTTCATGAAAATGATATCAAGTTCTCTTGAAGTCGAATCTCCACCATGACCTTTACTACATGTAATAGTATGTATAAGTTCTTAATTTGCACCCTACTTTAGCTATTCTTCTTTTGATCTGCATCACATTGTGGATAAATTGTGCATATGACATTGATGGCAAAGTAAGAACAGCTAATGCTAACAGGTAGATTGTACTCCTCCACAAATACAGCTACTCTTCACCATTTGCTTTTCTACATGCGGATCAAAATAAGAATAACATATTTTGGCATTAGCTATTCATATCTTGATCTGCATCACGTTGTGCATAAAATGTGCTTTAGTTCATTTCTCTTTCGTGAATATCAGTCATTCATGATTTCCATTATTTCAGGTAATAGATGCATGTGCAAAAGGAAATTTGGGCCGTTTCATTAACCATAGCTGTGACCCTAATTGTCGTACAGAAAAGGTGAATTGTGTTATATTCTGACTCAAGGATGAAGAAACTTTCTGCTATTACATTCTTGTAATTCGTTACTGCAACAACTTTCCTTATCACAAAAATTAAGGTAGCTGACAGTTGTCAGTGATGAACTTTGCATAAATGCTATTTGTGATGCACTCCCCCCCTTCCATTATCGCATTTTGAAATGTAAGAACATTGGGTTTCCTTTTTGTTTTGAAATGCACCTCAACCTCATTTCATTAGTCTCAGGTGCTTGAGCTTTAATCCCCAAATGTTATTATTAATCAATTTTCCTACTCTCTTATAAATACTTATTTATTGAAATGCTTTCTGAGCAGTGGATGGTGAATGGAGAAATTTGCATTGGACTATTTGCATTAAGGGATATTAAGAAGGTATGCTTGCACCTTGCATTAGTTACTTTCATCCCTAGATCTTTGGTTGTTGTCCCCATGAACACACTATATTTCTAAGTTGACACTTCTGTATAGCCATATCTCAATCCCACAGATTGCAACCAAATATCAGCAGGGATTGTTTCAGAAAATTTTACTTTTGAGCTATATACGTGTGATTCAGATAAGAATTTATAAAATTTTCTGAAGCTTTGAAGTTGTGATTTCCTCACCCTTTAAGGTTTGATTGCCTAGGACAACTTGGTGTGATTGCCTTGGCTAGATTCTCCTTTTGTTTCCAAATTAGTTTCAAACAAGCTGCTGCTAGAAAAGCCATCAAGATTCACTTTTTTAACATTGAAACCAACCAAGAATCCATCGAGGAATTTAAGTATATGATGTGGATCAGTGCTAGGATCTTTCTGTAAAATATTCTGGTTAAGTTTTTCAGGGGAATAATTGGGGGTGCCATGAAGAAGACAAATTGAGACTGAGAGGTTATAATTGTATTTGACACATTTGGAAGTCTAATGCTGCTCTTCATGGTCTCTCCTTTGGAGACATTGTTACTGCCTAATCATTTTCTCCCTTTGTTGTTTGCATTTATAACCATCATCCCCTATTAAGCTTGAGTTGTTGTGTCAGGATGAAGAGGTGACATTTGACTACAACTATGTCAGGGTGTTTGGGGCTGCTGCCAAAAAGTGTTATTGTGGTGCACCTCAATGTAGGGGCTATATTGGGGGTGATCTTCTTAATTCTGAAGTAATTGTTCAAGGTGATTCGGATGAGGAATTTCCAGAACCTGTGATGCTTCTTGAAGATGGTAAAAGTGTTGATAGCTTTGATTGTACCGAGATTCAAAGTGCCAAGAGTATATTAAAAGCTAGACGTGGAATGCATAAAGCCACAAATGATGTTGTGAAATTGAAAAGTACCATAGAAAAGGATGCCATGAATCAATCTGCTGCTTCCCAATTACACAGCTCATTGGATCTGGAGGTATCCAAGGAAAGGTTACCATCTTTTGTTCAACCAGTAGTGATATCCCAACAAACTGAGGATATAACAAGCAAACCAATGCCTGCTGTTCAGAAAGAGAATTCCAGAGAAGAGGAGACTGTGAACAAAGCCTCATCCTATGCAGATGGACTAGAAATTTCTCCAACATTGACTCTTAGCAGATCGTTATTTGATGGCACTGATGCTAATATGAAGTCCAAATCTGACACAGTTGAAGACAAGCGAGTTTCATCAAAATCACGTTCTCAGATGAGAGTTTCTCGATCATCTAGTTCTGTTAAAAAAGGGAAAGTGAGTAGCAATTCTCTGAATACAAACAGAGTTCTGATGACAGCCATCAAATCTCAGCTGCTGTCTATTAAACCAAAAAAATTGCTGGCAAGTTCTTCTAACGGCCGCTGTGAAGCAGGTTTGCAACTTTCTATTTCACTTGTCTTGACTATTCATTCATTTCAAACGGGATACTATATTAATGGTTAGTGCCTTTATTTATCAAAAAAAAAATATTAATGGTTAGTGCCCTGCAATGCTCACAGTTGAAGAGAAACTTAACGAGTTGCTGGATAATGATGGAGGGATTAGCAAACGAAAGGTATGCAATTTTAATGTTATTCAAGTTGATACTTTGATTTGATAGATTTGATTTAGGTAGCTCAAAGGATGATGTTTACAATTTTGCATAGAAGATTGTTTTTATGCCGTGTCTCTCGCTTTACTACTGGTTCAGTCACTTCAAATATTGGCAGAAGATTTCTGGGTGGTTCTTGGTGTATTGTGTATCTTACCTGTTTCATTCTTTAGATCCCTTATGATCATCATTTGTTTTTTTTACTATTTTATGACCATTATGTGTCTAAATAATTGAAAAATCGTTATTACACCTCAAGGGCGTTTATATTGACAATAAAACATGTGTTTCCATGTCCTGTTACTCTGTATAACTCGTAATTTCATATCCTTACAACTTATTAATTTTACGTCTGCTGAACCCTGCATTTACTTCCATTCTCTGAAGCATTTAGTCTCACTACAACTAATACGTACATCTTTTGCATTTGTACCTCATATATGCATGTAAAGTTGTGGGTACTCGATGTTTTAAGCCATGTTATTTTCTTGCAGGATGCCACTAAAGGCTATTTGAAGCTTCTGCTTCTCACCGCAGCGTCAGGTGATAGCGGCAATGGTGAAGCAATTCAGAGGTAAATTTTATATTTTTCATTTTCATTGGATTTTTTTATATTGTAATTTACTTCACTTTCTCATGGTATATAGGTCGTTGATTTATATGTGTGTGTGCATGTTTAAGTGTTTATTTGATAACATTTTATCACTTGTTTTCCTGTTTTATTTTTTTGTTGTAGTAATCGAGATCTTTCAATGATCCTTGATGCTCTTCTGAAAACAAAATCGCGTGCAGTATTGATCGATATAATCAACAAAAATGGTAGTCTATACTGTGCTTTGTCACATACTCTACAACTAGTTTCTGTGTTGTTGGGGGAATTAAAGATACTGTAGTGGGGCCTGCATTCCTTTAAAGGATTACTGTTGCTTTGTTTTTCAGGATTGCGGATGCTGCACAACATGATGAAGCATTACAGGAGGGATTTCAAAAAGATTCCTATCCTCCGGAAGCTTCTCAAGGTGCTTCCATTGCTGACCCTGGATATATCAATGGATTTAGTTTTCTCTGATCATGACTATGGGATTAGAATAGCACCTAGTCTTTTGCATGAAAAATTGGTTGGCATCTGTTAATTGAGAAATGACTGCCTTCTTTGGAAATTGCACAATTCTCAAGGAAATTTGATTCCTGGCGTATACCTCACACTTCTATCATTTTATCAATTTGTAAGAAAGGAAAAGCTATAAGAAGGGGTAATTCAGGAAAGAATGAAAAAAAGATTGACTTTGACACATTACCTGGAAGGAAAAGACATGTTGCGTTTGCATGGTCTCCAAGGTTCCTTGTCATTAAAAAAAGGGGGGGTTTTATGGCTGTAAAAGTTATATGAGGTAACATAGAAGTTTCTTTTGCATTTTATTTCGACCCTATAATACCATCTCAGAACATTTTTTTGAACATGACATGAGGTTACTTATTAAAAACAAAAAACGAACATCACATGAGCATGCCTTTTACCAAAGTGGTCAAATGTCTTCTATAGCTTGGCAGAATAAAGATGCAATGAATGTTGCATCATACTATATTTTCTGATGATGAAGGAATCTTTTATGACCACCATTGTATTAGGTTGATAAGATTCCATTTTTCATAATAATAGTTGATGGTATCAAAGTATAATGCTGGCTAGCCACTCCATCACTACATAAAAAATAATGAACTTGTAAAATAATTGTTTTAAAGATTGTGTTAGTCTTACCGATGGACTAAATGATGCATGCTGTTTGTAAATGGGTCAGACTTCAATCTGGAGGGTTAAACTGTTTTTCAAATGACTGGCCAATATTTTGCCTGTTCTAATTTGTTGCTGGGAACCTTCTGCGTGTGTGCATGTATGTTTGTCTTTGTGTCTTTTTTTAAGAGTTTGATTGGGCTTTAGTAGAAGCTAATAAATGGGATCGCTGTCTTTAGGCTTTTGAATGGGGAATAGAAAACTGACGTTCCATTTCTGCAGGGCTTAGAGTATTTGGCAGTGAGGGACATACTTACACCTGAACATATTAATGGGGGTCCTCCTTGTCATGGAATGGAGAGGTTAGAAGATATTATCAAATTTTAAATTGAATCTTCCTACTATGATGTTTTGGCCTTGCCCCTGGATTGTTAATATGTTTGTTTATAAGATCCTTCCTAAAACTTATGGCGCTACAAGTTTTCTCCACTTTTTGCATGCACATGCACAGAGGGAGGGACTTTTTCAAGGGGCATTTAACTGAAAACCAAAAGGGGAAGGAGTATGGAAATTTAAAAAATAACATGGGGGAGAGGATGTAGCTTTTGACAACTTCAAAGGGATTGGCCTCACTCTGGAAGTGATTTTTTTGTATCTTACAAAACAAAAGGAAACCAAATTCAGAAATATTTTAATGTTTGTGACTATATATAGGCTTCTTTCACCATGTTTATAACCTAAGAATTACTGCTAGCCTGTTGAACATAAATAGGCATAAAGGCATGAGACAAAAAATTGCCCAATTGACATTACTGTATCTGAAGAATTTTTAAATTGTTGAGGTAGGCTGATTGCCATCCCCCAGTGAATTTTGAACGGACTTCTTTATGCCCATAATTATTCCCCAGCTTATTCTTTTTCTTTTTTTTTTTATTATAAGTAAAAAGGAAATATATTAAATCATGAAAATAGGCAAGGCCCGAGTACACATGGGGTATACAAAAGAGCCTAGATACAAGCTAAGAGCTGCAAAAAGCAGCGTAGAGATCATTGAAAGAAGTGCCATTCAGTACAATAGAAGAAGCCCAAAGTAATAGAGTATGATAAAACAAAGTCCCTAAACCCTTCCGGTGAACGCTCCTTCTCCTCAAAATAGCGACTATTTCTTTCGTTCTAAGTGCATCACATTAGACAGAGAGGCACAATATTCCAAATAACCGCAATCTGCCCTACCCCGGATTCCTCTCCAACATGCCAATAGCTCTATCACCCTTCTAGGCATTACCCATGGCACACCTAGCCTTGTGAAGATGTCATCCCATAAAACCTTAACTACTTCGCAATGAAGGAGTAGATGATCCGCTGACTAATTGTTGTGTTTGCACATGAAGCACTAGTCTGTTAGGTAGAGGTTGCGCCTTCTCAGCTTATCTGTAGTCAGAATACTCCTGTGGGATGCTAGCCAAACAAAAAAAGCCACTTTTAAGGGAACCTTAGTCCTCCACACGCACTTCCAGGGGAATGCATTGGAGGGGTGTGTCATTAATACCTTGTAAAAGGAATGCACTGAGAAGCTCTTGTTCCCTGAGGCTGACCAAAGCAAACGATCCTCCCCATCAGTATGTAGATTCACCACATGTAACGCGCTGTAAAAATCAACCATATCTCCCAGCTCCCAATCCTACTCCGCTCTAGTGAATCTCACTGACCAATGGATGAAGTTGGATGAGATGTCCAGATTGTCAGCAACCTTCCTTATCGAACGCAATCCTAAAAAGAGAGGGAAAAGAGATATTCAGAGCAACCTTGCCACACCAAGTGTCATGCCAGAAACTGACTCGGGTCTACCCACTACAAACCTACAATTAGCAAGAAAATCTGCCCAGCCATTGCATGTAAATTTCCACAAACCCACGCTATAGATCCCTCATACTTCATTGGAACACCAACCTCCCCGCATGCTCCCATATTTAACGTCACTAATTTCCCTCCAAAGGGCATCTCTTTCCCTGTGATACTGCCATAACCATTTACCTAGTAGAGCCTTGTTGAAAGTTCTCAAATTGCGAAGCCCCAATCCACCGTTAGGCAAAGGTGTACATACCTTTTCCCACTTGATCAAAATGGAATTTTTTCGCGTCCTCCAAACTGCCCCATAGGAAATCATGAAAGGTCTTCTCCAATCTATGCGCCACGCCTGCAGGCAAGGGGAATTAGGAGAGAAAAAATGTGGGTAGATTAGAGAGTGCGCTCTTAATAAGAGTGACTTTGCCATCTTTGGACAGATAAAGATGCTTGCAACCTGCTAGCTTGCGCTCGATTTTCTCGACAATCCCATTCCACATTGCCTTGGATTTATGGGGGGGCCCCGGAGGGAGACCAAGATACTTCATAGGCAAGGATGACACCTTGCAACCCAGAAAATCAGCCAATTCGCTTAGATTATCAACTGCACCAACTTATACAATTTCAGATTTTGCAAATTTGACCTTGAGACCAGAGATGGCTTCAAAATAGAGCAAGAAAGCTCTTAGGGAGTGAATCTGATCACGATCTGGTTCACAAGAAATCAGCGTGTTGTTAATGAAGAGAAGATGAGAAAATGAGAGATTACCATGAGTGGAGCCACCTACTGAGAAGCCCGAGATGAAACCCCCATCCACCATGCCATTCAATAGTCTACTTAAGACATCCATTACTAAGATAAAGAGAAGAGGTGATGAAGGGTCTCTTTGCCTCCAACCCTGAGAACTATTAAAGAAAGCCTTCAGGAGTGCCATTCACCAAAACAGAAAATCTGACTGTAGTGATACAATGCTTCATCCATTGGCACTACCTTTCCCCAAAGCTATACCTATCAAGTATGTGCACCAAGAAACTCAATTTACATGATCGAAAGTTTTCTCCATATCCAACTTGCATAAAATACCTAGAAAGCCAACTTTGACTCAACTTTCCAAGCATTCATTAGCAATGAGGACCAAGTCAAGTATTTGCCTCCCTTTTACAAAGGTTTTTGGGACTTTGATACGATCTTCCCCATAATTGCGCTCATCCGCTGGGCTAGCACTTTGGAGATGATTTTATAGACCCCACTCACCAAGCTAATGGGGCGAAAATCTTGCACCTCCACCGACCTTGCCCTTTTTGGAATAAGGGAAATAAATGTAGCATTGAGATTTCTTTCAAATCTCAAGAAAGAGTGAAATTCGATAAATACTTTCATGATATCCTCCTTGACAATGTCCCAGCTAGCCTGAAAGAAAGCCATTGTGAAACCATCTGGGCCTGGGGCCTTGTCTTTTTCCATCCCTTTTAGCACATTAAACACCTCCTCCTCTTCAAATGGCCTTTCCAACCACACTGCACTTGGTGAATCGATAGAATCAAAAGGATTTTTGAGGAGTTGGTCATAAAAGTGGACTATGTACTTCTTTATGGCTACCCTATCTGATATGATGCTCAAATCTGATATGATGCTCCCTTTGGAATGGAGAACCTCGATGGTGTTGGTTCTTCGATGAGAGTTAGCAACATGATGGAAGAATTTAGTGGTCTTATCCCCTTCCTTCAACCAAAGGGCTCGAGATTTTTGTCTCTAGGATATCTCCTCCAAAAGCATGATTTTCTCCAATTCAGCTACTACAACCATTTTCCTTTCATTTTCATCAACCGTGAGGGCCCCAGTCACCTCTTTGTCCTCAAATCGCTGCAATTCTTGAAAAAAATTATACCTTTGGTCATTTAGATTCCCAAAGTTCCATATTACATGTCCTTAAGTCCTTTTTCAAGGCTTTAAGTTTCCCAGCTAAGACAAAGCTGGGGGTGCCCGAGATCTGATAGGACCACCACCATGATCTAATTTTGTCCATGAAGCCCTCCACCTTCAAGCACATATTCTCAAATTTGAAATATCTCCGCCCCTCATGAAGACTCCTGCAGTCCAGCAAAAGTGGGAAGTGATCTGAGCAAAGCTTAGGGAGGCGTTTTTTACATAGAGTGGGAAGTGTGCCTCCCAGGAAGGAGAGACAATAAATCTGTCTAGTAGAGACCATGCCTTCCCGTTTGACCAAGTGTAGTCACCCCCGCTAGTGGGGGGTTAATCAAGTCTAGTTCAAGAAATAAGGTTGAAAAGTCAGCCATGGCTGACCCCGAGTTAGAAACCGAACCGAGTGATGTTGAAATCACCTCCAATGCACCATGGGCCCTCCCACCACCTACGCAAACCAGCAATCTCATCCCAAAGAAGCTTCCCTCTGTTGTCATTGTTGGGTCCATAAATGCTTGCTAAACCCCCCCAAAACCATCCTCCAAAGTAATGAAAGAACATGCAACCACAAACTCACCAATAAACTCCTCCACCAAACAACAACTCTCTTATCCCACATCACAATAATGCCCCTTGATGCGCCCTTTGAAGCAAGACTAGTCCATCCTGCATACACACAATTTCATAACCTTCTTATTCCTATCCACATACTTCAATTTAGTCTCCTGCAAACAAATAATGTTTGCCTTCCAATCACAGATTAAGTTCTTCACTCTAAGGCATTTGTTTGAGTCATTCAAACCCCGAACATTCCATGGAAGGATCTTGGGCTTCATGGATCACCTAGGTTCACCCTATCCATAATCCCCCTTGCTAACGCTTTCATCCCTTGATTCATAAATTTTTTTTTTATAACATCATAGCCTCTTTATCTCCCTTTCTCTTTTGATGGCGGATCGATGTGAGTGAAACTGTCCTACTACAATGGCTGTGAATAGCGTTGTCAATTGGTCCTCAAAACCAACGCAGGAGATCCCTGCGCAATGTCGAATCTCTTCAATACCTAATCTGACTATGGATCAAACCGTAGTAATGCTGGGGGCAGAGAGCGGATAGGATTGGGATCAACCCCTAAGTCCCCAGTTCAGTGAAAGGCACACTGTCTCCAGACCCAGTTGGAGACTTAGCTAAGACGTCTCTTCAAAACCAGTTTCTTCCTCTTCCTCAACTGAGCAAAGGACCCTGGAAGGGATCTCAAGAGCTTCCATCGAGAGAGGATCTGTGGGGACTACGAATAGGGGTTGGCTAGCATGGGCATCGACCATTGGATTCGTGGAGACTTCATCCTGAGCCGAGAAAGGGTCCAGGTTGCAACCCAAGGGCTCGACTAAGCAGATCGGCCCTTTTCTGTGGCGGCATCGAGCCTCCGATGGCCTGAGAAATGGTGGCAGCGTCATTTTTCTCTCCATACAACGCTGTCGATGTCGATGTTGTCGTTGCCATGCCCTTAAGCCGCACAATGTTAGTGCCGGTAGGAACGATGGGGTTCGGCGGTGATGTCTGTGTTGTCGGTGGGGTTGTCGGTGAGGGTGTCAGCGAGATTAGGGCACTCGATCCTGATGAGGAGGTCGGGCCCGAGATGGATCTGTTGTGTGATGGGCATGGTGGGTCGCGGGCACGGTGGGCGTGGTGGGATTCCAGGTCACAAGCCCAACTCGATAAGAGTTTTTGCGCAGGCCTAATCCATGGGCCTCTTCAGTAAGCATGGCCTTTCCAGATCCATGGGCCCCATTTCTTTGGCCCATTAGCGCACTTAAGCCCCAATCAACCTTCCTCATAAGAGCTGAAATCTCTTCTGATAGTCCTGACAAATGGCCTCTGACCTCCCACAGCACCCCTTCTACATCTCCCAACATAGGACCTGCGACAGGGGCTCCCCTACTACCCATGTCAGTGATAGGTTTGCTGCACAACCTTTCTCCCATTGCATGCTTCCTGTTAGCCACCGTGTTAGGGACACTCCTTGCCGGCAAGCTCAGTGCCGCTGCATATGAAGCCCTGTTGGAGGGTGGAAAACTCTCTTCCTCCAGTGCCACTGTATGTAGGGGTGATAAACGGTCGGTCTGGGCCGAATGAATCGACTAGACCGAGACTAAGATTGGTCGGTCTCGGTCCATGTTTTAGAGGACCGAAAAGTTTCGGTCCGGTCCACGATCCCGGGTTTTTACATCTCGGACTGGACCGAATGAAAAATATATATATATTATATATATTATTCATATAATAATTGTACAATTTATTATGTAATTTTCATCTAACCTATCACTATTAACAATATAAAATTTTAAATATGTTATTAACACTTGTTAATATTCTATCAATTAACTAATATATAATATCAATTAGTTAATTATATAGTAATTATATAAATTAATAATATAATTTTCATCTAATTTATTATCATTGACCATATAAAATATTTTTTTATTGAGTTTGTTACATAATCCACATTAATAAGTCACTTAATTTTAATTTAGTATTTTAAATAAATTTTTTTATTAATTGATTTAAAAATAATAATAATAATAATAATTAGGCCAAACCGAATGGACCGCCCGGACCGAACCGATAGCTACCGGTCCGGTCCGGTCCCTATAGGTGTTCGGTTCGGTCTGGTTCGGAAAAATGATGGATTGAAAATGTTCGGTCCATCGCCGGACCGGAATGACCGATTTGCACCCTTAGCTGTATGTGGTGTCTCCCTTCTTGGATGGTGGCCAGCAACTTTACCCAGGTGGTAAGCGAAATCCTCCCAGCCACTGCCCTTCAAGCCTTCAGGAACAATCACCGATCCCCTCTTCTTTTCAAATCCAATTCCGCCCAAGTGCAAGAAGCACCCCCTGGCATATACGTGCCTTTGAATAGCAAGAACTCCATTTCCCACCCTCTTTTGCCTAAAGAAAGTTTCCCGACGACGAGAGGCTAGCCCTTCCTCCACCATTTGGACCACCCATGAAGCCAAATCTCTGTGTACTACAATGGATGTGACCAATCTTCTGCTATGTTCAGTAATACGAATGCCACTACCCCCCTCCAACGTGAAAACAAAGGAATTTGATTCCACCTTGAAAATGAAACTGACTAATACAAATACCTGAAAACCTGACTAGGAGTTGAGTGAATCAACTCCGGCGAGAGGCGCCGGAGATGAGTTTACGTGCGTGCATGAGAAAGCATGAGAAAGCTGGTGATAGTAAAGTCACAGAATCGAACTCAAACATTCCCCTTTTTCGATATATTTTCAACACCAAAACACTTTGGTTGCCATGTTATGCTATGCTCGCAACCCTAGCATAAACCTAGTAAATACTGTTAGTTTATGCTACCTTCTCTTTATATATCAAACAACTTCACCCCAGCTTATTCTTGGTTGTAAAGATACATGCTTGCCAAAAAGAAAAAAGAATAGGACTAAGAATTTCTGGATCTTTGGTGAATGTCGGATATAAATATTTTTCTGCAAAGATGTGATGGCATCCAAGTGCTCTCCAAAAGTTCGAATGTTATTGCTTGTTTAGATTATCCTGAAATGTGTTTTTGTTCATGGTTTGTATCACTGTGATGCTCACGTGTAACTGTAATTAAAGTGGCTTGTGGAAGGACATTGCATTTGACTCTGTTAACAACTTTTATGTATGAACCTCTAGGGGTTGGCTCAAGTGGTAAAGGCCTTGGGCTTGGGGTATGCTCCCCTAGGTCTAAGGTTCAAATTCCTTTGGGTGCAAACAATCTCTAGAGGCCATCAGACTGGAGGCTTTTTCCCTTGAATTACCCAAGGTGTATTTGCATGAAACTCCTTGCTGAGGGCCTGTGCACTTCCGGGATTAGTCGGGACGTTGTTCTTAGACACCTGGGTCTGAGGGTGGCAAAATCATAGATTTTCCGTGCCAACTCAAACCGATGATTTTTTTTCCTACTTAATTTAATGAATTATTATGATGGGCATGCTGCTCTTATTATATATCCCTGAGACGCTTGTTTCCGTGCAGCTTTAGGGAGTCAATCTTGTCACTGACAGAGCATGATGACAAACAGGTTTTTTTTGGCAAACTAATTCCTTAGCCTTCTGAATTTCATTTAATATGCAATAATTGTGTCATTTGTCTTATCTTATATTTATGGGTCAGATCGTTTCAGAATTCATTAACTGATTTCTGTCTATGCATTCTCTTGGGTGAGATTTGAATATTCACTGTATATATGTCTATGCAGGTGCATCAAATTGCAAGGAACTTCAGAGATAGGTGGATTCCTAGACCTGTTCGAAAAGTTAGCTACTTGGACAGAGATGATGGGAGGATGGAGATTTTACGGGGTTCAAACTGCAACAGGTTTTTGTCATCAAACAACTATTGGCATGATCAAGATGCAAGACCTACGGAGGCAATTGATTGTGTGAAGCAATCAATGGTTGCAATGCCCTCATACGATTCTGGTAACCAGGAGGGTTGCTCTGCTCCTTGTGTAGGTGGTTGCCTGAGTAGTGAGAGAAAAACACGTAAACGTAAAAGCCGATGGGATCAGCCAGCTGAGACAAACCCAGGTTTGAGATCACCCCTTAAGGAACAGAAGATTGAGTCTTCATCGATACAGCAATTTGAATCCTGGCCATTACAAGGAGGCAGTGTTGAGGAGGCTCTGGGTCATACGGACACAGTAAGCAGAAAGAATAGTAATTTCCATGGTTGTGTTGATGATCACTCTCAGCAAGATGAAGCTTTTACGGCTGACCGTGGAAGGCAGAACATCCCTGATGATGCTCCACCTGGGTTTTCATCTCCCCAAGCTCAGGGTTTATCATATGCTTCATCAGCTGCTATAGATCTCCATCAACAAAATGTTTGCCATATGAAGCATCCTTTTGATGCAGTTGTTGGACAGCCACAGGGGAAGTTCATTGCTCGCTTGCCTGTCTCGTATGGAATGCCCTTGTCAATCGTACAGCCTTTTGGCACACCCAATGCAGAAAGTGTAGACGGCTGGTTTATTGCTCCTGGCATGCCTTTTCATCCTTTTCCTCCATTGCCTCCATTTCCCCGGGATAGCAAAGATCGTCCAACTTCTCATGCTTCTAATCCTTTGTCGATTGATCAACCTGCAGTAGGACAAAGGGACGGCTGTTATCCCACCCCTTGTCACGCAGATGAAACCCTTAAAAATTTGGACATTCCAAGTTCATATAGCCAACAGCCATTTAAGCGAGCGAGGGAATCCTCATACAGCTCGGGAAGGAGGTATTTCAGGCCGGAGAAATGGAATGCTACAAAAACAGGGCCCCCAAAGCCGCCCCCATGGCTTTGGAAAAGGAATGGGTGGGGACACTTGGCGGACAGCTTGAGAGGTTCTTCATGCAGCAAACGTATAGGAAATGTAGCAAATGAGGCGACCAACTCATATTTACCAGAGGATGTGAGCTGTAGAGGAGAAAAAGCTGGCAATAATTTTTATCAGCATTCCCAGAACCAAAATCATCATTGATTTATAGAACAAACTCTGAAGATCTACTTGATTTCTTCAATACTTTCCATTCTCAATTCTTTTGTTTCCAAGTTTATATCTAATGAAATCTTAATTAATTTCAGAATTCCAGCCCTCTTAGTCTGTTATACCATACCCAGGCGAAAAAGCTACCCCAGTTCCTGTACCGAATAATAAACTCAAGAGTCCACCCCTCGAAGTGAGTCATTCATGTGTATGTATCATTTTCTCATTGAAATTTGGAAGGCTCGTGCATTTTTAAGATGAGCAGAACAAGAGACCATTATCGATTCTTTTGTGTCTTCAAGTTATGCTCCTATTTTTTTGGGCATGATGATGCACAAGACAGAAGATGGAATTGTTTGACTGTTGTGATGCTGGAAGGATTTGTTTCTAAACAGAGTTTGCATCTCTAATAGCCTGTTGAAACTCAAAACACTATTATTTGATCAGGTCACTGACTGGTTTGTTGTAAAGGGATTAAAAGGATAATTATTGTCTAATGAAATGATTGTGACAAGACATACTGATTTTTATTTTTTATTTTTTTATTTTTTTAATTTTTCATTTGATCTGGTGTATTATTCTGATATATTTGATCAATTCTCTACTAGGAATATGGAGGAAACTAATTACACAAAAGATAGAGAATGCTAGCTCACTCTACGTCTTATCAGCCAGCCAAGAAGGGTGTTCACTTTTTCACATTAGGCTTGGCTACTCCTTGCCACGCTTTACTTTTCTTTCGTAAGTAGTCATCTAAATCAGGCTCAACTCAAATTATGGTGTCAAAACTAACCGGAGTTGGCTCAAGTGGGAAGAATCTTGGTGGTACAAAGTTCAAACCCTTGGATGCAAAGTGCAAACAATTTTAGGAGTGGTAGAAAACCAATAATCTGCCAAATCACAACCAATAATCTACCAAATCTGTGTGATGTGAGCACCTTTCAGGTCTCCTTGTCAAAAAATAAAAAACCATTGCAACTCAGCATTCAGGAAATGCCTTTCTATATGCTTTTATATTATGAATAATTCTTCTTATCGGCCATTATTCACTACCCAACACCCAACGAAAAACACTCCACACTCTATGAAAAAAAAAAAAAAAAAAGTTGTCAGGTGTGGGGGTAAATAGTAGTTGATGTATAGCAAAACCCTTATATTATTACATGTGGGCAAGCATGCTTTATTGGTATGTATATTCGAACAACATTTGATTCGTTAGATTCAGATGTGAAAGGGTAATCTCTATAGTAAATCAACTTAGAATAGCATCATGAAGATTGTGCTAAAATGAGATTCAAAGTGAGAGGGCTGACAGCTTGAGATTTCTGGAATCTTGAGACTCGCTACAACAGTTGGATACAATCTCAGCTCAAAACCTTGATACAACAAGCTTTTGGGTTAACCATCTCAATCTTATTGCTTTTGTCTGGTATGAAACTCAATCACATAGCAATCACAACAGTAATATGTAAAATATTTAATAAAAAAAATGAATGCTAAAAGGATGACAAGATTGAATTCAACAATGAAGGTGGAGATGGGGAACAGAGAAATTTGATCCATCAGGTTGGAGCAATCAATCGATTATATCTTTGGTAATTGTCACCTGTCCTTCAGTTGTGAAGAAAAAAAAAAAAAAAAAAGGTAAATAAATAATCTCCGAGCACTTTTTTCCTCACTGTATTTAATCTCACGAGTACATAAAAAATTTTCCTGCAAGATCTACCCTCCAATATGGTGTTAAAACACCTCCTTTTCACACTTAATCTCTAATTACTGACTCAAATCCATGTTTTACCACCAAAAAAGAGAAACACCATGAGAAAGAGATAAAAGAAGAAAATGGGGCTCAGAATTTTCCCTTCCATTTATCTCACTATTCATTCTATCAACCCAGAGCTACAAGTACTTCAGTCAATATCTTTTTAGCATACTTCTGATACGAACAAAGCACCATGTTCTTATTAGCGTTCTGTACCTTCCCCAGCCATCGAAGTACTTCCCAATAACCTTTATATAACTAGGCCTCTGCTTGACCAAAAGCCAGTACTCAGCAATGTTTGGCCGGCTCCTTATATACTCCTCTTCCAAATCCAAGAGTACTAAGCGAGCCAGTACTGGAATGAGCGTTACATCTGCCAGGCTAAACTCTTCTCCTGCTATATATGCTGTTTCATTCAACTGTGTTTCAACTTCATCAAGAAGTCTAATTAAATGCTCCTTGTTCACTCGCAAAACATCCTGGTTTTTCAACTTGTCTTCTGTCTCGTATGCTTCTCTCAGCTTATGATGGTAAGCTCCTGCTAGATCAGGAGCTTCAGCCATCCGAGAAATCACCACCCGCCTTATGAATTTGGACACATAGAAGCGGTACTTCTCTGGGATGTGGGAAAGTGTGAAGAACTTTGGGTCCCAGTCTTGTATCTTCTGCATCCATTCAACTACTTCTCTGCCACTGAAGGAAACACCACCGCCTGACGAGACAATAGCAATTCTTTCTATATACCTGAAAAATTCTCTAACTTATTTGTCTCCCACATCTTTGATGAAGGTAAAGTAAAATTGGAGACAATATCAAGTATGAATGCCTTCTACACACCTAAAATAAGAAAGAAGCAAGATATATGGGAGAGGAGAGGGAGCCATTTAAAGGTAATAGCAAGCATACTGATTAGCGAAACTCAGAGCTAAATCGTAACACAAGAAGTTTGTCCTATTTCCCGGAAGAAGTTTACTGAAAAGGGTAATTAAATATGGAAATAAATATAACCACAAAGTTACTGTATTGATTTAGGTGTCATCATGTTAGCCTATAACATAAGTAATTCGTGTTTGGTTGATCTCAGCCATGCAAAAGCTTATCTATAGGTAAAGCCTTGTCAATAAAGTTCTTAATTTAGAATGACCTTATCTAGTCGTTTCATGGAAAATTATGATTTCCCCACGATATCAACTTCATCATAGTAGATAAGCTGACTGAACTGGAAACCAACCACAGTGGACAACTGGCTATTGGATTATTAACATAATCAAGAATTAAAGAAGACGTGCACTTGGCGATTGCAGTTCCGGAAACCACATCCACAACAGAGTCATAGAGGCCAGTCCAAAACCGCTAATAGAATAAAGCAAGCCCACAATATGCAGGTTGAGGTGAAGTGATAAAGTACAGCAAGACAGTTTGAGTCTATAAGAGTAAGTTCCTGGGCCAGAGAGATGCTTTACTGTATATTTCGGTGGGAGAAATTATTTTTAAGTGAAGCTTTGCTCTGTTGGTGAGTAATTTCCCACTTGTTTAGTTTTAACATTGTATGAAGACATTGAAGAGATTCAACAAACATGACTCATCATATTATAGACTAACTTGAGAGGATCCAGAGCCATGCCTGTTCATCGACATGTTTCAATTCTCTTTTAACCGCTTTAAAGGTTATTATTGTTGTTGTTGTTGTTGTCTGTTTATTATCATCATAAAATATAACTATTTATTATTATTATAAAAATATAACTAAGTTAAATGTCATGATGTTTATTTTCGACATTAAGATTAACAGTAAAGGGTAAGTGAAGGATTTGACATACTGGATTATCTCAATAGTGTTGAAAATGATATGAGAGCCATTCTTGAAAACTGGAAGTTTTCCACTTGGATTCATTCTGAAGAACGAGGAGTCCATATTCTTGCCTGTTATGGGATTGACATGGTATGATGTGTAATCAATGCCTTTCTCTTCCAAAGCAAGTCTCACCTTTTGGCTATCCAAAGAGTATGGATGATGATATAGCTGCATGATTTTATTAATATCAGCTCCTATGACGTTACAGGAACTGTTATAAGTCGAGCTCTTTCATATCAACTTCAGACGTCATACACAGGGATCAAGAAAAGAGAGTAAATAAAAGTCTGCAACTGAATGATAACAGGGAGATCAATTAGCATATAATTTTCTCCAAGCAAATGGATAAGAAATTAAAATACTACACACATAAGCCCACAAATATGAATAAGAAAATATAGTGCTAAGGAATAACATTTCCAGAGTAGCAGTGGAGACAGCAAATACTATACAAAGAATGCTTTCTTCATTTTACAAGTACCGTTTTAGTAAAGGCATTGTACTTATCCACACAAAAAAAAAAAAAAAAAGGCATTCTATCAGTCTCAACCCCTATGAATTCAACAACTTATCACTATTGAGATTCTTGGGTAATATTAAGTTAATAAGTAGACTCCAGAGACAGTTTGCACACTTAAAAGTTAGAGCTTTTGTAATATAGTTGGTCTCATTGTATCTTTCTGTTAAAGCAGACCCTAAGAAATTATAGTGCAGAGACATTTTTTTTTTTATAAGTAAATTATAGCGCGGAGACATACAACCTTGTACTATAACATTCTCAATTAATATAAAGCTTGCAAATAAGACTACTGCAACAGTTTACAAATAAAATTATAGCTGTGGTCGTCGTGTCTTTCTTCTGCATAACATAAATTTATAAAAATAGATTATACCACTAAAAAGGAAAAGAGGAAGGAGAGAGTGTGAGTGAGGGGCAGAGAAATGTGAGAGGGAGAGGAAGCAGAACAAGTTCCATATATCATCTCTTCATTCTGAGTTTACATCTCCAAAAATGTCATAAAATATGCTTCTATTAAGGAACCAGAAAGTGGGGGATCATGAAGGCCTAGAATATGTTAAGATTTCAAATGAACTTTTAAGCCGAGAATCGTTCGAGATTGAACAAAGAGATAATCATTGATCATAATATTTTGTAGATTAGACTTTTTTCTTCTATCTTCATTTTATAGCGGCTAATAAGAAAAAACAAAAGGTGAGAAGATAGAGTAAGAAGGATTTCATTTACCGGAAATCTAGTAAAGATAGGATCATACAAGGAGTCTGCACCAATCAGGGATGATCAATCAGAAAACTTCTCGACTCCGAATACCTGCATAAATAAGTCAATAATAAGTGAAATGCATCTACCCTATTGCAATATAAGAATATTGTTTTCTTCCTCTTCTTCTTCTTTTCTTTTTGTTCATTTTTTAACTTTTCGTCAACCAAGCATAGGATTAATACTGATCCTGCATCAACTCCAGCATGGAAGAGGAATTTCTCGGTGATACGAGCTTGAGTTCGATCAAAGTGAGAAGGAAAATAATATATGTCATTAACGCAAATACAGAAAGCAAATTCATGCGAAAAATACACACCAATGGCACATCATGTGAAATACAATAATTACAGTTCAGAAATGCAAATTCACATAGCACCCCGCGATTCAGAAATACATTCAATGGCATATCATGCAAAACACAATACTTCTCCAAATAAGCAGGAACTGATCGACAAAGATTACTCGCAGCCAAATACAAACAAACCCAATAGACTAAAATAGAAATGCAAAATCAGAGTTTAAAAGCTTCACCAGAGAGAGTTACGAGAAAAGAAAAACAATAAAGTGATCACAGATTAACCTCCTTATACCAACCAGGAGAAAGATTCAGAAATAAGAAACAAAGATCACAGTCAAATCCACAGCAAAATTCAAGTCAAAGCACACAAACCGAGAAACATAAGTAGTAAAATAATCAACTTTACATCACCACTAGGAAAATCTATGGCTTGAAATTGTGCAAGAGACTGACAGACACTTACCCAGAAGACTTGGAAACATCCACAGCTGACGGGTATGAGATAAGCACACAAAGAAAGACCCCTTTTAAGAGCTGTTAGTAAAAAGACCCCTTTCTGGTGGACTTCAGAAAGGCATTAAAAGGGGTGAGCAAGAGAGAGAGAGAGAGAGAGAGAGAGAGAGAGAGAGCGCAAAAAAAAAAAGAGGTAAAAGAGAGAGAAGAATACAATAGGAAGAATGCTTCCAAATGGAAAGCGAGAGAATCTACTATGATCCATACGCTAATGCCTCAAGAGGCAAGAAGGAAGAAAATGTAGGGCTACTCGCTTGGATACGAGGAGTGAAGACGTATACGGTAAGATTGACTGCACACGTGTACGTGTTGGCCAGATTCTCTGCATGGTAACTTCTACTGTGAAGGTCTTCTGAAATCCAACCAGTTCCCAGTAGTTTAAACATGCTAATGCATATTAATCTTTGTTTGGAGAACTAACTTTCTCTTTACTTTTGCTTCGATTGAAAGAAAAAGACGATAATTACTAATACAAAAATTTTACAGTCAAGTTCAAACATGAAATATACAATGGATTGTAATTGCTGTAATTGCTTTGCCAATGCCAAAAATTAAAAAAGGAAACCCTTTTCTTGATCCAATGACCTCGTACCATCAAATTTTTATCAATAAGTCATGATATATATTCTTCTTGCTTTTGTCCTGGTTGGAATAATGTCAGGATTAAAAATTTTATATACAGTTATTTTTATATATTATTTATATATTCTATTAATATAATTGATTTAAGTCTAGTTTGTTTTCAGCAATAAGATGAGATGAAATTAAAATTAAAAAATTGAATAAAATATTGTTAAAATATATTTTTTAATATTATATTTATTTTAAAATTTGAAAAAATTAAATTTTTTATTTTATTTTATATGAGAATTTAAAAAAATTATAATGATGAAATGAAAAAGTTTTAAAATTTTTAAAATTTAAAATTTTAATCTTAAAAACAAATAAGATCTTAATATTTTTTTAATATAAAAAAAACAGCATTAACTAATTACATCAATAAAATGCATAAAAATACGCAAAAATAATGGTTGGCAGCAGAAAAGACATTGATTCTACCCTACTTGTAAATCACAAACTTCTATGATGATTATAAGATTGATTAGGAGGGACCCGCGGAAGTTCTTTTGCTAAGACCAGCGAGGATGGGATAGTGCTGATATAAAAGGTTAAAGGAGGAATAACTTTTTCTAGGCCACCAAACAGCTTTGGTTGGAGTTTGGACACATGTGGAACAACTTCGCGGGGCAAATTCTGGGTGCGCAAAAACGCAATCTTAGCGTAAAAGTTCCGAGTTAAAAGGTTTATTGTGACAATGTACTATTAAATTATTATTACTATTATTATGTCTTTGATAATTGGAGATATGGGGAAGTTGGAACACCTAAGGTCAAAGAAACCCAATCTGGACACTTCTTCGAGTTGGGTAGGTACTTAATAAATGCTACAAATTCGATGGATTCTCTCTTGTGGCTATATATATTTCCTTTGTTATTTTTCGTTTTCTAAAATGAAATTTTTGCTTTCTTGAAATAGATTGATCGTATTTTTCATTCCAAATTATTTACGGTAATTATTAGATACAGTCATGTTACGTCCATTCTTTTTTTTTTTAAACAAAAGAAAATAATACCACCATTAAAAATAATAGATTATTTTTTTACGTGGATCATAGATTTATTTATTTTTTTCCAATCGCATGCGCATATCTTATACAGTATATAATTGTATAAATCGTTTCCCGATTATTAAAACTGTCATTTTAAAATAGAAAAATATTACTTTTCATCTCCATACCATATACTATATGATTTTTCATTTTTGTCATTCTATTTAAATACATATATTTACATATCGATATGTATATTTATATATCAATACCTAACCAATAACATTTGACCAATAATGATCATTAAAATCAATGATAAATAAGTTTATAGTGTTATTAATAATGCCCTATATCTCATAATTAACTATACCTATACCTATACTTGGGGTTTTTAGGTGCATGCGTGTGAGAAATTGTTTCATGAGTTGTGTATGTGACGATTATTGCTTAAAAAAAAAAAAAAAAAACCGGTTTCAAAACCAATGATTGGAGTCCTAACAAGTGGCCCAGATGCAGCTTCACTGATGGGCTTTTCAGTGATGCCCTAGCCTTACACTGGGCCTGCTAGAATTCCAAAGATGTACCTCAGGGCCTCGCAAAATGAATCCAAGCAAGTATTATGGAGCTTGTTGGATAAGCCCTAAACCTGTCCAATCCTCATTTAATTATTCTTAATGTACAACTCCTGTTAAGAAGGGTGCATTTTGAAGTAAGAAGTAATATCATTAAACTGTTCTAGATGAGAAATAAGAATCAAATATCATTCAATTATAAGCTCATCAGCAAAGGAAAGGTATGGCTCAATAACGTTATTACTATAGTAAGAACTAGTACATTAGAGGTCATGAATTCGAATCTATTTAAGGTTAGGTTTGGATAATGAATTGTAACGAGAGTTGAAAATAAAATAAAATATTATTAGAATATTATTTTTTAATATTATTATTATTTTATCATTTGAAAAAGTTGAACTGTTGATTATATTTTGTGTAAAAATTTAAAAATTATAATAATTATATAAGATAAGATGTGTAGAGATCAACTCTCAATCCAAACCGAACCCTAATAATATTAAAGATGGAAGAATAAAAGGAGAGAAAATAATCACTCTCTCAAACACAATAATGCAAGCATGGCTATGCAATCCTTGCTGCATTTTGAGAGACAAAACCTCACAAAGAAGACTAATGCTAAATATAGTCATAAAATATACAAACGCCGCTCATTCTATTTATAAAAAAAAAAAAAAAATTTATTATTAAAAATATAATTTTTTTATATAAATCCTAAATATATTCACTTTTTTTAATAGGAATGCATACCACCGGCACCGCTTACAAACCCTATAACTATATTTTGAATATCTAAAACTCTCACATGCATTGAGAAAGAGATAAACCTACTGATAGCTTTGGGCAATAAATGTAAGTCATGCTGTGACCCATAACCAACGAAAACGTGGTCACATTGATTCTAGGGCCTCTCGTATCTAATGTTTTGAAAAAGAAACTCATTTAGTCCTTCTCCCCAACCAATTTTATTATATAATCTTCTGCACATATCTTTCTTTTGGGTCCAAGACACTGTTCTAGGACCATATATTTCAAATGCTGCCGCTAGGCTTGAATTGGCCGGGGGTAGTACTAATTATTATTATTATTCATATTTCATATCACTCAAAATTCAACCCGAGGAATTATCTTTTATGTCTACAGTAAAGTAATACTTCTTTGAAAAATCTACTTTTTTCCACATTCTAGAATTTATTATTCTAGTCCCTTCTAACTATATAAAAAAAATGGGTTTCGAAAAATTTAAGAATATTGGTTAAAAATAATTATTAAAAAAAAAAAAGTTATCGAAACTGTAAGCTGTGTCGTAACGAAAGTCTTGAGTTTGAGTCTTGACTCTGCACTCTATTTCATTTAATTAAATATTTCACATGTTGGGCCTACTTATTGAGGGTCTGGAGAGTCTGTCCCATACGTGAGGGAGAGTACTGTTAAGAATATAATGTAAATAATTAAATCTATATCTTCCTATCTAAGTATTTTGTAGGCCATTTGACTTTGAAAACTCAAAATATATATATATATTTATATAAAAGAAGCTACAGTGCTCAATAAATAACTTAATTGACTTAACAATATATCCATTTACATAAATTATATAAAGATGCAATGAATCATCCAACTTTGTTGCCTGAAAGGCAGATGATCAGCCAACTGTAAGTTAGGTATAGTTCATGACTCTGTAGATTACGTTTTAGCCAAGTTAAAAAAAGAAAAGAAAAGTCTGCAACTTACGTTAATTGTTATTATAGAGAAACGAACAGTTTAACTGGCTTGGGAAGTTATAAACTACTAGCCCACCAAGGCACCAACTGTCAAGTTACGTTTCGTTTTCTGCAATCTGCATTAATTAGTTAGAAAATGTTAGGGCAGGAATTTATAATTAAAGATGATCACGAAAATAATAATTAGGAGGATTTGGACGTCTGGTCTCTTGCATGCAGCATGCTGCTGTTGCATTTATTTATAATGTCGTTTTCTTTCTTTTTAGGTTAATGTGTCGTTTTGCTCTTCCAACTCACCTTTTTTCTAACGGCCATTGTTGGGGTTCTACGTACTGACTCAAACCTGCTTGATCTAAGCAAGAATCATTACACGTAACCGCCACAAGAAATTAGAAACCATATATATTCATGCAAGTTAGCTTTTCTTAAATTATTATATATTGCTTTTTTCCTGATATTAGGCAGAGATTTAGGCATGCATGCCCCAAAGTCGTATCGTTTTTTCATGTTTATATCAATCAATATCATGTGAAAGTATTGTTGTTTCGTGAAATCCAATTAAAGTTATGAGGAATTTGTGTAAAATTTGCAGTTCTTTTTATTGCTCGATCGATCCTATATATATATTATCTATGTTGATGGAGTAACCTCTTGGCTAAAAGGTGGGTTAATTGGTGGGTCCAATGCTTCAATGAGAAGGCTAGGACACTTAGAACACACATTAATGGAGTTTAATTAGGGTTACAAATTGCTGCGAAATTTCTTGCAAAGAACTAAATCAAACATTTTGATTATTCTTTGGTGGGGTATATCATGAATAATGTATGTTAAAAGTTTTGGGGCTGACCAGTATATTTTATATAAGATCATGGAGTACTTTTGTTTATGTACAATATTATTGAGTTGCCAATCTTTCTCCGAACCTCGACTTGATTAAATTTCAGGTATCAATATACCATAAGATATAAGCATTGTAAGATTCACTTTATTTATTTATCTCTCTCAGCCGCTCTAAGGCTCCGTAATTTGAATATGAGTATTTAAGATAATCTGTGAATAGTAACGAAAATAGTAATGAATAATTTGTAAATAGTAATGAAGTGGTCTAAAAATATCTGAGAACAGTTGTGTTCTCAAACATAATTAAATCTTAGAATTCAGATAGAAACTTTATATAATGATTCAGATGGATCACTCATGCATGCCAAATGAAATGTGAGATGCATGCACTATTTAGGCTTGTCTAGAACTTAGACTGAATTGAGATTAACTCAGTTCAGTTTAATTTTAAGCTGAGTTTGACATCCAAACGCCCAATTCTTAAATCATTAAACTCGTTTTAACTCAAAACCTCTTTATACGTAGGACCCACAACCTTTTTCAATACAACACTTCTTTATACGCGAGACTCACAACCTTTTTCAACTTCTCATAAATACATCTAAACTCATAGATCTTAACATCTAAACTCATCATAGGTGGACCCTACAAAACTCATTTCACCATCTTTACTCACTACTATTGATAAAAAAATTTAATTTATTTTAACTCAGTTCAATATCTAAACCGAGCCTTAGAGGAGGAGGGAGGCAGCTTCCTGCTATTCCAAAGCTTTTTTTGGCTGTAGTACTGCTGTCCGTGATGAAAAGGAAAGCCACTGGTCCATCTTCACAAAAAATTCACGTACATGAGATGATGGTATGCAACTGCCAAAATTATTGGAACCCCACAATGCAAGATGATCAACTATGGTCTATTTATTATTATTATTATTATAAAAATCAGAACCATAGATTAATTTATCTTATTAGGCCCATCCATATATGATCTGATATCAAAATTGATACGTTTGTCTGAAAGCTGTGGTCTTGGTAGGACCAAGATCCGTACGAACAACTTCCCATGAGTGAATAAAAGATATATATATATATATATATATAACAGTAGGAAATCCACGAATGAGAAGTGAGAACATTACCAATTATTACACAAAATCTTCATGCACTTCCATCGTGAACATAGTTTACATATATATATATATATATAAATAGTTTAACCATAAAGAAATGTCATAAAAATAAATTTACAAACTAATGTGGTTTGACATATCACGTTAGATTGTAAATTAAATTACTTTTATTATAAAGTAGATCTAACGCATCATATGAAATTATATCAATTTACGAGTCTATTTTTGTGGGATCTCTTTGATAATGTATTACTTCTTATATATATTATCTATATTCACTGATACTCACGCACCTTAATTTATTTTTTAACCTGATCTTACAGATGATCACTTTTGTACTTGTATGGGAAACCCTTATCTGAGTGGGATTAACAAATTAAGTTGATCGAGAAAACATCATGAAAATCTTGAGAAGATCAGTGTAATTCATCTCGATTAATTCACTTGATATTGTATTTCTAAGATCACTGATCAGACTGAAAAGTAAGATGATAAAAATATCTCATATTTTATAATATTAAACAAGTACTATCAACCAAAACACCTCTCTCTCTCTCTCTCTCTCTCTCTCTCTCTCTGTTCTACAGTTTCTGTGTTCTAGCTACGTATGTATAACTATGATATCTATGTCTTTTTCAGGTCACCTTGGCTAAAACAGCGCCACTTTCAGAGCAAAAATAATTGAATTTTGTGGTATATATTGGGCAGAAGCATGTATAAATGTAACGTACAAGTATTGCCCTCGACCATATATCAATCTATTTGCGTACACGTACATGGAATTAATTAGTGAGATGTTTGTTCCCAATTGACACGTGAAAAACCCCATATTTCAAGCCACCGACAGTGCACCTTCATGTTCACGATTCAATACATCGTATATATATGTATGTATATATCTATATAGCTAGATCTTATAATTAATATAGGTGACCCCGCTAACAAATTAATAAAGTATATGATAAAAATATCCGAAGGGGACTAGTCACTACAACGGGAAGGTGGTGGACCCCACATTCATGAGCAGTCGGATCCATCCTACGTGGAGCCCATGATCAGTCCATGACTTAAATACAAAAGTACATATTTATAATTTATGAATAATGTTAAATACAAATTTGTAGGTCTTAATTCGTAAAAAGAAAAATGATATTTATATATATAATTTTTAAAAAGTAGTAAATATGAGTTTCATATGAAAAACTTAAATTTTTTATTAAAGTTATATAATGTGTTATATAATGTCACGTCAATTTGTGAGATCTTGTATCGCAACATCTAAAAATAAATAAAAAATAAAAAATAGAAAATAAAAAAACATAGACAAATGGATCAGAAATAGTAATTCAAAGAACTAATTAAAAAGAGAGAGAATGATATATTAAAATCGAAGAACATGAGTTTTCGTTGTTTGACGATCAGTTAAAAATGAATAAAAAAGGAAATATTTCAAGCACATAAAATTTTATACGCAGTCATTTTTATATATTTTTTATGCATTCCATTAATATAGTTGATTGTATTTTTTTTATTATAAAATAATTATTTTAATCAATCACATTAATAAAATAAATAAAAAATATTTTAACAAAACTATTAAAACAGCGAGTGCCACCGACACCCTTCATAATTTTCCAAAGGATAGACATTAAAAATATATTTATTTTCGACAATTATTGGCTCCTTTTCTCTATAATAGTTCCAAAAGAAGGGATTGCAGCTTTTTCCATCTACAGGGACATTTCGGAAAAAAATAAAAATAAAAGTAAAAATAAAAAATTATGTCTTATTCCCAACCAAATAAGCAAAATAATATTTCAAGTTAATTATTGTCTCTTTCCACAAGTTTGAAATCAAAGCCTACTACAATTTTTTATTTATTTTTGAATGAAAAACTGATCTATTAATTGCATTTAATTTTATTAAAACACTTAAAAAAACTATTCTTATCAGAATAAATCATATAAATAAAATTATTACGTGTCGTTGATCCTACTATATATTCTTATCTTTAAATTTGATTTAACCAAAAATCATAATTTTTTAAAAATATTAATAAAAGTATTAAAAGAATAAGAATTGACGTGACATGGGCATTATTTTTTTAAAAACAAATACATTGTAAATTAACTAAAATTTTTTGTGTACTAAATTTACTGTCTACTGGAGGTGAGCACGTGGCAGTCAGCTTGTGGTGCACGTGTTGGGGCAGGTAGAGAGTGGGGCTCACAAGCAATGAAGATTGCCACGTGTCTGAGATCTGATTGGGAAATCACGTGAATAGCAATATTGAAACACAACCAAAGGAGCGTGGTACGTTTAAGGTGGGGTGAACTCACGGGCACATTCAATCCATCCCACCGACCGAACTCTACAATTAATGCAATTGTTCGAAAAAAAATATATATAAAGAGAAATTATATTTATAGTAATGAAATATGTAATTTTGATTTTTTTTTTAAAAATAAATAGATATAAGATTCACATGAAAAAATTAATTTTTTAATAATCAAATCTATTCTTTTTTAAAATAGATATGCGATACTTGCACAACTCATAACTGTATATAATATTATTTAAAAATTTATCTAAGCTTCAATGCTTCTTTTCTTTTCTTTTCTTTTTTTTATTTTTCTATTTTTTTAATATGGAGAAAAAAAGATTTGTATTTCTTATAATTAATTATTCAATTTTATGTGAGAGAGATAAATATGTAAATTACCGATCCGAGTAAATTTCTCTAATAATTTTAAATACTTAAATAAATTTTATGAGATTCATTTCATATGTTTTCCTCTCTTCAATTCTGGTTTTAAAATTTGATCAAGAATTCTAAAAAATCTTTATATATAACGAATGTTATGATATTACTAAAACAAATAATTAATAAAGCAATATGTATTACTACGAAGTTGCAATCCTCTTTGCCTGCCTTGATGCAACACTAAGTGATTGAAAAACTATATATTATTTATTAATTATTTAATATTACGTCAAAAAAAATGTTGATGATTAAAAGGAAAATAAAATACATTTTTCTTTAGTGAAATACAACAAATTATGAATCTGAAACAATAAATAGAAACAATTTAGAGGTACAACATATTAAGGAAATAAAATATAAAGAAATGATATTTACAGTTCTATTTTGTGCAAGCCTTGCATATTTTTCTTTAAAATAATGGATAAATATGATATTTACATGAAAAAAATAATATTTTTAATAGTATATCTCACTCTTTTTTAAAAGAAGTACATGAGACTTACATAAATTAAGACTGTATTTAACATTATTCTAAAAGATATCTAAGAGACAAAGAATACTAAAACTACTTTACTTAAAACAATATTAATGCATGTATCTTCCTAGTCTTTAGTTTTTGGCCATGACGTACAACATAAGCGTTTTTTATACGTGATTTGCGTGACGGGCAATAAGTCTTAAAAAAGTAAATTACTTGCACGACTCAATAATGATTAATTTATCATAATTCTATGAAGGCATCAAGTAATAATTTATAACTATATATAGAGAATCGTATATACAAATAGCAATGCAATATATATATATATTTATTTATGTATGCATGAATTGAGAGTCCGCAGATTGGAACCATCGACTTGGACGTACGTAAACGTAATATCCTTATCAGTTGCATATTTTAATAAGTAAATTATTAGATAATCTCGAATTAAGTAATATTTTTAATTACTGTTTTTATTTTCTTCGACTCCTATTTTATTTTGAGCAATGTTATTTACATAAGTGTTGCGCAATTTTTTTTAAAAAAATTAGTAAATACAAGACTTATATAAAAAAAAATTAAATTTTTAATAATAAATCTTACTTTTTTTCAAAACGATTTTACAGTAATTGCACTTTTCACGATTGTACGTAGCATTACTATTTTATTTTTTTGTAAAAAAAAAAACTAAATTTAGGAGCTAATTAGCCTAGAAAGTTGCTGCTAAAGATGTTTAAATAAAAAAATAAAATAAAATAAAAGAAAAAGTTAAAGCTAATTGGCATATCCTAAGAGGCACCAAGTACTGATCATAATGGTGTATGGACCAACCATGTATATAATGCAAAATTATCTTAAGTTGTCAAGTTGTACATAGTTAATTCTCAACTACTTAATAATAATAATAATAAAAGAAAGAAAATTAGATAGACCATATCAAACATTTCTTGCCAAAAAGAAAAAAAAAAAAAAAAAAACCTTAAAATGCCGCACGCTTTAGAATTATAAGGTAAAATGAACACATTCTGTTGGACCCTCCTTGGCCCATGAGAAATCTCAGTCAATGTTATCAAGAGGATGCATTAAAAAAATAAATAAATTGGAAAAAATATTTTATTAATGGGAAGTCCTTTTTATGATCCGCTACATTTGGAACTATCTTGCTTAAAAGCTATCTCAATGGTTGAGATATTTCAGAATTTTTAGAGGATTTTATTTTATTTTATTTTTAATTTTTTTGTCAAGGAGAATTCTTTATAATTTATTCATGGTTTTAAATTAAGTTAATGAATTTTACCCACCATTATCATGGCTATTTATTGTATTGATTTGGTCCAACATTTTGTTTTTTTTTTAATAGGAATAAAATCTTTTCAATTTCCCTTAAAATAGAAATTATTTATTTTAAAAAAATATTGGATATTTGATTGTTTCACTTGTAAATCTAATTCTTCCTATAAAGACATTGATAAGAATGCCTAAATATTTTGCATTAAATGAATATTAAATATTTAAAAGAAATGGAAATTATCCTTATCTATGCCTAATATTTTACTTATCAGTCACTATTCACTCTAATATTGTACACATAATTTTTTATAGAGTATGAGAGCATTTTTCATAGAGTGTGGAGATATTTTTTATAAAGTGTATAGTGTTGGGTAGTAAATAGTGGCTGAAGAGAAGAATTTTTCATATTTATAAAGATAATGACATCAAATCTTATCGAATAATTATCTAAAATTTTAGGATATACAAATCTCAGTTGTCTAATATTTTTTATTTTGAATGTAGATTAAAAAAATGAATATTAAATTTTATTTTCGTTTTTTATTATGAGAAATTAAATTTTATAAATAATTATTACTTGAAAAAAAAAAGGTGATGGACACGGATCAAATGGCCAAAAGCTATAAACTGACTAATTAAAGCAACGGTGATGATATCTTAATCCGAAAGCGATCTTTCGGAGCTAAAATAGAACGGAGTGTAAACTAAAGATTCCCTCTCCCCCACCTCTCTCTTTCGTAGTCTGGTGCGCGAGCTTGAAAAGCAAACCAACTTGAATGTTAAAAACCAAACCCATCAAAGTGTACATATATTTATGACTGTGATCACCGGCAGCAAAACGACGAGGTGGTCGGAATTAGGCCCGGAAAATTACGGTGTTTGAGGAAGAAACACCTGATGAAAATGCTGCAAACAGGCTTAGCAGCGGAAGCCCAGGCTTCGGGCGACTCCGGTGGCAGGACGGTAGTCGTGGGGGTGAAACTGGACTCGCCGAGCAGAGAGCTTCTGACATGGGCTCTTGTCAAGGTGGCTCAGCCTGGTGACCTTGTTGTTGCTCTACACGTCCTTGGGAAGGATGGTAAAGGAAAATGAAAAACGTCCTGTTTCATAGTTTGTTTTTCGTTTCGTTGAATTTATAGTTTTTTTATGAGTTGGAATGTGGGAGTAACTGGTTTTGGCTCAATTTGATAATATGTGTAGAAATTGTGGATCGAGATGGGAATTCATCTCTGCTTTCGCTTGTCAAAGCCTTTGACTCTGTTCTTGCTGTCTATGAAGGTTTCTGCAATCTGAAACAGGTAGGGTTTCTTGCAAAATTTTAAGCTTGACACTTGGTGATTTTTTCGCGGTTTTTTTTTTCACCCATTGAGGTTTTCTACTTTACTTGCTCTGCTTTTTCTTTAGTGAGAAAACCGAGCATAACAGTAAATGAAAATCAGAGTTTCTCGTATATTTTCTTTTTGGTCCTCATGCTGGACAAAGACATAAATTGTAGTTATCTCCCTGTAAGCGTATACTTTTAATGAGTGGAGAGGGTTGGTGGTAATGCTGCAGGTGGATCTCAAGCTTAAGATTTGCAGAGGTACATCGAAACGAAAAATTTTAGTTCGGGAAGCAAAATCCTATTCTGCTACTGAGATTATCGTCGGAACTGCTCGGAGCCACCATAAAATCCGGTCATCAACCTCGGTGGCTAAGTACTGTGCTAGAAAACTGTCCAAGGATTGTTGGGTTCTTGCTGTTAATAATGGGAAAGTTGTGTTCAAGAGAGAAGGCTCTCCAAAAACTGTCGGTCACTCAAAAGGTTTTGTATATCTTTGGTACTTTGTTGTTGTCCTTTTTAATGAATTTTGTCTTGTTTGTAGTACACTTCTCTTAGTTATGTACTTAATGCAGGAAATGAAGAATATGGCCCCAATAGTTTAATGAGCATGATGATGCAAGGGACATGGAGTAAGAATTCGAAAGTAGTGAACGAGGAGGGCAATGCCAACATGAGCTTAAAGGAGCAAGATTTAGAGCAAAGCTTTGCTAAAGCTGTTCTGGCTTGTACAAACAGTCCTGTAAAGCAGAAGTGCTCAATTTGTGCACCTAACTCTGAATTTCCAGATAACTCTTGTAAGCAATCTGCAGAAGAGGCCTCTGGTTTAGGTGGTGAAGATAAGCCTTTGGCTCTAACCGGAGGTGAAGATAAGTCTTTGGCTTTAGTGCCAGTTCAGAAACAAGAGGTTGCGTGTAGTTCAATTTCCATGTTGATCAAAGAATTGCCTGAACTAAAACCCGGTTGGCCACTACTCCGTCGAGCTACTCTGCCGGATCGAAAAGCTTCTGACAGGTCTTTGGTGCGGCAGATTTCGGTGGTTCAGTGGGCATTGCGGTTGCCAAGCAGGCATTATTCATTTAGCAGTAATTCGGATCATAAAAAAGTTAATTGTCATCAAAGTGAAGATAATTCATTGAGTTTAGACAGTGAAAGTGGCGCAATTGTTCCGGTGGGTACTGAGACATTGACTGCTCCTCCTTCTCCTGAATACAATTCCAAGAGGCTACCAAAGGAGCTGGAGGGGTTTCATGAGAAATACTCATCCACTTGCAGATTGTTTAATTACAAGGAACTTATCTCAGCAACATCGAATTTCTTGACAGGTTTGTCATGGATTACAATTCGTACTTGAAATAGTTTATTTGAGGTCCATTTTCTGTTAATATGGTTTACTTAAACAAGGTTTGATTCCCTCTGTAATTCCAGATAATTTGGTTGGGAAAGGAGGCAGCAGTCAGGTTTATAGGGGCTGCCTTCCCGATGGCAAGGAACTCGCTGTGAAGATCTTAAAGCCATCTGAAGATGTTTTAAAAGAGTTTGTCTTGGAAATAGAGATTATTACTACCTTAAACCATAAGAACATTATTTCTCTTCTGGGGTTCTGCTTTGAGGATCGCAATCTTCTCTTGGTTTATGATTTCTTATCAAGAGGAAGCCTTGAAGAGAACATTCATGGTACCTATTGTAGTTAATCTAAACTATATGAAGTATGAGGCTATTTTAATCACTGAATGGTTTCTAATTTACTTTTGAATGTTTCTGATTCCTTCTAAATCAGGGAATAGGAAAGACCCGCTTGCATTTGGTTGGAGTGAGAGGTATAAAGTGGCTGTGGGTGTAGCTGAGGCCTTAGAATATCTGCATAGTGGCTGTGCTCGACCTGTGATCCACAGGGATGTTAAATCTTCAAATATACTGTTATCTGATGACTTTGAGCCACAGGTGGTGTATATAGTATTTATCAAAATCTTTTACTTTGTTTCTTTTGAGTTTGGCAATGCTCATTATTATCCTACTTCGTTTCTTCAGCTCTGTGATTTTGGACTTGCAAAATGGGCGTCAACCTCTTCATCACACATAACCTGCACGGATGTTGCTGGCACCTTTGGGTTTGTAATTTCTACTCAAATAGTTTTAGTGGCCATGTCCTATCTGGAATACCTAGCATTCTCCCCCAAAAGAAATAACAGTCCCAATTTTGAGTTTTTCCCCCTAGATAACAATGAAAATTATCACTAACTATTTTATAACAATACTTCTTGCTGCAGTTACTTGGCTCCTGAATACTTTATGTATGGAAAAGTGAATGAGAAGATTGATGTCTATTCATTCGGTGTTGTACTCCTTGAGCTTCTTTCGGGAAGAAAGCCTATAAGCAATGACTATCCGAAAGGCCAAGAAAGCCTAGTCATGTGGGTATGTCCTCTTCTTTACTCATGGATCTATTAACAGCACTGAACTCGCCTCTTGATAGTACCCCTTAAAGATGGATTCACTTATATATATATATCCACATTCCCTGTCCAGGCTAGGCCAATTCTAAATGGTGGAAAAGTGTCACAATTATTAGATTCGAGTTTGGGGACTAAGTACAATCCGGACCAGATGGAGAGGATGGTTATAGCAGCAAGACTTTGTATCAGGCGTGCTCCAAGAGCGCGGCCACAAATGAGCCTTGTAAGTCATCTCTAATTCTTCTTCATAGTTCTCTCTCTAGCAATTGAGCTTTCAAGTTAGTACATAAAATTTGGTTTACCCTGTCAATAAATATTTGGTTTCCTCATGGGACAAACATATCGTTGACAAGTTTAGATACTGTATTCTTCTTGGCCACAGGTTTCGAAGCTCCTTCATGGTGATAATGAGGTTACCAAGTGGGCAAGGCTACAAGTTAATGCTGCAGAGGATTCAGACATGCTTGATGGTGAAGCTTGTCCACGTTCTAACCTGCAGTCACATCTGAACCTTGCACTCCTCGATGTGGAGGATGACTCACTCTCCTTAAGCAGCATTGAGCAAAGCGTGTCATTGGAGGACTACTTACAAGGCAGGTGGAGCCGCTCATCAAGCTTTGACTAACCACATTACTAGCAATTTGCTAGTAAAAAAATGTTCATCTCAGTTTCTGTGATTCTTTTGTATATCCTTTTGCTTTTTCCCCTCCTTTGCATTGGCCTTTGGCCCCTTGGATTTCTTTCATCTTGCAGGGTTTTGGATGAGAGGTTGTTTGTGGGTGTGCCCTCCTCCTTCCCTTGATAGTTGAGAAATTTGTCCCCATTTGTTGGGGGGTTTGTCTACACTTTAAGAAAAAGAGAGGAAAAAAACTCATGAAGAGTTTCAGTTTTATTCCTAGATCCCAAGCAGATCGAGAGTGGAATATGTTAATTTTGTAGGATGGACATGTTGTAATTCTAGAAAACTCTTTCCCAAAGTGAGCACAAGTCATTTCTAATAAGAGAAATTCGGCTGTTCTCATGCTTGAATTTATTAATGATTTGAATGCATATTTACATTTGTTATCTGACCATTGATGCATGCCAACTATGATGTGATTATTTTGCTCACAAAAGGGCTGGTTCCTGGGACTAGACTAAAGTTATGCTCAGGATCAAAGAGTGTTTAAAATTTTCTCAAAATTTTCTTACTTTCCAAACAGCTAAAACTATCTCAATCGTTAATACATTTCGATGTTGAAAAGAAATAAAAATCAAAACAATTTTCATAAAACTCAAAACCTCTCACAAAAGTATTCTTCCAAGGACCAAAACATACTTTTAATAGACCTCTCTATTTTTTTCAAATCTCAGTAAAAACATCTTTAAAAACTTTTTGAATCCAGATATATATATATATTTATATATATATTTAATGGGACTCATTGTTTTCACAATACCTCAAAAAATCTATCTCCAAAAGTCTTGGTCATCCCTCATCAACTTGCTGCAATTATTATCGAACCACGTTGTGTCTGCTTTTTTCCTCCAAAGCCACTTTTGTCCTAGATTCCTCTCTTCCACTTAAATCAACATCTTCTTTTGCATTCCCACATTTTTGGGCCCAAGCATGTTTGAACCTCACGTGGTTCTAACCCTTGGTGTTTATTCCTTTAATGTGGGGTTTTGCTCATGTAATATGTCTCCCTGACTATGAACGTCCTTATGAAATTTTGGATTATAATTGCAACCACACGTAGTCTCTTCACTTTCCATCGCCATCTTCTAAATACCTTCATGTTTTAAGAAGAATCAATTTTTCAGGAAAAATATAATTGCAACCAAGCAAATGAATAATGCCTCCCAAACATAGTGTTAGATGCTAAAGTCCGAAGAGTGTCTTCCCCACAAAAGCGACTGCTAGAGAAATTAGAACTACTGCTCTGTAGTGATGTCCTGGTCTACAGTCACAGTTTCAGGTCAAGAGGTCTCATGCACGCACAACCCATGGCCACCGACACCCACATTTACCTGATCTTCATATCTTGTAATACAATCCTCAAACATGCCCTCAATCTCCTCTCTTTCCCAATCTACTGTTCTCAGTAAAAGTAAAACGGTCACAAATCTAGGTGAGATTAGTACTTTTTATTTACAGAAATATTTATAGTTATTGTAAATACATTCAAAAGATGATAAGATAACATAAAAACATTTAAAAGTATTTCAAAATTCAAGCTTAGTATTTTTAAAATTCAAACTAAGTTTGTTGCTGCAATTGACATTTATCTTGAGAGATGCTTGGCTGAGAGATATTTGGAATAGTTGTAGAGTTTGTACTGGTCTCTTGTGAGGATGTCTCAACACATCTCTGCAAACTCTACAGTAGAGCAGTGAGACTGTGACAGTCGGGTTGGACCGTAGCAAGACAAAATAAGGAGAATGTAAAGGTTTCGTAAGGACATCTGTAAGCCAGTCTTTTGTAGATAGGTACTTCATGAGCAGCTATTTGGAAGCAACTCTATCAAGGATGAAGTGATTTCAATATGTTCATTTGGGTATGAAACGCTGGATTGGTAGTAGGGATGGGCAGCGGGAATCTGTACCACTAAATGCGGGGGGCGGGTGGCCCTGCCCGCATCTGGCCCCCTAGCAAAGGCGAGGGATGGACTGGGCACAACCTCGCCCCGCTATAATATATATTTATTATATATTTAAAAAACCCTAGTCATTAAACGATGTCATTTTATGGCTAGGAGGTTTTTAAAACAACCCAGTCATACCAAACTCCCCATCCCCTGGCCCTTTGTCTCAGACTCTCTCTATCGTTTGAAAACTCTCTCTCTCTCTCTCTCTCTCTCTCTCTCTCTTCTCTGTTTACTCCATCGTCGTTCATCCGTCGTAAGCACTACCCCGTCTACTCCGTCGCCATCGAAGGTAAGTTAAATGAATCTGTCATTGTGAATTGGAGGAAGTATGAGATTAAATGGAGGAATTGGAGGATGAGATTGTGTCATTGTGAATTGTGTGTTGCAAAGGTTCGAGTTGTGCATGTGTTTTGATGTTTGTGTTATTATTATTATTATTATTATTATTATTTGTGATTTTGTGATTTTAGGGTTTCGGATTGAAACCCTAAACTATTTAGGGTTTCAATCTGAAACCCTTGATTATGTTAGGGGTTTTAATTTTTAAACCCTTAAATTAATTTAGGGAAAGAATTCAAATTAATTTAGAGTTTCGAATTGTTTCCCTAAATTAATTTAAGGAAACCCTAAGTTACAAATTTACAAAGTTACAAGTAATTTGAAAATTGGTTGGGTTGTTTGTTGAATATATTAATTAATTTAAAAATTGATTTGAATACGTACAATTGATTTGAAAATTGTATTTTATATTAATTGCTTAAAATTGCTAACTATACAATTGATGTTAGTGGTTGTGAATCTGTGGTGTTGCTATGAATCCTTGATGTTGCTGTGACTTTGTGGTGTTGATGTTAGTAGCATGTTTTCATTTCAGATTTTTGACTGTTTTGGAGAATCAGCAATGCCTAGTCCGACAGATTTTAGTGATAGCTCTCCTACCCCTACCCCAACACCTAACCTTACACCTGCCACTAATCCCACGAACCCTATGGAGACGAGACCTTACCCTGCCTCTAAACCCACACAAAGCAAGAAATCAATTTCTGTAGTTTGGTCTCACTTTACCAAACTAGAGGGTGATGACCCCAATAACCCTCAAGCAAAGTGTAACCAATGTGGTAAACTCTATGGATGTTACTATAGGAAATATGGTACATTACAATTAATGGTTCACTTAGAAGAACAATGCAAAAAAAGTCAAGCATTAAAATCCTTACAAGAGAAGAGTCAATCTAGACTAGATATTAGACTATAAAAAAATGTTGGATGGGAGTAGTGGGGGTTCAACGTTGAAGGGGTATAGTAAATATGATCTCGATGAGTGTAGAAGAAAGTTAACTTGTATGATTATCATGGATGAGCTACTTTTTCAGTTTGTGGAGTATATAAGGTTCAAAAAATATTCTAATTACTTGGAACCTAGATTTAATCTTAATTATCGCCACACAGTGGCAAATGATATTAAAAAACATTACAAGAAAGATAAAGATTTGTTGAGGAGCCAATTGGTGAGTCAAGTGATTTGCCTTATTACTGATACTTGGACATCTATGCAAAATTATAATTACATGTCTTTGATTGTGCATTTCATTAATTATGATTGGACATTACACAAAAAAAATTATTAAATTTTGTCAAATTTTCAATCACAAGGGTGAGATGGTTGGGAAGGCTTTGGAGGCTACAATAAAGGAGTGGGGGTTGGCACAACTTTTGACAGTTACAGTTGATAATGCTTTGTCTAACGATGTCGCCTTGGGTGGTCACTATTTGTATGTTAGATGTGTTGCACATATTTTGAATTTAATTGTTAGTAATGGTTTGAAAGATGTTGATGACTTGGTTGCACGAGTCAAAATAGCTGTGAAATTTATGAGATCTTCTCCTGCTAGATTGGAGAAACTCAAGACTGTTGTGAGAAATGTGGGCTGACATCCAAAAATGACATTTGTATTGATGTTCCTACAAGATAGAACTCAACCTTCTTGATGTTGGAGGTTGCCCAAGAATATTAGGCGGCCTTTGAATTATTAGGTGATGAAGAAATTTAATATGTCAAATATTTTGACGAGCATGAGGGATTAGAAAAGCCTATTGATGATGATTGTGAGGTTGTTACTACTTTTGTAGAGTTTTTGAGGCTTTTCTACGAGATCACATTGAGGTTATCTGGTTCTTTGTACCCTATATCTAATGGTTTCTGTCAGCAAATATGTAAGGTGAAAGAAGAATTGGATGAAATGTGTAGGGATGACTATATTAGGATGAGGGAGATGACATTAATGTTGAGAGTCAAATATGACAAGTATTGGGGAGATTTGAGTAGGCTAAGTATTTTGTTATATGTGATTGTTGCTCTTGACCCCCAGATCATAGGGCTGTAGAAAGAACCGAGAAACCGACCTAGACCTACTCAGACCGATCGCCGGAACTCAGAACCGGCCAAAACCAGTGGAGAACCGGTTGGCGTGCGGCAAAAAATATAGAAAACTAATATCGGCCGGTTCAGCGTCGGTTTGAACCTGGTTCAAACTGTTGAACCAGTCGACTAAAGAAATTATTATTTTTAAATATATTATGTACTCAAAACGACGCCGTTCTACTTAAGTTTAAGTAGAACGGCGTCGTTTTAAGCCTTTTAAAACACAACTAAAACGACGCCTTTTGGTATTAAACCAAACGGCGTCGTTTAATTTATAACTTATGAAAAAAAAAATAGAACGTTTCGAAATAACTTCATCTTCTTCCTTGCATCGCCTTCCTAGTTCTCATCCTCTCTCTCTCCCCTCTGCAACACTCTCTCTCTTTACTCTTTCAGACGAACATCGGTCCGAGAACCGACTGTGAACCACCAGAGAAATGAGGCAACTGTTTCGGCCGGTGTTTCTCCTCCCCGTCGACCGGTTTTAGCCAGTTTTCTCCCCAAAAAGTAATCTTTGGTCGGCATCGGTTTCGTCCAAAAACCGAACCAAAAGGGTCGGTTTTCACCCTTACCAGATCAAGATTGATGGCATGATATATGGTTTGTGACTTGCGCACTAGAACGCATGGGATGAGCTTATTGGAACAATGGTTAGAGAAACCCTTGGTAAATTATTTGATAAGTTTACTGTGATTATGGGTGGTAATGCAACTACACCTACACCCATCCCCCACCTCTTCCAGAAGCTGGGGCGGGGAAAAAGCATAGGTTGGCTTGGGGTGAGAGCCTCTCATATAACCGCCTACTAGTTTGTCAATCTACGGAGGCAAAGTCGGAGGTAGAAAAATATTTGGCAGTGGATCTTCTCCCATAGACACCAGAATTTGATATATTAGTATGGTGGAAGACCAATGTTGTGAAATATCCCCGTCTTTGGAGAGATAGCCCACAGTTCCATACTACTGGCAAAGGGGATCCGCTTCCTCTTTATTAGGCTTGGGTGGTTTGGTCTCTTAGTGGAAGGCTTCTGGTTCTCGGGGAGAATAGCGGGGGCTGGTGTAACATGATGGCTCCCTCAGGGGGTTCGGGCGCCACCTGGTAAGAGGACACCCGTGAGATCGATATACTTTTAGAGTCTTCTTGCAAAACGGAGGACACGGGCTTGTCCGTAAACCAACCAGTAGCACCGCCTGTGCCGCCTGCTAATCAAGTCGCTTCCCTGGGGGAAGAAGCTGGTCCATTTAATCCTGTGCGGCCCTTTCTGTTTAGTCATCCTTATTAGCATCATTGCCTTAGAGCTGACCTTTGGTACTGGAGGGCGCATATTGGATTCATTTTGGAATTCATGTCTGCTACCACTGTGAAGGCATTTATTTACAAGCATAATAAGGGACAAAAATTCATGTTCCGGATGTTCTTAACTTTAAGGAGACCGACGAGGAGGAAGGTGGTGATCAGTCTGGATCTGGTAATCGTTGATTTTATTTTATTATTTTGATTTATTTATATTCATTTTATCAGTATTAATTTTAAATTTAATTGTTATAGCAATACATAAGACGACATCTACCTCCGTTGCAATATGATTTCGTGGTATTGGATCTATCACCGCCATTTGTCATAGGTTTGTACAGTTTCTATTGTCCTTTAATTATATTTTATATTTATATGATTTTTGGTATCTAATTATTTTTCTTGTATTTTTTTAACTTTTATAATCTTATCGTCATATGTATATCTCAATCCTAATCCCAAGCCCAACGACCAAAATTCAAATGATCTATTATTATCTCGATCCCCATCTCATCTTCTTTAGTCGGATTTTAGTTTGCAATTTTTTCATTTCTAATACATGTTTATAATTTTAATTTTTGTTTCTTGTTTATAATTCTAATTTATTTTCCTATTAAATTATTAATGTTTCATATTTTATGATCTTACAGCAGACAACACTAATTACATGTCTTTCCACCCTTGGCCACCCACCCCAAATGTCAAACAACTCACTTAGTTGTATTCAGTGATTCACTTATTTGTAATGTTGATACAATGTCCTTTTTATGTTTCTAATTATTTTCTCTTAATTTGTATTATTGTAATAGCTCAGTTATTATTATTAATTTATTACTTAGTACTTCTGTAGTTGGTTGCAACTTAGTAGTATATTATTTTTATTATTGTAAATTTATTTATTTTTACATTTTTTTTCATTAATTTATGGGCTGATGGTCCACTTGGGGGGCGGACGATGGGTATCCCGCCCTCGTAGACCGAGGGTGGATTACGGGGTGGAAAACCCCACCCCCGCCCATGCAGGGGCTGGGGGAAGGGGGTAGGGAGGGGGCTACCTCGTCCTGTAGGGTGCAGGTAGCACCCCTAATTGTTAGTGGGATAAGTAGGTCCAATGTTCTTATAATAAAGTGAAGGTGACTAAGGAAGAAAAACACACAATTCATTGAGAAGGGATTGAAGCGAGATGGTTTCTACAACTGTGTTAGCCAATACATTGCTTGACCTAGAGACTGTTTGCTACTTTTGAGAGGACTAAGACACTAGGTTTGATCTAAGGAATATGACATATATACTCGTTGAGCGCCTGTCGTCGAGACAACCTGCCCATTCAACATCCGAGTATGTAGAGATTTAAAGAGGATGGTCCATGAAAGAGGTTTAATCCACTTCCAAGGGCCTGCTGGGTTGTATCATGGGCTTGGGCCGTATCACAGCCCGATAACTTTGCTAATAAAAGGCTTAGTCCACTCCAAGCATATAATAGCTAGCACCAAAGGATTAATCGCCCAAGAACCTTGGGAGAATGGCTATCAGCTTATTCAAGATAGTTAAGCCCCAATATCCTGTGGCTTGAATTTTAAATAATGGGTGAGATAATTATCACATAACAACAGCAAGAATCGTGAGCTCTATTTATATCACCCATGTATGATCATGAGACTTATTAGAATGAATTGCTAAATAGATCTCCATTATCTTTACTGACTTAGGCATCAGAGGCGTTCCTTTGAAATTTGGACCCCCAAACTTCATCCATCTTTGGTTGCAGATGATTGTATTTGCAAAGCTGTGAATCACGTGCAAAACAGTCCATAAACTGATAAACTTTGTTTACAACAAAGCCAACATCTGGTCTAATGAGAGATAGATATTGGAGAGAAGCTTTGCAACTCATCATCCTAACACACCACACACCACACATTCTTTTATTTTTTAATTTTTTTTAAGTTTTAATTTTTTTTATTCTTTTTAAATTAATTGGATTATTCTACTTATCATCCATATACTACACATTTGGTAAGAGAAAAAAATAAAAAAAATGTGGTGTGTGGGGATGATGAATAGAAGTTTTCATTGGAGAGCACCCACTATACTATGGTAGAGTGTGTCGGATTATCCATCCAACTCGATCAAAAAATAACCCTTCCAACTCGATCCGACCCGAACCAGTGCCATTCCATGTAGATGTTACTCGATTAGCTGATTTAGTCGACCCAAAAAATGCTTTTGGAAGAATCGGGTGTTCTGACCCAACCCATTTTTTAATTTATTTTTTATAATTATAATTATAATATAAATAATATATATATACTAGAAAATTTTGATTACCATTCTATACAAAAAATTTGAAATGGTCAGTTCCAATACTCTTGTGAATTTGTACAGAATGTTGTGGTCATGCACTAATTTGCAGAATTTGTTTGTTTTTGAATTTCAATGTAATTGGAATTCATGTCATAATGAATGTCCTACAGTTCGTTGTATTTTCAGATTGGATGGCTTTGTATTTTTTCTCATTATTAGACTCTAATTTTCTTGTCAATTACACAATTTTTAACTTTTTTTTGGTAGAATCGATGTTAATGATATACAATCATTTTCTATTCACGGAAAGACAATAGTTATAGGCTAAATTGCTTTTAGATGTAATATTCTTGTTTTATTCATCATTTCTAAGAAGATGAGATGTTCAGCTCTGATATAAAAGACGGAAAATCAGGCTTGACCCACTCTTGACCTTGCCTTATTTTGAAAATTTGCTTAATATTAGTAAAAAAATACTTTATAAGGGCAATAAACTACAACACTTTCACTGTACATGATTTAAAACAAAAGATTTAAATTATTAAAAAATGTGGTTTCTGTAAAACAAAATGATGTTTCAATAGGTTAGTAATACAATTAACAGACTTCAAACTTCAAAGAGAGCACAACTCCAAGTGGGAAGCAAAATAGTAAACTTCAACAAGCATACAAAACTGGAAACGTCCTCTGCAAGGTATATATATTCGTTGTCATATGATGTTGCAGTCAAATCTGGAAAAAAAAAAAACCCATATATCCATCAGAACACAAAAAACAAAAAAACAAAAAAAGTGTGAACTCTAAGCAAAGGACCTGCTGGATGCCTAGCATGCATGACACCACCATTAAGGGGTACTACTCGGATTCACATTGGCAGACTTGTACAAAATTGCAAATTGTACAATAAGAGTACTCATTATTAGAGCAAACATCATACTCCACCACACATCCCACAGTTACTACATTACAACCAAATCACCATCGTCATCGAGCTTCAACACACACAAAGAGAATTCAAAAGGAAAATAAAAGTCAAAAGATTCAATNGTAGGGTGCAGGTAGCACCCCTAATTGTTAGTGGGATAAGTAGGTCCAATGTTCTTATAATAAAGTGAAGGTGACTAAGGAAGAAAAACACACAATTCATTGAGAAGGGATTGAAGCGAGATGGTTTCTACAACTGTGTTAGCCAATACATTGCTTGACCTAGAGACTGTTTGCTACTTTTGAGAGGACTAAGACACTAGGTTTGATCTAAGGAATATGACATATATACTCGTTGAGCGCCTGTCGTCGAGACAACCTGCCCATTCAACATCCGAGTATGTAGAGATTTAAAGAGGATGGTCCATGAAAGAGGTTTAATCCACTTCCAAGGGCCTGCTGGGTTGTATCATGGGCTTGGGCCGTATCACAGCCCGATAACTTTGCTAATAAAAGGCTTAGTCCACTCCAAGCATATAATAGCTAGCACCAAAGGATTAATCGCCCAAGAACCTTGGGAGAATGGCTATCAGCTTATTCAAGATAGTTAAGCCCCAATATCCTGTGGCTTGAATTTTAAATAATGGGTGAGATAATTATCACATAACAACAGCAAGAATCGTGAGCTCTATTTATATCACCCATGTATGATCATGAGACTTATTAGAATGAATTGCTAAATAGATCTCCATTATCTTTACTGACTTAGGCATCAGAGGCGTTCCTTTGAAATTTGGACCCCCAAACTTCATCCATCTTTGGTTGCAGATGATTGTATTTGCAAAGCTGTGAATCACGTGCAAAACAGTCCATAAACTGATAAACTTTGTTTACAACAAAGCCAACATCTGGTCTAATGAGAGATAGATATTGGAGAGAAGCTTTGCAACTCATCATCCTAACACACCACACACCACACATTCTTTTATTTTTTAATTTTTTTTAAGTTTTAATTTTTTTTATTCTTTTTAAATTAATTGGATTATTCTACTTATCATCCATATACTACACATTTGGTAAGAGAAAAAAATAAAAAAAATGTGGTGTGTGGGGATGATGAATAGAAGTTTTCATTGGAGAGCACCCACTATACTATGGTAGAGTGTGTCGGATTATCCATCCAACTCGATCAAAAAATAACCCTTCCAACTCGATCCGACCCGAACCAGTGCCATTCCATGTAGATGTTACTCGATTAGCTGATTTAGTCGACCCAAAAAATGCTTTTGGAAGAATCGGGTGTTCTGACCCAACCCATTTTTTAATTTATTTTTTATAATTATAATTATAATATAAATAATATATATATACTAGAAAATTTTGATTACCATTCTATACAAAAAATTTGAAATGGTCAGTTCCAATACTCTTGTGAATTTGTACAGAATGTTGTGGTCATGCACTAATTTGCAGAATTTGTTTGTTTTTGAATTTCAATGTAATTGGAATTCATGTCATAATGAATGTCCTACAGTTCGTTGTATTTTCAGATTGGATGGCTTTGTATTTTTTCTCATTATTAGACTCTAATTTTCTTGTCAATTACACAATTTTTAACTTTTTTTTGGTAGAATCGATGTTAATGATATACAATCATTTTCTATTCACGGAAAGACAATAGTTATAGGCTAAATTGCTTTTAGATGTAATATTCTTGTTTTATTCATCATTTCTAAGAAGATGAGATGTTCAGCTCTGATATAAAAGACGGAAAATCAGGCTTGACCCACTCTTGACCTTGCCTTATTTTGAAAATTTGCTTAATATTAGTAAAAAAATACTTTATAAGGGCAATAAACTACAACACTTTCACTGTACATGATTTAAAACAAAAGATTTAAATTATTAAAAAATGTGGTTTCTGTAAAACAAAATGATGTTTCAATAGGTTAGTAATACAATTAACAGACTTCAAACTTCAAAGAGAGCACAACTCCAAGTGGGAAGCAAAATAGTAAACTTCAACAAGCATACAAAACTGGAAACGTCCTCTGCAAGGTATATATATTCGTTGTCATATGATGTTGCAGTCAAATCTGGAAAAAAAAAAAACCCATATATCCATCAGAACACAAAAAACAAAAAAACAAAAAAAGTGTGAACTCTAAGCAAAGGACCTGCTGGATGCCTAGCATGCATGACACCACCATTAAGGGGTACTACTCGGATTCACATTGGCAGACTTGTACAAAATTGCAAATTGTACAATAAGAGTACTCATTATTAGAGCAAACATCATACTCCACCACACATCCCACAGTTACTACATTACAACCAAATCACCATCGTCATCGAGCTTCAACACACACAAAGAGAATTCAAAAGGAAAATAAAAGTCAAAAGATTCAATTTTTCTAAATAAAAGTGGCAGTCATGAACTCTCAACACCTATATATATATATGTCTGTAGTAATGTCTCGTTGTTTTCTCATATCATAGCAAACTATGCAAACATTAAGAAATAAATGACACTACTTGTTTTCCTTCTTTTTTGGCATAACATCATATTACTAAACACAAGACCAACATAAAGCATGTCGCATTTAATAATTACTACTTTAATACTTCATATGTTTCCATTTCAAAAATGCTAGATCAAGGATTTTTTATAATTAATTCAATAGAAATATCATATTTACTTGTCAAAATCATATCATCACAAAAACAATGGAAAGATCATACGATGCAAAAATCCATATTTACTTGAAAAAATTATCAAGTTAAATAAGTTAACCAGCCAACTAAAGTTCTAAATAAAATTGTAAAACACCATAAGGAACTTCGTAATCACTGTAAGTTCAACAAGTAGGAAAAATTCAAAGAATCTTCAATTGACCTCATTTAACATATTCTTCAAAGTTATATCTACATGAAAAAAAATTATACTAAACATATAGTTAATTGAAAAAACTATATGAAAATATTCTTTAAATATGAATTTTACCGATTTCTAACTTGTAACTTTCAGCACCTTCTATTATATCTTAGGAGTCATAATTAATAGAGAGAGCCATCAACCAGTTTTGTGTGCAAATAAGAGTTTTAACTGTTATCGGGCCAATGAGCTACAAAATGAATCTAAGACACGACCTCCAAATTCCAATGCTAAATACCGACTCAGAGATAATAGTAGATATGAGAATAACTAACACATCTCGAGCTATATTGGCAATGATCAAATATTTGCTTAAGTTCACCCTTCCACCATATTAGAATATCAAAGTCGAGTGTCAATTCTTTAAATCTTTCCGTAAAATATTAGAATATGCTTGATATTGGTGATACATACTGAAGAAATCATCCTTATCATCATAAGAAGTGTTGTTTTGGGTCTCACTAACACTTGATTTTCCCTTACTTGAACCTACATCGGATTTTGAATACTGCTTATAGCTTGCTCATGGCCAAGAATATTAAACCAAAACTCCAAACTTCCAACTTGAAGCGCGGATCAAGCATAGATGCAATAAACAACATTTTGTTCAATTTCTCAAAATTCCCTCAATACTTGTCATATTTCAACCGCATCCTCTCCGACATGATTTTCAGTTTTACTCTCCCTCATAGAAAATTTATTCAAATGGTTATAGATTGTAGCTATTTTTTTAATGAAAAAAATTTGAAGTTACATAAACTGAGCTTGAAACCCGCAAGGTTATATCATAAAAAATCTTCAAAAATCGTACAAAAACCTTAACGATTTCCCAATCATGTAAAGTTGGTATTCTTTGTCTAACCTCACATAAATATGAGCCAAACTCATTGTCTTCATCTTGCAGCATCTCAAATGTCGCATAATACTTGAGAGCCGCAGTCAATATTAGATATGTTGAGTTTCACCTAGTTAGAACATCAAGACAAAAAAGCACACCATCTAAAGTATTTTGNTGTTGAGTTTCACCTAGTTAGAACATCAAGACAAAAAAGCCCACCATCTAAAGTATTTTGTCTTTCCGTGCATGACTTAAACTTATTAAGTTTTGTAGGGGAAAACTTTACATATTTCACCGCATTTCGAGTTTTCAAAATTGATTCATCAATTTCTTTCAATCCATCCTAGACAATAAGATTCAAAATATGTGCACAATATCTTATATTCATAAGGTCATTGTCTAATACTATGCAATCTTTAAGTTTGGCAATTTTCCTCAAATAATCAATGGTCGTAGTATTAGAGGATGCATTGCCGACTATGATTGTAAATATCTTTTTTCTGCCTCATCCAAGTATAGATGACTTAACCTCTCTTCTTATTGTTATCCTTTTATGATCATGAAATTTCATAAAATCTATAATTTTCTTATGCAAGATCCAATTATCATCAATAAAATTGGTTGTTATGCACATATAGTTAAGATTTTGAATTGAAGTCCACATGTCAGTAGTAATGCAAATCTTATAATCGGATGCCATGAACATGTTCTTTAACTTTTCTTTTTCTAACATGTTCATCTTTATACAATCTTGCATAACAATAATGTGAGAGGGAATTGGAAATCTAGGCTCAACTACAACCATAAAGTCTTTAAAACCTTGTCTTTCTACAAATCTAAACCGTAGCGCATCCACAATTATCATTTTAGCTACCGCCGATCGTATTTTCTATTCATTGTACTTGGCAAGTCCAACACTAGGACTACTAGTTGTACCATCCACCTTTGTCTTCCTAGCCCCAGTCGTTTTTGAATGGGGGTTATCCCTTCCAACCCTAATAGTATTAAAGGTTTTATATGTCTGATTATGGTATTTCAAAGATGAAGTACCTTTTTTTTAGGATGACATAACAAAAGCTTACCACAATAATTGTATGTAGCTTTGGGTTCATTAGGATCCTCGACATTCTCAATCCTAATAAAGCTTTGTCATACATCTTATATGACATGTCTTCTTGTGATAGGAGTGCGAATTTGAGGACTAGTTATAGAAAGAGAGTTATCCAAAGTTAGAGGCAGAGTGTCATTCAAATGAATCACATTGTGACACAAATGAAGGCATAGCAACACTAGGTTCCATAAGGCTCAACTGCAATTTGAGATAAAGCAAGAGCATAAGATTCTGCTTTTTTTTTCCTGGGCTATTAAATTATTATAACATTATGATAATGACCATAAACTAAACATTTTCCTAATTAAGAAAGTATTCCACTAGTCCAAACTACTATTGGAGAAAACTAAAATTAAACAATAGAAAGCAAAGAAAACTAACTTACACTTAATTGATTATCTTTTTCCTGGCTAGCTAATTTTCTCTGCTCTAACTGTGTAGCATGCCCAAAAACTAATTGAAGAAACCAATTACTTATGAAAAGAAACCTAGAATATGAATCGAATTCAAAACACTTGAGAAAAAGATTATTTTTCTGTATATTTTGTGACTAGGGAAGCATGTAGAGATTGTGAAGCAAGAAGTAGAACAAGAGCAAACCAAGGGTGACAACCAATAGGGCATACAAGGGGAATATATTTTCAATATCCTCCCCAATGCTCAATGTAGTGTGCTCATCTGGAGCCAAATGTTTAGTGATGAAAATATATTTTCTTGCTAAAAAATGTAAGATATAGATAGAGTACATGTTTGAGTCAATAGAAAAAATTAAACTTTTATCAATAATTACAGCACCTTAACGAGATATTTTATACTAACTTTTACTCTTTTGGTTGGAAATATAATTGGTAGTTTCCTACACCATTTTGGTAATGAAAATTAATTGTAATAATTTGTTATATCCCAAAAATAAATAATTCTATATAGAAGAAAATTTTCATCAACTTTAGGATGAGAGAGTACAATATGCACCAACCTAGATTAGAACACAAGCTAGAATCCAAAAACGATAGGCCAGTGGAATCTTGAAAGAATTGGAAAGAAGAGAAATATAACATTTTCTCTGGTTTGAAACAAAGACAACAGTAATTTAAGAAAAGTCGATTAACTCCACATGAATGCAAACCATAGCTCCCAAATTTCACTCCAAATAGGCCTTTTCTACACTAGTCTTGATACAATAGAGTCATAGACTATGAAGACTTTCTTGTTATTAGAATGAGAACATCAATTTACTATTTCGAATAAGTAATTTATGATCTAACCTAAAATCTTTACTAATAGGGTTGGGTATAGTGAAGGGGGTTGGGAACAAACAAATAGAACCATTGATTAGGTGTGAGAATCGAGTGTGATGGATATTACCCAAAACAAATAGATCTAAAAATCATAAACCAAAAATCACAACAATCAAACCCTAACCCTTCATAAACCAAAAATCTCACATCAAAACAAAAACACCACAAAAACCAAAAATCACAACTATCACTGTTCCTTACCTTCGATCACTGTTTTTCGATGCTTGTAGAGTGAGAGTTGTGGCTTGTGAGAGAGAGTGAGTTGCAAGAGAGAGCGAGAGAGTGAGATATAGAGAGTCGAGAGAGTGAGAGAGCCTCTGAGTTATGAAAGTTGAGAGGTAGGAGAAAGTGTCATCGTTGAACAAGAGAGAGAAGAGGAGAGGAGAAATGAGTATCATATGTGAGTGGGGAGAAAATGATGTCATTCTAACTTAAAATTGGGTAACAGGTGGTAACGGGTAATACTCGATAAAAAAGCTAAATGGGTCGGTCAATTCCGTTACTGAATCTATGCGTAAACGTGTCAGGTAAACGGTTTTTTTGTTCAACCCTAAGAGTGTGGGGTTAAAGAAAGTATTGTCATCAAGGTGAGAAAGGTTAGATGAGCTAACCATTGCTGAAGATATTAGTTTGGCAGTGGGCATGTTGGTTTTTTTCAACAAATTTTATGATGCACTGTTATTGAGATAGAATAATGTCATCTGAAATACTTGCAGCTTCCAAGAAAATAATTAAGGTCCGCAAGTTCCTTAAGAACAAAAGTTTGATGAAGATGAGATATGAGAAACAACTTGTAGTGATGAACCTGTAATTAGAATATCATCCACATACACTAAAACATATAATCTAACATAGTCATTGATGGAAACAAAGAGAGAGGTATTTGATTAGCACACTGTAAAACCTAGCTCAAGTAACTTCAAGCTCAATTGAAAATACCACGCACGCGGGCCATATAATGCCTTCTTCAAGTTACAAACATGATTTGGTAGTGTTAGATGGCCTAACCTGGGTGTTTGAACCATTAAACCTCCTCATCAATGTGACTATGTAAGAAAGCATTACTAATATCAATTTGCTTAATGCATCAGTGAAAATAAATGGCAAGAGATATTACCAGACAAATTATGACAGGTTTTACAACATGGCTAAAAGCGTCGTAAGTCTATACTAGATTGTTAATGGTAACCTCTGGCAACCAACCGAGTTTTTTGGCGATCAATCATACCATCCGATTTCCTTAAGTTTGAACACCTATTTGCATCTAATTACGTTCATAGTGTGGTTTGGAGGAACAAGGTCCCAAGTCCCATTTTGAAGTAGAGCATCAAATTCATCATGCATAGCTTGACGCCAAACTGGGCTCTTAGAATCTTGAGAAAAACAAGTTGGCTCAATGTTAGAAGAAGAAAAGTTGGCCACAAGGGCCTTAGGCGATGGATACTGAATTGAGCCGTTAGTGAATTGCTTCGATTTTGAGATATTGTTCTGTAAACGAGTTACCATACAATGAGTATGAGGAGCAAGAGGTAATTATGGAGGTAATGAAAAGATGGAGGTAAACATGGCTTGTGAAGGTGACATAGGAGCAAAGGGAGACACCTGTGAAGAAGAAGACATAGGTGGAGAAGTACTATGAGGTGAAGAAGGAGAAGGGTTGTGTGGGAGGAATGATGAAGGATCAACAATAAGTGGAAGCCTAATATTAGAGGATATTAAAGGAGCCGTATGGGAGATCGAAACTGATGAGTTACAAGTGGCAGAATTGAATGATTTGAGAGGAAACATGGACTCATCGAAAACAATATGTCAAGTGATATAGATACATCCTAATAAAGGATCTAAGCACTTGTAGTTGACATGCAAGGAGAAGTAGCCAATGAAGATGCAAGGCTTAGATAGTTGTTCAAGTTTATAGTGATTATACGAACATAGGAATGGCCAGCAAGTTGAGTCCTAGACCTTGAGGAAAGAGTAATTTGGAAACATATGAAAGAGCATTTCAAAAGGACTTTTATTGTGTAGGATAGGTGATGGAAGTTGATTTATTATGTAGCAAGTAGATTGGAAAGCATCGTCCCAGTAAACCATTGGAACCGATGCATGTGCTATTAAAGAGTGTCCAATTTCTACTAAATGGCGTTGTTTGCACTCAACAATATTTTTTTGATGATCTATATGATGGCAACTAACACGATGAAGAATTCATTGAGAGAGAAAAATCTTATGTAAAGAGCGAAACTCGCATCTACAATCACTTTGGATAGATTTAATTTTGGCATTAAGATATTGTTCTATTAATTTTTGAAAAAGTAGAAATACACGACATAATTCAGATTTAGCTTTTAATGGACACAACCAAGTATATCAACTAAAAGCATGTACAAAGGAAACGTAATACATGATACCGTTACTAGAAAAAAAAAATAGGGGAACGTTCCTAGACTTCAATAAAACTAATTCAAGAAGAGAGCGCACATTTGAGAAAGTTGCTGGAAAATAGAGATGATGGCTCTTAGCTTGCTAACAAGATGTACAAACATAAAGAAATTTATTGGAAAAGAATTGGAAGTTGAAAATGATGAAAGATTGTCGAACAATTAGAAGTGTTGGGTGACCAAGATGATCATGTTAGTGATCAATGGTGGCCCACTCACCAAGAAAAGCAATAAGTTGAAGTTGAGAAATTGGGGAAGGCCATGGGTAAATACCATCTTTACTCGGACCTTTGAGGAGGACTATCCTTGTGAAGCGATCTTTCACAAGAAAATAATTAGAGTGAAATTCAAGCAAGACATCATTATGCTTAATGAATTTAGAGACAACGCTTAAATTCTCTTGAATAAAATGAACATGTAAAAGATTGCGTAAGTGAAAATTTTGAGAATAGGTAGGAAGTGTAGAAGAGCCAATGTGAGAGATAGGCAGGCCTTGACCATTACTAACAAGAATTTAGTCATGTCCTGTTCTGTCTGCATGAATATTGAGGTTGTGGAATTCAGGTGTCAGGCGGTGGGTGGAATCAATATTTGGGTACCATCAAGCGTTGGAACCTAGCGTGGAGGTTGCAGTGTAAACATGCTTTGAAGCATTGGTCTGAAAATGAATAGTCAAATCGCTAATAGCATTAGGAAGCAAGATGGCCAACTTTGGAGTAGAGTTGGCAAAGTGGGTGAGAGGAATAGCTCTGACGAGAAGAACGTTGAGAAGAAGTAACACGACCATGCCTTGACCATGATTGTAGTGAGTAGAGTGAGAGTTGGAATTAACTCCATGTTGGCTAGTGCTCTTAACAACAGAATTTGCATAAGCACTAGAAATCTCCAAAAGTATGTTGTTCAATTATGGGTTCATGTGTAAGTAAATGTCCATAGAGATCCTCAAGTGACATAGGTTCCACAAGGGTGGTGACGGACATGACCAATGCATCATAGTCATTCCCTAGTTTGGCAAGCAAAGAATAAATAATGCCAGAATCAGACAGAACATGGTTGGTAGCAATACCTTAACCTTTTGAAAAATAATATGTAATAGGTAAAGCACCCTTCTTGAGATTGGCAAACTGAAGTTTTAATGGAAGAATCCGAGTACGAGATTATGATTATAATATCTTTTCTAGCTATTGCTAAACACCAGGTGATGTGGTTGTCCAAGTATTTGGTCTTGAAGAGACCACATAATGAAGAAAGGTTAAAGACTAAAGAACCAGAGCCCATAATAGTCTTAGGTGGATAGGAGATGCTATCATCTAAGTACCCAAATAAGTGTTGACCTTTCAAGAAGGCGCAACTTGAACTTTCTAAAGAAGATGGTTATCTCTAGTAAATTTAATGGACAACAAATGTTGGAGGTTGGTGAGAGCAACATGCATAGAAGATGCCATAGATTATTTTATGTGTGATTGGCAAAAACTTCCAATCTATTATTTCTGACACCATCATGAGTTACACAATACACAAAGGTGGAGGGGATTACCTCCATCTAGACGATGGTGAACTTTGGCAACTTCATTGCCTTGTTAGAAAAGTATGGCAAACATTAGTTTGGCTTTGTTCTTTGCCTTCTTTGCATGACATTTTCAGTCTTGTTTTGTGTATTGCAATCATTTGCTTGCTGATGTTTTCTACATGGTTGTTTCGTTTTGAACCCAAAGCACTTCTATGAAAAAGTGTAGTACATAAAGAAGACCAAGTGCTCGAGACCTTCAATTTTGTTAAAATATATACATAATAAATTAAAAAATTCTATTCATCATTTATTTTCCCATCATCCTTTGAATATCTCTTGAGATGATATTAAATAGTTGATTTTGAAGTGGAACATAAAAAATAATCTTTAATTATTAAATGTTATATCATAGGATGATGGGAAGATGATAGTCTAAGGGATGGTAGGCAACATTATTGAAATAAAATTACATATTTTCCATTAGGTTAGATTTTTAAGATAAATAATGATTTCATATGATATCAAAATAAAGATATTGAATTCGAATCTTGACTCGATAGGTAAACTCAAACTTTTGACACAATTGTATACGTAGAAAAGTTTTTTGTAAGCAAGGCTCAATATCTATTGAAATTGAGAAATGCTACTCAGAAGTCGGTTCACCCATAGTACATCGCACACCCGGTTTGAGAGAGCCACGTCATGGTTTGGTTGGGCCAACACCCCTCCCTTGTTGCTTCTCTCTTCCCCATGCTTCTCTTGTCTTTTCACTGTCAAGATGGCTTTTTGAAAACAACATATGTAGATGTAAACTCTCTCTCTCTCTCTCTCTGATCTTTATTACTCCAGTTGCTTATAATGGATTTCGATTGTGGTATTCGATTTATTAACTTCATTACTAGAGCTGGTTGCTTGAGACTTTACCATCCTCATTTTTTCTGTAGAGGAATTATCGAAGGAAAGCAGGTCCTCAAACAGATGTTGGGTGGTCTATGCATCATTGGATGGAACCTCGTGGTGACTACAATTATTTGCATTATGATAAATTTGGTGATTCTTCTGTGCATGCCGAAGGTAGAACTGGTTACAAGGGACAATGTTGTTCACGGTAAGGAAGCATACACAATGTGGGGGTAATGGAGAGAAGTATGATCCTTCCAGGCATGACTTTTTTTTAGATATTTCTTTGCACCTTAATCCCTCAAGTACTGGTGTTACTAAGGTGGTCTAAAGGACGAATGAGCACAATACTTATATTCTTTGACACCAAAATTGCGCATATTTATTTATACTTTGAAAATCCTTCTTAATATCCCTTGTGAATTTCACCAAATCCAAGCCTATTGGAAATGTAAAACGTGTATGGTCTGGAGATGGGAGAAGGAGATACTAGAGGTGAACGCGAAGGAGAGGAGGAGGAGAAGGAGACGCTAGAGGAGAAGAAGAAAGTGTTTGGCATGCTGAGACAGGAAAAAAAGAGTTGTCGTTTGTATTTTTTAGGGCAAAAATGACAATTCATAATTGCTCACACGTAGGGTGTGTGGTGTGAGCTCTTAAACTGGCTTATGAGTAGCATTTTTCATTGAAATTTTGGAGGATTTCTTTTCTTTTTTTTTGATGAAAAATGCCACTTGGAAGCTGGCTTAAGAGCTCACCGCACACACTACATGCCAACACTTATGAATTGTCATTTTTACCCTCAAAACTACAAATGTCAACAATTATGAATTGCCATTTTTACCCTCAAAACTACAAATGTTAACAATTATGATTGTAAATATGAAGAATTCTAGACATAAGTCTCACACTTCTGCATACTACTTAAAAATATGTGATTTTATTTTTTTACTCTCGTATTTCTTAACATGTAAAATATGAAGTATAAGGCTAAAAAAATGAAATCACATATTTTTAACTGGTGTGCAGGAGTGTGGGGCTTCTGTGTAGCACGCCCCTATAAATATATGTGTTTGAATAGAAATAAAAATAACAAATTATATATTGACGTGTGAGTTGAGGATGATAAGTGTCAATTTTTTTTGAGTTCCGCTCAAAAGCGGTCCATCCGTTGTTGAGGCATAAACAGCCAACAATAAATGTGTGCCATATAAGCAATTCCAGAGAAACTACAATAAGCTCATTACACTGAATTTCCTCTTAAATCTTTTCCTCACCCCCTTCATAAATTTTTTTCGAGCCCGATTGAAAGCTTGTGAACAACATCTTCTCCTCACCGCCGCAACGAACCCAATAGATGCATGAGATTTTTCATACTATAAAAAATCAAACCCACATTTTAAGAAACCCCATGGTACGAAACAAGGCCAACTCCTCCAACTCAGAGAATTTAACTGGACAAATGAAAGAAGGCAAAGACGCACCCGGGAAGAACTCCAATAATAGTTTCAATTGAGAGAGAAAGCCCAGTAAGAATAACTCATCTTTTTAAGAATACCCATGACTGGTTAGAAGGAAATGCGTTATTTTCCTCTCTATTTTGAATGGGAGTTTCCACACTGATGGTTTTTACTTTGCTTTTTGATGAAACAAAACCAAAAGTTACCTAAACACTGCCAATCTCATATCAAACCTCCTTTTGCCTTATTTTCTCAGCAACCAAACACAAACCAAAACTAGAAAAGTGCCATACGAAAAATCGTAACGAACCCAGCAAAAGGAAAGAATAAAGATAAAGGAAGAGAGAAATGATTGGTATCCCAGTGATCTTAACGAGCAGTCCCTCACGAGCCACCCTAAGGTCCGACTCAGGAAGAAAGCAAAGAAAGAAAAAGATTGCCCTTTTAGTCTTCCAGTGATGGGTATTCCAGACTATGGCTGCGGCAATTTGAGATCTGTGAACTGATTGGGGGTGGGTTTCATGCGAGAGGATGGGAGATGGGGGAGAGGATTTCAGCAGGTTCCGTGGATTTTGACCTAGGGTCGGCGGTGGTGGCAACGGCTTTCATGCTTAAGGATGAGAAGGGGTGGGTTTTGCTGCGAAAGGATGAGACGGGGGGAGAGGATGGTTCCATGGTACAAGTTTTCACGTGGAGTGCAGGCACATCAAAATTAGAATGGAGAGTTTACTTGTCAACAGCCCATTAGAAGGCTGTTATTTGAAGATTATTAGACCGATTGGTACAAAGTTATTCTCATTTTTTTTATGTGGTAGAAAACGGTCCGAGACTTCTCGATAACGTGGCCTGCTGATAGCCATTGGATAAGACTTGAGATAAAGGTGAGCACGTCGAATCGAAGTGCTTTGACTGGACACACAAAATAAACTCAAGGAACCGGCGAGTAGTCAAAATTCTTGAACTCGTTCGCACGCACATACGCAAGGAATCATCGGCATCGAAGTAAAGAAGACCACGAACAACCGCCCGCCTCCATGGATCTTCATCCTCACTTCCTCCACCATTCCTCCAGGTATGCTCCTCTTCCCCATCCCCATCCTCCTCTTCCTCCTCCTCCTCCTGCTTCTGCTTCCACTCCTCACCCTCAGTTCCCCGAAACCTCCAATTTCCATCCCCACCACCACAACCGCTACCTTTCCCAGCTTCAGCCTCAGCCTCTGCCACAGCCACCGCCGCCTCTACCTCATATGTCAACTCTCCCTCGTTCTTACCAGCAATCCCTCCCTCACCCCCCTCCTCCTCCTCCTCCTCCTCCTCCATCACAACACCATCACCCGCACCACCACAAACAATACAACCCTAATCAGCCCCAATTCGCTTTCTCCTCTGCCACTTATGCCCACCCAGTTCAGGATTTCACCCAAGTTCGCCGAATTGACGACCGCCCTCGTCACCGGTTGCCAGAATTAGACCACACCCGCCCCGATTTCCCTGACCCGTCTAGGGTTCTGCCCGATACCCACCACCGCTCCACTGAGAAGCCTTACCACCCGCCTCTCGTTTTGGATCGAAACGATGCACATCAGCGTCAGCGCTTGTTTGATCGGCTGGCCGATCAGTTTAGGCATGATTCAGAGGGTAGTTCCAGGTTCAGAGTAGAATACGATGATGGGTTTGATCCAAACCACAGACATGAAAACTTGGTTTGGGGTCGTGGCGATGACAATTATCATCGCCGAGGTCATGTTCTATCTAATTCTGATACATCTTCTCGTGATTTTGGATTTGTTTCTAATTCAAGGGATATTGAACCAAACTCGGGTGTTTATGATTACCGATTTGGCTCGGTTCATGATAATGAGGCATATAGGAGTGGTAGAAGTGACGGAGGTCATGATAGACAAGCCTCCAGAGACGCAAGTGATTTGTTGTATGAGATGGGAAGCAATGAGATTGGTGATGGTGAAGGGGTTCACATTGGTTCTACGAAGCATGAGTATTACGGTTTGGACGTTGCAAGATATAATCATAATAGAGGGAGCAGGGAGGGTAGTCATGAATATAATCATAATCACACCCCGAGGAAACAAATACAGAAGAAGAGTGCTTTTCTGAGAATTCAGATGGCCAAACCTAATCACTGGAGTAGAGAGAGTGAGCGGTCACATTATTCTGGTTATTTTGATAAAACCAACCCTGGTTCCTTTAGAGGTAGAGATCAATATATGAATTCGGGATATGGGATGGAAGAAGAAGAAGAACAGGAGAGACAGGGAAGCCCTGTAGAGCTCGATGTTTCTTTCAAATCTAACTCACTGGTCGCCAAGGCAATTGTGGCACCGTCTAGCTCAGCAGTTGTTTCTGATGCAGATTTGACCCCTAGAAATGAAAAAACTAGGAAAGTCTCTGATGGAGATCGTTCAAATTCCCGACTGAGTAAACTCAATGTGGGCGCTGTCAATATGGATAGCTCCACAGGTATTGCTAATAAGGCTTCCACTTCTAGAAAGGACTCGAAACAGTTTGAAAAGAGAGTAATGACTTCTATTGTTGGGAGTGTTTATGATGGTAATTCACAGCCTTGTTCCAGTGGAGCCAGTGTGTCACTAGGGAAGAGTGCAGTGGAAAGGTCTCCTAAGGGTCTGGTTTCACATAAAGATGGTACTGTTGCTGGCTGTGGTAAAACAACTGCCCCCAAGGTTACAAAGAAGAAGAAAGTTGTAAAGAAAGTTGTGAAGAAAGTTATAAACCGTCAATCTCGTATTTCTAGCTCACAACAAACAAAAAAGTTTGATGAACCCGTTAAAGCAGATGACTCCACTCACAGTCCAGCTGCTGCCTCTGGATCTGATAAGAATGCAACACCTTTGGAACAGATAAGAACTTCTGATGACATGACTTCAAGGTCCAATGTGTTTTTGCAGCCTTGTACAGATAAGGTAAATGTTTTGCCTGAAAATGACGTGGCAGATATATCTTCATTGCCCACAGTATCATATGAATGTGGAATTAATATTGATTCTAGTAGGATATGTGTACCTAGCGTCAAGAGAAATTTGAACAATTCAACTTCTCCTTTAGTTTCTTCAAGTCGTGAAGAGAATAAAATTGACGAGAGTCCTGTAAATGCAGATAATTCAGTTCAGAGCTTGCAAAGCATCTCAAATTCTGACAATGGTTTATGTAAGCCATCAAATGGAATAAATTTTTCTGGCGTTGGTAGTGTGGAAAACGTCAGCAGGCAGTTTTATCATGAGGGGTTCCCTTTATTGCTTGAGAAAGGTCGAGAAAAAGAATTTACTGATGAAAATGTTAATTCTGCCTTTTTAAGTTCAGAGGAAATCAAAATTCATGAGGATATAACTAATTCGTGTAGTTCACCCCATGGTACAGATGGCAAATTGGGTTTTGAAAATGATATGGTTAAGTCACAAGAGAATAGTACAGTTTGTGATATTGGCATCAAGGATGCGATTAAAAAAGAGCCCAGTACAAATCAGTTCACCACATCATTTGTAAATAGTACTGTGGAAGAAATTCATGAGGGACTGGTGGGAAGCAGTGCGATACTTGGTTTGTTGAGTTCAGAAGAAATTGATATATGCCAGGGTCTTGTTTATGCAGAATGCTCCAACCATGGCAGAGATGCCACCAGGAATTCTGACAATGGTCATAGTGGTTTAGAAGAGAAGAAGAATAATGTTTTCAACAGAGGGACCATCAATAATGCTGGCAAGCATCCATCTCCAGGTGGGGCTACTGTGTCACATGAGAATTTTGGAGTAGAAGAATCTTTAAATGGCATGGTTTTGGTCAGAGCTTCTGAGGGTAACACACTTAAGATTAAGAAGAGGAGAAATACAAGGACTCGGTTAGATTTCTCAAATTCGACTGACATATATGTAGAGCCTGTCAATTATGCAGTTAGCCCTGAACCCCCAGCGAATACAACCTTAAATTTATCTGTTAAGGGTTCATGTCCCGCGGAAGTTGCAGTTTCAGATGTTGGAAGTTTGGATGTTGGCGTACTACCTGGTGCTGATGGGATCAGTGTGCTGCATGCAAAACGTTCAGTACCTGGGCTATCTGAAGTTAAGTTCACAGTAAAAAATGATGCTCATGGTTATCTGAATGAGACTTCACCCAGATACAAAAAGAAGAGAGGGGTTTCTGTCTCTGATTCAGCATTGTCTAGGCCAACTGTATCTGAGACCAATGAGGGACCCACAGGCACCTCCACATGTTGTGTAGAAGTGTCCCTAACCAGCAATGATGATCTAACACAACAAGAAGGGGAAGTTCCAGTGTCTAGCATAAACAATATTTGTAGTACTGGTTTCACCATGTTGATTGAGAACACTTCAGAGGTACGATTTGCTGAGGCTGTGGGTGCAACAAGGGATGTCTTATCAAATGATTATTTGAAACTTTTCAATGTAGGTGTTGAATCTTGTTCACATGCTGGGGATCCAAATACACGGTCCCCTTGTCCATCAGGGTTTGGTGGTGAGCAGAAAGAAAATAGTGCTCCATTTATAGCCGACAACATTAATCAAAATGACGTTATGGATATAGACACTAGTGGTGGAGAAAAAATGGAGGTACATGATGCAAAAAATAAAGTTCTGATTCATGGTGAGACGCCTCGGTGCAAAGTTACTTCTGAACCTCAGTCCCCAGACTTATATCAAAGACTTTCCAATTCAGATATGGAATCTGATTATCTTCTTGTGAAGGATGATTTACCTCCAGGGTCAAACTATCTGTCTTTATCTGATGATGGTGCTGGAGTTTCTTCATCTAACACTAATGATGAAGTTATGGATGCTGTGTCTGGAACACTTCCAGATATAGGTCTTCCAGAAATCTCAGCTGAAGTCCTGAGCATACACATGTTAAATTGCAAAACACCACCCGGCCAACTTTCCAATGAGAAGGTATGTGGGGATGACCAAAAATTTAATCAGAAAACTGTTGTTGAAGTCAGTTCCAATGCACCTGCTCATACTTCATTTCCACAGTCCACCAAGCTCAACCTTGCAACTGAAATTGACCACCCAATAATGGGGAAGACAGTGCCATTACCGTCACAAGATTCCAAACTTACATCTCACAGTCTAAATCTCACGAGTGCAGAATTAATGGGAAGCAAGACACAGCTGATTCATTCCCTTCCTAAGACTTTTCCAGGCCATTCATCATTTTTTTCAAACAATTCAAAGAAGACAGCCTCTTCTACCCTTATTGGAAAGCCCCGAACTTGGCATCGAACTGGTAATCCTTCTGTTCCTCCTCTGTCAGGAAATAAGCCTTTCTCAAATACCTTTCCTCCCAGAAGGAAGTTGGTGGAAGATAATGGGAGGACTCTAAGTACTTCTTACATTCGTAAAGGCAACAGTCTTGTAAGAAAACCTGCTCTAGTTGCTGCACAACACCAGGGTTCTCATGGTTTGAGTTCATCTGTATATCGGGCGAACGCTTCAGTTACAGGTGAGTCAAGGAAGAGTACAGGGTCTGACGGTAGGTTTGATGATACTGACCCACAGAACCTTCTGAGAACAGGAATGCATACTCCTATTGAGAGGCCTGGGACACCTCCATTACCCAATGGCGCCAAATTACCTACTCAAAATGCTGTTTCTTCTGGGGATAAATCATCCTCCTCACAGGTGGAGCATCCTTATCGTGTTTGCTGTGAAACTACATCAGATCCCATGAAACTTACAGAAGCTAACAATCTGACAAAGACCGCTGAAGATTCTTTGAAGATTTCTGAAATTTCTGAAAATCTTACTGGCACATCAAACAACTTGGAAAGCCAAGCTGAACTAAGTGACGGGAATGTGTCTTCGTTTAACACGAGGAGGATAGTATATGTAAAACGCAAATCAAATCAGCTGGTTGCAACCTCAAGCCCTTGTGATCTGTCTGTACAAAATGGCAGTAAAGTTCAAGCTGGCTCCGAGGGCTATTACAAGAGGAGCAAAAATCAGCTTATTAGGGCTTCTTTGGAAAATCAGGTCAAGCAATCAGTTGCCGTGTGTGATGACCTTTTAAATTCAGAAAGGCAACAGGCTCCTAAGGTTGTTTCTAGCCGAAAATTTAGTAAGAGGCGACTGCATAAGGGTATGTTTGAAGAACTTTTTTTTTTATTAGTAAGAATTTTATTATAAGCACAAAGGTGCAATCCAAATACAATGAGGTGTGTAAAAGAAATATGTTTGAAGAACTTGTTTTTTTTTTTATAAGTAATATGTTTGAAGAACTTATTAATCATGTGTTGTCTATTTTATCTTTACAAACAACTATTGTCTGACCCAACCAGTTAGTCTGCACGCATGCACACAAATGCTGGCATTTAGTTTAAAGTTAGTGTTTGGCAGTAAAGAATCCATTCACATAGAGTTAGTGTTTTTCAGTGCTGGGTAAAATTACCGCATGAAATTTCGGAATGTATTTTGTGAGTGGGTAGCTTTGTTCCATCATATGTTCTGACTCCTGTTAATCTGTCAAGAACCTAAGTGTATGCTTTCCTCCGTTGATATTGTCATATTCTTCCCTTGGTGATTGTACATAGCTGCTTACATGCAATATTTGAAAAAATAAGTGTCTGTTTTTTCCCATTGTTTTTGTTATGTGATAAAGTGTTGTGCAACTCATTTGATGACATACATCATCCTAGATAAAGAGATAAATTTGCAGGTTGATACTATGTATTTTTTTTATGAGTAATAAGATATTTTATTGATATAGAATAGGCATAGCCTAAGTACACTGGAAGTATACATGTGATTACACCTAGTTAGGAACTAGCAACAGTTACAAGGAAATCATGAAAGTTGAGACCATTAAAATCTATAGCAATTGACCACATAAATGGTGCCTTCCAAAAAAACGCTGAAACTCTTCCAAGGAGCGCTCTCGATCCTCAAAATTTCGGTCATTCATTTCACTCCAAATACACCAAAGTAGGAATATGGGAGTCATCTTCCACACATCTGCAATCTGGGGTATCCCCTAATCCCTCTCCAACTAGCTAATAGATCGATCACCCTCCTCAACATTACCCATGCTAAATCCATTTTGCTGAAAAAATAATACAATATGGCCCTTGCAAGCTCACAATGTAGAAGTAAATGATTCACTGTTTCGCCGCTATTTCTGTACATATAGCACCTATCCATAAGGATAAGCCCACACTTTCTTAAATTATCAATGGTCAAAATCTTCCCTAAGAATGCGGTCCAAGCCAAAAAAGCAGCCTTAGGAGGTGCTTTACTCCTCCAAATGCTTTTCCAAGGAAAGTGATTATTAGTTTGAGTAGTGAGGACCTCGTAGAAAGTGCATACAGAAAATTTCCCTTTGCTGGAAGGCGACCAAACCAACTTTTCCACCCCTGTAGTAACTCCCATGCTGTATAACAGGTTAAAGAATTCAACAAGGATACCAACCTCCCAATCATGTGCCTCCCTAATGAAACTGACATTCCATTGTTGTGAGCCATTAATAATTTCCCTCAAATCTGCCACCAAAGCATCTTGTTCCGGTGCAATTCTGAAAAGAGAGGAAAAAGCATCCTTAAGAGCCATATCTCCAAGCCAAACATCATACTAGAAGCTGATGCTATTACCATCCCCCAAACATAGTCTAGTGTGGCTAAAGAAAGGCCTCCAACCTTTCCAGATATGCTTCCATAACCCCACTCCATATGTCCCCATAACTTCATTGGAGCACCAACCCTTCCTTATGCTCCTGTATTTTTTTTTTAATGTTGGGGTAAATCCTGGTCCCGTGCACCGCACCCTCGGAAGTTTCCTTACACGGAATTGGTTAAATCGCTGTCTTTTCACCAGGGGGTGTGGCCCCAAAGGATTGTTTGCACCCATGAGATGTTGAACCTTGGACCTTGAAGGGAGTGATACCCTAAGACCAAGGCCTTCACCACTTAGGCCAAGAGCAATAAATGTAGCATTTAAACTCTTCTCAAATTTCCCAAAAGTGAAAAATTCTTGAAAAACCTGCATGACATCCTCTTTCACCTCCTCCCAACAAGTCTGAAAAAATGCCATGGTAAAAACCATCCGAGCCTGGAGATTTGTCTCTATTCATTTTTCTAACTACTTGCTATACCTCCACCTCTTTAAAAGGTCCCTCAAGCCACATAACCAAAATTCCACCCAACGCCCCATTTGAAGCTAAGTATGAGCAACCTGCATATTGACAGCCACAAATACTTCAGATTGTGCTTCTTGCAATAGACTTCAATTTAGTCTCCATCAAATAAATGATGTCTACCTTCCAAAGTCTCAACAAATTTTTTATTCGGAGCACTTATCAATCTCATTGAACCTCCTAACTAAATAAGAATTTTGGGCTTCATTTATCAACATCTACGACCCTCACTTTGTATCTGCCATTGCTTGCATTCCCCTCCTTCCCTTCATAATTGATAGACCAAGTAGTCTTCTCAATTCTCTATTTCTTTTAGATACTTTATCATGATGATAGTGACCTGCCTCAGTTGCCGTGAGGAGAGGTTTAAATTGGTTTTCAAAACCCACACAAGAGATTCCTACACAACTTTGAGTCTTTTCCACTTTTTGAATGACCCAATTTGAGGATGAACTAGGTGGTACAATACAAATAGGGACAAGATCAGCCCCAGTTGTCTGAGCCAAACTGCCTTGCTCACACTGTTGTACCTTCTCACCCAAATTAGACCCAAAGAGAACCATAGTTCCTTCCACTTCTGCCTCCCCTACCGTGTGCACATTATCACCCATAGATGCCACACTCTCACCCACATCAGGAAGATTTTTCTCAATGGTTATAACTTTTTCCGGCGTCAGAATATTCCTCTGCATTGCATTGAGGTCGGGCTCTTGTCGAGATGTCTCCTGTCAAATTTCCTGTGTTAACCCCCCTCGCTCCTAACCTCCCAAACCCAAACACTGATGCATAAGCTCTGTTGCCGGCATCGGAGACGTCACACTTACCTCCACGGTGCTGGGAAGCAGCCCAGATAACGCCGGCACACTAGTTTGTATAATCCCACAAAGCATCGGCCCACTAGGAGATGTCTCCCTCGATTGCCCATCCTTCTCGTACAGTGTCAACGCTAGGTTTTTGGCACAGGGGTCACCGGAAACTACCCTAGACGACGCCGACGGAGGGGACGGTGATGCCCTTGGACATTGTGGCAGCATAGCCACGGCCCTAGAGGAGGACGTCGAACCCTTTTCAAACTGGGTACTCCTTTGGGCTTGGATGGGCGTAAGCCCATTTCCTTTCAGGCGCCATCCCATTTTGGGATGAGTTGGGCCTGTCTGGCCCAGGCCCAAGCACATCTTTGCTTTGCCTCTTTCATGGTATACTGCCTTGACCCAAACCTAGAGTTACCTTGGCCCAGGCTCAGGCCTTGACTAGGATGTAAATCCCAGTCCACCCTACCTAGAAAATCTTCAACAGACTTACAACGCAACTCCTCCTTCACGCCAGCAAGCTCCTCCTTCAGCCACAACAAGACTCTCTACCCCTCCCTTTCCATTGTGCAGATATTGGACAAATCACCACTATCTTTTTCAGGTATAGAGTTTCGACCAACCCTTTCTGTAACAGAACACTCCCCTGCTACCCAATGCTTTTTGTCCTTTTCTCCATTTTGTGATGCCAAAGAATGGCCTGTACCACCCTGCAACGCCACCCTACTTCCTTCTCTACCACCCTTTGCAGCCATAACATACGTCCTAGCATGCCTACCCAACTCTTTCCCTTTCCCATCACCCTGATCCACCACTGGAGCCTTGGAAAGGTGAGATAGAGCATGCTTCATCTCCATGGAAAGGCTTTTCCACCCCCTTCTTTCCGGCCCTTCCGGGAGCACAAGCAGACCTCGTCGCCCATTGTCACCATACTCAATGACTTTTAAATAATGTCTAGTTATTGGAATGCCGATGGGCAACCAACGACAAAGACCCAATACGATAAGTCTTGAAAAAATCGTTCCTTCCCTCTGAAAGAGAGCACTCTTCCACCGTCACAGTAGAAGTTGTATGATGTTCTGCAATCTGACTTCATGATGGAAGTTATTGTATGTGTTATTCAGTGATATATTATACATAAAATGTTTATTTATATTGGTAATTACCTATTGTAGAGACTTATTTTGGTTCTGGAGTGCCATTTGGTTTTTCAGTTAAATGACCATAATACTGATAAAAAAAATGTTAAATGTCCATTATGCAAATGTTGACCTTTATCTTGGACGTGGCTTTTGTATAATGATTTAAAATCACTACCATTGCCAGATTTGAGGAGTGAACTATGATCTTTAACTATAGACATCATATCTGAAACATTGGTGCCTTCACATAGATTAGTTGGCCTTTTTTTTACTTGCAAAAAAAAGATTAGTTGGCTTTTACGTGGTCAGGAGTTACTGAAAGGCGCAAGTTATGTTTTTATTTGCAGTTGTGGCAAAGACATGTAAACCTATAAAATCTTCTTTGGTGTGGACACTACGTGGCATGCAGTCCTCAAAAGATGAACGTGATTCTTTGCATCATCAGAAGGTCTTGCCTCACCTCTTTCCCTGGAAACGAGGAACATACTGGAGGAGTTTCATGAACGATCAAATTCCCATTTCCAATAATAGTTCCTTATCTATGATCAGGTACATCAGCATGTGGTACCTTTTTTTTTGTTTGAAAGAAATATTTATAGCTGGTTGCATTTCTTATCATGCCTGTTTCTGTTCGCCTAAGCAAATATATTCCTTCTTTCAGTAGGAAATTGCTGCTCTTGAGAAGAAGGGATACTGTTTATACAAGATCAATCAATGGATTTTCACTTCGTAAATTTAAGGTATTAAGTGTTGGTGGGTCTAGTCTTAAATGGTCAAAATCCATTGAGAAGAACTCAAAGAAAGCTAATGAGGTTAGTTCAGCTGCAACCCATGCAGACAATTATTGCACCCTTTATAGTTATCTTAAGTTGGTTAATGGTTGGTTCTCACACAAAAGAGCTTTCTTATTGCTTTTTAATAAGTACTCATCATCTTTTCTATAGGAAGCTACACTGGCAGTTGCTGCGGTTGAGAGGAAGAAAAGAGAACAGAATGGCGCTGCACGCAGTAGTTCTCGGACAAAGAATAGAAACCATTCTTCCCGTGAGTCTTTTCATATTATAGAGATAACCCACATTGGCCATTTATGAATTCTGGTGTGCAGATGCATTTTCACTTCTTGAAATCTGTGAGATTTTTGTCTCATGGATTTATTACAATGATATTTCTCTAACTGATCAAAAAATCTCTGAGATATCTGTACTATTGGATATGATCAATTTTGTTACAAATTGGACGTTCAGCAAAGTTTCTTCCTTTAACTGTAATAAATTGAGGTTTCATATATCCAATGATTTTGTAGGAGAACGGATATTCCGCATTGGTTCAGTTCGCTACAAGATGGATCCCACAAAGCAGACGCTTCAGAGGATATCAGGTGGCATATTCTTGGTTTCTTTGGTCATTGATGAACTTGGGCCTCAGTTTTCTACTTTGTCTGTGCTCGGGGTTTTTGTTTTTTGTTTTCTATGGCAAGTTGTCACGTTGTAGTCACTAGTTAGTCTCTTTTCACACACTCACTCACACACACACAAGTAGTCACTAAATTACTCTTACCAGTTTTTGCATGTGTGATGTAGATGATGAGTGTGCAGGTTCTACTGCTGCTCCATCAGAAAAAGATGCCAAGAAATCTTACATTCCAAGGAGATTAGTGATTGGCAATGATGAGTATGTTGTTATTTTTCCTCCTTTGTTAGATTTCTCCAGTTAATGGAAGTAAATGTGGGTGCGCTCATAATTGAAGTCACTTGGTGCAAAAAAAATGTGAATTTTAGTGTCTCACCATTTTGAATATATTAGTGAGTGGGATATATGTGTTCCAATGTTGGCAGGTATGTCCGGATTGGCAATGGTAACCAGCTTATTAGAGATCCAAAGAAACGAACTCGCAAATTGGCAAGTGAGAAAGTTAGATGGAGTTTGCATACTGCCAGACTTAGGTTAGCTAGAAAACGAACGTACTGTCAGTTCTTTACGAGATTTGGGAAATGCAATAAAGATGATGGGAAATGTCCCTATATCCACGATTCCTCCAAGATTGCTGTCTGCACAAAGTTTCTGAAGGGTTTATGTTCCAATCCCAACTGCAAATTGACTCATAAGGTCTAACTACATATTCAGTTAAAAACTTGATGTGGTCCAACTCGATAATTCTATACTTGTTTGTTGACGCTATATCTTGATGCAGGTCATTCCAGAAAGAATGCCTGATTGTTCTTACTTTTTACAAGGTGCTTTTTGCTAAATTTGCACTAGTTGAAGTATTTAAATGCATTCAGAATTCTGATAGATGTCCTCACAGGTTTATGCAACAACAAAATTTGTCCTTATAGACACGTGAATGTGAATCCAAAGGCTTCTACTTGTGAAGGATTTCTAAGGGGCTATTGCGCTGATGGTAATGAGGTATACTGAGCTTTTTTTCTCCTATCGATATCAATTATACAATATGTTTTTAGATAGGTAATCAACAAATTTTATTTATAGGAAAATTTGGCATAGCCCAAGTGCACAGGATGTATATATGAGAAGTACCTAACTAGGGTTTGCAACCAAAAATAGAAAATCATGGATAATAGCTATGTTTGGAACACAAGCTCACCTCAACCCATCTCAAACTAATCATTGATGGGACCAACTACCTTTTAACTTTCCATAAAAAAGTTAAATCCATCTCAACTTACTTCATATATTTAAACACGTATCTCAATCTATTTACATTCAACATATCTCAATGGTACCCACAAAATATTACTATTCACAGATCAACTCAGATTATCTGAAATCATCTCAGCATCCAAGTGCAGCAAGTCCATTAAAATCAATGACCCCTGCCCATAAGAACAAGGTTTTAAAGAAGAAAACCTTAAGCTCATCCATTGTCCTCTTGCGATCTTTGAAGCTCCTATCATTTCTTTCCTGCAAAATGCACCAATACATACATATAGGGGCCATCTTCCATATTGCTGCCACTTGTGGATTGCCTCGGAGTTCTCCCCAGCTTGCTAGAAAATCTACCAGCCTACGAGACGACCCATGATAATCCTATTCCCACAAAAAACTCTCTCACAAGGTCATGGCCATCTCACAATGTAGAAGCAAGAAATCTACAGATTCCCCATCCTTCTTACACATGCAACACCAGTCCAACACCATAACATGATGTTTCTTCAAATTGTCTGTAGTAATAATCTTTATACAATAGATATATTGAAGGGATTATGAATATCCATTTAGACATGCCATAGATTATGTTAACAACCTTCTTGGATCACATCTTCCTTCCAAGTATTAGGATATGAAGCTCTTCCATTTAATATTGGGTAGATCATACTCTGGTCCAACCTGACTCAAGCAATTGACCTCTTAGGAATGAGCATGTTTTCCGCCTTGGTCAAACATTTTTTTCCAATCCTCAGCAACTCCTCTTTGGTGTTTATTCTGGAAGGCTCTATAATTGTTGATACTCTCTGTGTCTTGTCTCGACAATTCTTTTAAATCCTGGATTTCTGTTTAATACTTGATTAACCCCCCCCCCCCCCCCCCCAAAAAAAAAAAACACTCATCCCACACATGCACACAACCCTTCACTAACTTAAGAATGAGTAAATAAAATATCTCTGCACTCACAGTGTCGGAAGAAGCACAGCTATGTCTGCCCCGTTTTTGAAGCAACAGGAACCTGTCCTCAAGGTTCCAAGTGCAAACTTCACCACCCAAAAAACCGAAGTAAGGGAAAGAAAAGGAAACGGGTGGGAGCACAGAAGAATGCTCGAGGGCGTTACTTTGGCTCTATGCATATCAATGTTTCTGAGCCCGGAACTACAGTTTTTGAAAAAAACTCCTCACAAAACAATGAAGACATTTTACTTGAAGGAAAATTTGCTGAATACATCGGCCTTGATGTCAGTGATGAAGAAGTTGGTGAAATTAATGATCCAGCAAGCGAGCAAACATTTTGTGACAGTGATTTGTCAGATGTACAATTTGATGATCTTGATCAGCTAATAAAACCAGTTCGTATAATGAATAACAAATTTGACGACTGAAGAAGTATCTCCAGAAGGTGACTGCTAAGTGAAAGCATGCAACAAACACCATGGCGGAATAGAGTGTGTTGTAAATACCTTAAAGCAATTTTTCTTTTTGTTTTTGTTTTTGTTTTTTTTGGAACTGACAGTTTCTTGTTTTCTGCCATTGCAGAACAATTTTGTATGCTGCTCAGGCATTTGCTCTGTTTGTACATTTACAAAAGCTACTGAAGCAATAGTGCATTTTAATATCACATGGAATTAAACATTAGAAATTCTGGTATCCCCTTTCATTGTTGGCTAATTTTTAATGCGAATGCTCCATTCATCCATAATTTGCAGATGATATTATTAGCAAGGCACTTATCAATTATCTCACCTTTAAAATCATTAAGACAGACACTTTATCAATGACCTCAATCTCTCTTCAGCAGATTCCATTTTCAAAGCACTTCTTGTTGGAATCAGTGAGGAACCAGCAGAATTATGTTTGATTGGGTGCAAGTCTAACTAAAATAGATAAATAGAAAACAAATTATATATTATCATTTATTCGGAAAAAAATTCTTAGGTTTTTTTTTTTTTTCTTAAGAGACGAATGTCACATGTCTAAGAGTAATTCCAGTCCAATTAGGTTAAAGAAAACACATTATATTTTCAATTCGGAAAGTATAATCAGTCATTTGGTATTAGGCAAGAATAAATTCCCATTAGAAAAGAGATAAGATTCATGCTGAGAATATGCTTACAAGTGGCTAAGAATATGCTTAATCCCTCCATTATTTGTTGCACAAACAAAGGGGAATAAAAAAAAAAAAAATGATTGGGGCCCTCCATTGCAAATTGCCTGGGCATGGTTAGAGTGACTTTAGCCACCCCAATAATAATAGTAATAAAAATAAAAAAGAACTGAGTGAGACTCGATGCGCCCCATGTATTCGAGATTCATTCTAAAACCTTATCTTTCAAGAGAAAATCACCCTTTGTTATATCCTCAAACTGCAACTACTGTTTTAAGTATTTCAAACTTAAATTATCAATATGTGATTTTCCGTCCATCTATCTAAATCACATGTTTTCGAGAGATGAGTATGGACCTTTATTATAGCATTTATTAAAATGAAAAATGACTAATTACAAAGTAATTCTGAAATATCAATAAGCTAATAGTCTCATACTACAAAGTATTATTAAAATTGTAGTAGTTTGTACAAATTTCAATATACATTATACAAATCTTGCGTAATATGTATGAAAAAAATTAATTTTATCGTTAGAAAAGTTAAAAAGGAAATTATATTTTTAGTGAGATTTAATATTTTAATAATAAGAAACGATTTATATAAATTTTAAATAAACAAATCTAGTATAAAATTTTGTAAAAAATATACTCACCTTAAAAAAATGTGAAAAAAATTAATTTTTATTAATAAAATCTATTTTTTTTTAATAAAAAATTTGCAGGAGAATTGTGAATGCAACTAGCATTACTGACTTGGTAATACGTGCACAGTCTATGCAAAAAACAAAAATATACGTACAGTTGTTGTCTCCTATCTCTCTGATCCATGTAACCGTGCAGTGCTGTAACTCTTAACTTGCTTCCGTCTCTCTCTCTCTCTCTCTCTCTCTGCACGTAAAACTCCTACTCCTACTATCATTCTTTATCACAGCGCAACAGCTCTGCGACTTCTCTCTTGCAACCATGTCTTCCACAACCCTCGAATCCACCGCTGACAGCCTCTCCAGGCTTGGCATCAGCGCGAGTTTCGCCTCCTCTGCTCCTAAATTGCACGAGAACCTCCACCTTCTCTCCCCGGATAAGGTTTGCGCCAATATGTATATGTTTATATATGTGTTATGGTTTTCGTATTTTGGGTGGTTTTCATTGGGAATGGTGGTGGTTGGGCAGATTGAGCTGGCGAAGATGCTGGTGGAGATGGGCCAGAGTCATTTGTTTGATCATTGGGCTGAGCCCGGTTTCGATGATGAGGAAAAGAAAGGTTTTTTCGATCAGGTTTGGTTTTTTTCATTGCTTATGATGTTAAAATTTTTTATTAGATACATATTTCGGTTCTTTCTTTGTGATTTGTCTCAAAATTGTGTTTTGTTGGTCTATTTCTGTTTGCTGGATCTGTATTTGAAATTGAGTCTCTGTGAAATGTTTTGGAATTAGTACTGAGTCTTTTCAAGTGTAATTGGAGAAGGTCCTTGTTCAAAGTTCTTGGTTCTGTTTCTTTATGTCATGATCGATTTATGTGAATTTTAATTGTATATTCCACGTATCTGAGTTAAAAAAAAGATTGAGGAATTCGATATGCAAATGATTCTGGAAAATCTGCATTGGGTTGATTCGAACAGTAGGATGAGTGACGGAAAATGTTGTGTTTGAGAATGAGTGAGAGTTAGAACTTGGAAGACATAGGGTAGAGTGGAAGGCTGAGAAGATGGATGTGGGAATTGATTTAAGCTTTTCTTAACAATGGCCTTGTGTGGGAATTGATGCACCCAAGGCCTGATGCATGAGTGAAGTGAGAACCTTCTTATAACTGCCAATTTGTTGGGTTTCTCCTCCAAAATTGCTTCTTATTCAATTCATTCTTGTTTCCTTTAAGCTTTGTTATTGGGCTTTAAACTTCTTAACAATGGCCTTGATCAGTTCTAAACTAACTATGCAGCTTTCCATTTCTTCTTCTCATTGAAAGTTTATTTCAGGTGGCTTGGCTTAATTCAAGCTATCCTGGGGGTTTGGAATTGTATATTAAAACCGCCAGAGAACTCTTAGCGGATTCAAAAGCAGGCAAGAACCCTTTTGATGGCTTCACACCTTCTGTAAGTGAATATATATATATATATTACACCTATGAACTTATGACCTACAATCATCTTACATTTCGTGAGCCATTCAATGTAAATAGGCACAAATTTTGTAAACTAGCAATTCTATAGCTTCAAATTCCACTTCAGTGCTGAGCACCTAATAGAAATATCAGTAGTTTGTTATATGTATATCATTACATGCTTGCACTCAAGCACTGGTTTTGCAGGATTATTTTTACTTTTCTAGATGTTTATAGTCATTGTCATCCTGTAGCTTGTGGTTTGAAATCCCTGCCTTCAGACCTGTGCTCATTTGGGAAGTACTGTGGATGCTGATGAGTGACAAGGCCTCTGTTTTATTTCTCTGATACAATCTCTAGATGCTCATCAAAACGAATGGGCCAATACCATGCATAACCATTCTTGACCTCTTCATCCCATACACACATATTTAAGATTTGCTGAGCCTGTTAATCTCTCTTTTCCAAGAGTAATCTTTGTGGATACATTGAAAAAATAATTTTTGCAGGTTCCGAAAGGTGAGATTTTGACTTTTGGTGATGATAACTTTATCAATTTTGAGGAGTCAGGGGTCAGGGAGGCCCGAAAAGCTGCATTTGTCCTTGTTGCTGGAGGACTTGGGGAACGTTTGGGATACAATGGAATAAAGGTAACTAATCATTGATTAAATACATTTGCATGTAGTTCTTTTGTTGATCATAATGTTCTTATGTTTCATCTATCATGACAACCCACATACTGACAACCCAGATATCTTAACCAGATTTGGCTTAACCATCAATTGTCTGTTTTAAATGTCTAATTTCCTTCTTTTTAACCTCTTTCCATTTTCAAAGGTCTTCAATTAGACGTCTCAAGTGATCATCTGTCGGTTTACATTTCATTAGGTCACATTATGTTGCTTGATTTTTTTTTTTCCCTTTTGTACCTAATTTCCAGCAATTTAAAACATATTATTAATGCATTTGTATCGTCTCGCATCCTCATTGGTAAGGACATGTTTATTGACACAGTACTTCCTTCAAGTCAGTTATGGTTGGCACATGGCTGTTGTGATTATTTGATAGAAATTTCATTGCACACGTGTCTTTGTTTGTGTAATTGATCTCATTTCTGGATTAATAGATGCATGTGACCTTAGCGGATTAGTGGGGTTGATGATTTTATTCTCCCATATTTTGATCAATACTGTTGTGAATATCTTCAGCCAAATTGTCTTTATGACTTGCAGGTGGCTCTTCCGGCAGAGACTACTACAGGGTCAGGTTTCTTACAGCAGTACATTGAGTCTATTCTTGCTCTTCAAGAAGCTGGTGGAAGACTCGCACAAGGTCTGTAACCAACCACTGCTATTTGTCATGCAATATCTAGAGATTGCATAAGATGCTGTCTTGGTAATCTAGTGTCAGTTTTTTCTGATTTTCTATAGACCATTCGTTGGATCTACAGGACATTTAGGTATTATGTGGAAAGAGGATCAATTATCTCTGAAGTGCTTATCTTGGTGTCCTGTAAAATCATATCTGACAAAACTTTATGGTGGTGCTAGGAATAAAACAGGACACAGGACCATCCCCTTGGATGGCTTCTGATATTCTGAGATAGTATCATTTTTCTCCTAGAGTTTTGCCTTCTTTCAGAAAATGCTGTTGAATGAAAGGAACTAATAGCTGCATGATGTAAGACCAAGTAAGTGGGAAGAAGCTTCAGATGGTAGAGGCAAATGAATGGTCAATTAGCAGTTGAAAATTTGAGATTTTTGCACCATGAAATAGTTCAGAACAATCCAGTTCTCTAATGAAATGTCCTCCCTTATGAATGTTTCCAAGATATTTAATATCCAAAGAAAGCTGCTTCTGGAAATTCTAAGACTGATGAGTCATTTCTGTTGGGAAAAGTGGCTAACCATATTTGGTGCAAATGTATGGAAAGATGGAATGAAAATATTTCCGGCTTAGTCTCCAATCTTTCTTCTGCTGCTTGGCTCATTTCTTTTACGTACTGGACATAAATCATGAACTTAACACATAATGAGACACTCATAGAATGATGCATCTGTAACTTAGGACACTACAAGAGTTGCTAATCACTTTGAACGGAAGCTAATTTCTTTAGATGATCCTCATTACACCAGTGGTGCTGCCAATAAGGCATATAAGTTACTTGAACCTGTCAAACATTACATACCTAAATTTCTACTATTTGCAAGGTAGGCAAATGCAAGCATGTTATCAGATAGTGCCAGTAAGATTAACCTAAAAAATTAGGGCAGGTTGCACGATTCTTTCTTTATTCTATCAATTCTAGTCATAGTTGTCTTCATCATCACTTTCTCTGAACTTGAATTAAATTACCTTTTCTCATCGGTGCATTCATCTATCTCCTATGCACTTGGCAAACCACCTTTGGTGACTCATTCTCATCTTTTCCTTAATTAAGTTCTATCTCCACCTCGGAACAGATATTTTTATCTCTTACTTTATCTTCCATGACATCCCCTCTGAGACCTATATTAAATGTCTCATGTCACTGGCTATTGGATTTCACTTAGTCAATGCAAACTAGTGAATGAGGGCGATTATTGTATTAAACTACTTTGTTTTTACCTATAAAAAAATTGTATTAAGCTACTTTCTTAGTTTCGCTTCTTGGTTAAAGTAATAATGTTTATGATATTTTTGTAGGTGATTGTCAAACACGGATTCCTTTGGTTATAATGACATCAGATGACACACATACACGCACTGTAGAGCTTTTAGAATCAAATTTGTATTTTGGAATGGAACCTACACAAGTAAAACTTCTAAAACAGGTATTTTAAAACAGATATTTGATTGGTTGGTGGCGTCTTACTGGACAAAGCTCATTATAGTAGTAGAATGGGTTCATTCGGTAATCAGTTTTCCATTCATTACAGGAAAAGGTTGCATGCTTGGATGATAATGATGCCAGGCTTGCAGTTGAACCACGTAACAAATACAGGATTCAGGTAGCGATGGCGTTAAATAGACTTGATAATTTAGTCATTGGCATCAAATAAAATTCTTAACCTTGGAACTTTATTGCATATTCGTTCCTTAAACCCTTTTCTGTTTGTGGTAGACAAAACCTCATGGCCATGGTGATGTGCATTCACTTCTGTTTTCTAGCGGCCTTCTGAAAGTTTGGTAATTCTTAAGATCTCATCTCAACTCTGGAATTTCTTTTTGTGCTTATGAGTTCATCATTATTTTAAACTTTGTAATTTTACTGTTTATCTTGATTGCTTGTTTGTGTACAAATATGAGATTTATGCGTGCGCCCTCACTTGCATCTCATTCTTTTCTGGCTGAGTCACATAAATAACCTCTGGACTTATAGCAGATAGAAAGCCACTGCATAATGTAAAACTATAGCTAATCTAATTTGCATCTCAAATTTCTGTTTATCGGCATCCTTTTTTGCTTCTATTTGAAGTAGAATTAGTAGGTTTGCAATCTTTTTATCAACAATGACTGTAGCTTTCTCCCTAGAATTTTGTTTCTGGAAGTTTGACAGCCTAAAGTTACCTTTGGAAATTCATGGTACTGGATACCATTGTTTTTTTATCAATAAACAAGAATTTTATTGATGGTAATAGTCATAACCCAAGTACACGGGACATATACAAGAGCAAGTGGTAGTGGATAAATTGTTATGTCCCATGATATGCATTTATTTCAAAACTGGATTGGAAAAAGGTACTTTCATGATTATAGTAGTTCATGATTATTTCAGGCACGATGCTGGTTTGAGATGGGTTCTGTTTTTCCAAGATACAAATGGACTTCTATTCAAGGTTTGTCGATTCAATGTTATGTTTTATTTTTGATCGATATATCTCTCTGGTAGGGTTTCCTATATAAAAAAATGTCTCTGCTAGGGTTGTGCTTGGTTGCAAAATAAACATTCTCAGCATTGATTATTGTTTGAATGTAGGCAATCCCAGCAGCTCTGGGTGTAAGTGCTGCCAGGCAATACCATGTTAACTCTCTTGCTGTTCCACGTAAAGCAAAAGAAGCTATTGGAGGAATTACAAAACTTACTCATGCCGATGGTATTTTGCTGTTTTATTGAATACATTCAGTTGTACGTGGTTCACAATTTTCATCTTGTATCATGGCTTTCTTTGCCTGGAAGTTATTCGCTATGTTAATTACTTTGCTTAACTTGTGTGAAAATGGTATATCACGTGCAAAATTTATTGTGGTGTCCATGTGGAGAATTTGTTTCTATTCTAGTCTTTAATCATTCCTCTACAAATTAAATTGCTTCAGGGAGGACAATGGTGATCAATGTGGAATACAATCAGCTTGATCCTCTACTAAGAGCAACAGGACATGATGACGGAGATGTTAACGATGCGACTGGCTATTCTCCTTTCCCAGGAAATATAAACCAAGTAAGCTTCTGGAGAAAACTCATCATCTTCTGATCAAATAGGGTGCCTATCCCCTATATTAATCCTCTCAAATTTCTGGTGTAGTTTATTGGAGTGTGCCATACCTAAGTTTACAGTGAGTGCTGCCAAGTATACTGAAAAAGCCACTGGATCTTTTCAGCTTCTGATGAAAAACTCAAAATTAATTTTCAAAATTTCCCCAACTCATCAGAAGGCAAGGGAAAGTGGGTGGATGTCCTGTAAAGTACCTTTATAGAAAGTTACAGCAGTTTTCATATTTATATATAGAAAATGATTAAAACACAACCTTTTTTAAAACTCTTTTTTTTTTTATAAGTAAGAAATAATTTTATTCATCGAATGAAATAGGCGCAGCCCATGCATACAGGAAGCATACAGAAGAAAACACCTAATTACATTCTATAAAGAAGGAAACAAAAACAGAAAATCATGAGCTGAATCTCCATTAAGCACTATGGCTGAAAACCATTGAAATAAAGAAAACACAAAGAATTTCCAGATTTCCTCCATAGTACTCTCCTTATTATTAAAACATCTTCCTTTACCACCAAATACACCACGAGACACAAAGGAACGATCTTCCACACAGCAGCCACTTGAGGAGAACTTTGCAATCCAAGCCAACACACAAGTAAATCCACTACTTTCATAGGCATCACCCAAGCCATCCCAACTCTATTGAAAACACCATCCCACAGTGCCTTGGCCACCTTGTAGTGCAGAAGTAAATAATCCACAGATTCCCCATGTTTTTTACACATGAAACACCACTCCATAATAACAAGACCGCGCTTTCTCAAGTTATTGATCGTTAGAACATTCCCGAGTGATGCTGTCCATATGAAAAAAGAAACTTTGGAAGGCACATGTGACCTCCAAATACTCTTCCAAGGAAAAGGAAAACAATGCCGGACAGTCAACGCCTTATAGTAAGACCGTACCGAAATTTTTTTACTGCCCGTATGCTTCCATATCATTCTATCCCTCTCATTACCACCAATCCCCAGTGAGTGTTAGAAGCTGAAAAATTCAGAGACCTCATCAATTTCCCAGTCCTGTAGAGCTGTAGTTAAACAAACATCCCACTGCAATATTCCATTGAAACGGTTTAGCAAATCAGCAACAATAGCATTCGGATTGCCTGCCAAATGAAAAATAACTGGAAACGTACTAGAAAGAGCCCGATCACCGCACCAAACATCAAGCCAAAAATGGATCCTTAACCCTCACCAACAACAAATTCATATGATTAGGAAAAATGTCCCAACCCTTCCTAATAAATTTCCAAAAATTCACACCATAAGCCCCCCTTGCCTCGTTAGAACACCAACCCCCTAATCACTCCCATATTTCCGATCTTTAGCCTCCCTCCACGATACATTTCTGATCTTTAACCTCCCTCGTAGTGCAATGGCTTGGGAGAGTATTGGAGGACTGTCTGAAAGGAGAAAAAAAGGATTTTTACATGACGATTAGGGAAGGATATCGTAGTTTTATAGCACAGCGGTGCTCGAATAGCCATGGTTGATATATGGCAGTAGTAGAATATAGTGAGGAGGAAGGCGAAGCTTTATCTTTATACCTGAAGAGGAGGGGGGGGAGGGGATGGAGGAGATTGAGGGAGGCATTGTGGGAGTGTATATGGGAAAGGAGAAACATGGATGGGTCTCGCGAAGGAGCACAGATGAGGCCAATGTGTAAGAGCTTCAATCGAATACACGGTCCTATAAGGAGGTGCTTATGCCAGCGGTGACTCACCGTGAATTGTGAGTAGGGGACGATGGTTGTAGGTCTGAAAATGGGTACATTGGTGGAAATATGCATCGAGCCCCTTGTTTGGCTTTATGGAAGAGGGGCATTGGCAGGGAAGATGTCGGCTTGGAGGAGATGGACGTACGCAGTACGATGGTGGAGATGCAAGCACAATTGAGGAAGCTGCAGGATGAGGTGGAAAAAGTGTTGAGATGTGTTGGGGCAAATAAGGAAAGAGACAGGGAACAGGCAAGTATAGGGGCTAGGGTGGGCTTAGGTGATCGAAGGCCCAACAAGGCCACAAATAAACAGCAGGTTATGGGGGCGGGCTCAAGTGCTAGGCCTAGTAAGGGGCTGGGCTAGTGTGGAGAAATAATGAAAGGAGAAGCCAAGTGGGCTGACGGGTTGGGCCACAGCCCATGGGGCAGTTTGACGGAAGAACCCAACATGTGGAGAGAACGCACAGGGCTCCATCCATTGGCGGAAGTCGTACTCTCTCATCGGAAATCTTGACGCGAAGTACGTGGACGGCGGAGGATCCGTCGACGGGGACACAGAAGACGCTGGAGACTGCGGTGGAGCAGTCAGTAGGTGGGCAGTACAGACCGTGTGTCCAGAAAACGACGGTAGAGCTTCCAGTGGGCATTCCTACACCACCGTGTGTCGTTTCACCATTGAGCAATGGCCAGAAAGTGCCGATGGGATGTGGGGGAGAAGGGTATACTCCAGTGAAACCCCAATTATAGATCCTCGATGATTCTAAGATGGACGAAAGGGAAGGGGCGTGTTCATATGACCTTCCACATTCTGGCAATGAAAACTACCTTTTTCTGGAGAAGAGAATTCTCAGAGACTCGTCCTGGTGCTAAGTGGGCCTGTTGGGGAGGGTGAAATTTTTTTGCAGAAGAGACTCGGGGTTTGCCGATGGAATTTAGAATGGGTGAGCCTATCCCTTTGAATTATATGTTACCAGTTCAATCTAGTGTTTTGGACTGGGTATTTTACAAGGTGAAGGAAATACAACAATGTGTGGGGATGGAGTGTGAAGACTTTCGAGGAACTGTTCATGGCTTTGCTTACCGCCATTGAAGTGGGGCATCAACAACACAGGAAAGTTGGATAAAAAAAAAGCGAGAGCTTAAAAGGTTAACATGGTCGATGAATCATGAGGGTAGTTCTAGCAGGGACAGGTCAAAAGAGAAGGGGCTGGCCTTCCTCCAATAAAACCTAAAATTGTGCTGTGGAATGTCCATGGGCTCAATGAGGCCAATAAGCATCTCCAAATATGAAACTTGCTTCGTGAGTGGAAGGCAGACATTGTTTGTTTACAGGAGACAAAGCTGAAATTAATTATTAGAAGAATTGTGCAAAGTTTATGGAGTTGTGTACACCTGGATTGTGTGTATTTGGCTTTAAATGGGGCATCAAGAGGTGTTTTGGTGATGTGGGATAGACGGGTGGTGGAGAAAAGGGAGGAATTATAGGGGTGTTCACGGTAGCATGCTCCTTTAAGAGTGTGACAGATAACTTTATGTGGGCTTTTGCAGGTGTATATGGACCAAACTTAGACAACAACAGAAGACAGTGGTGGAAGAATTAGCTGGAGTACATAGCTGGTGAGACCTTCCATGGTGCATTGGTGGAGATTTTAAGATCATAAGATTTCCAAGTGAATGTTCTGGAAATAGAAGAGTGCGGCCAACAATGACAGAATTCTCAGAGTGCATCTTTGATTTGAACTTAGTGGATTTGCCACTAGCGGGGGTTCTTTAACGTGGTCTCGACTGGATAGATTCTTAATATCACCAGAATGAGAAAGTCATTTTCCAGATGTATGACAAAAGAAAATGCCTCATCTTTGTTCGGATCATTGGCCTATCATGCTGGATTGTGGTGGTCTCATCTGAAGGTGTTGGTATTTCAAATTTGAAAATATGTGGCTGAAATCTGAAGGCTTTGTGGACACGGTTAGATAGTGGTGGTCCTCATATCAAATATAGGGTACCCCTAGCTTCACCTTTGCGGGTAAACTGAAAGCTCTAAAAAAAGATTTAAAACTTTGGAACATGCAGTCATTTGGTGGTATAAGGGAACACAAGAAAAGCAAGGTGATGGAGATCCAGGAGTTAGAGAGGATACAAGAGGATTGGACTCTTACACAGTAAGAATTAACTCGAAAGACAGTGTTGGTCGCAGATCTTGAGAGGGTTATTTTATTAGAAGAGACTCATTGGCGTAAAAAATCAAGAGCATTGTGGTTAAAGGAAGGAGATCGAAACACGAAGTTCTTCCACATAATAGCTAACTCTCACAGGAGAACCAACAACATTGAGATGCTGAAAATTGATGGTGTTGATTGTGGGGAAAAGTAGGTGATTCACAATCATGTAGTTGACTTCTTTGAGCAGTTACTTACCGAGCAGGTGGGATGGTGGCCTATGCTTGATGGGCTTGGTTTTGACTCCATTGGGCCGCATGATGTTTGTCGGTTGGAGAGGCCTTTTGAGGAAGCGGGGGTTTACGAAGTAGTGAGGAAAATGGTTAAAGACAAGGCATCGGGTCCTGACGGTTTTTCTATGGGCTTCTTGCAAACATGCTGGGACGTGTTAAAGGATAACTTTATGAGGGTGTTTCAGGAGCTTTTCTCGGCTGGAAAATTTGAGAAAAGCCTTAACCCCACTTTTCTCGTATCGATACCAAAGAAGGTTGGGGCTGCGGAGATTAGGGAGTTTCGGCCCATTAGCTTAGTAAATGGGGTATATAACAAAATTTCCAAGGTGCTTGTGAATCGTCTAGGTGAGGTATTGGGAAAGATAATTACAAAACCCCCAAAATGCTTTTGTAAAGGGTAGATAGATTTTAGATGTGGTTTTTATCGCCAATGAATGCCTTGACAGTAGACTGAAAGCTGGTACTACAGGGATCATCTGCAAGCTAGACATGGAGAAGGCGTACGATCATGTTAACTAGGATTTTCTTCTTTACCTTTTGGGAGGTGTAGTTTTGGGGAGAGGTGGCAGTCGTGGATCCGTTGGTGCATATCAATGGTGAAAATGTCAGTTTTGATAAATGAAAGCCCAACTGGCTTTTGTAATAGCACACGAGGATTAAGACAAGGGGACTTGTTGTCTCCATTACTTTTTGTTATTGTGATGGAGGTGCTAAGTAGAATGACCTTGGCACTGGTTAACAATGGTCTCATGACTAGCTTCTCGATTGGAACCCCGGATAGGGGAATTATTAGGCTGCGTTTGGATGTTGAGTTGAGTCGAGTTCTCTATGAATAGTAGTGAGTTGAAATGGTAGAGTGAGTTTTGTGGGGCCTTCCTAAGATGTGTTTGGATGTTAAGATGAGTTTAGATGGAAAGTTGAAAAAGGTTGTGGGTTTTTCCGTGTACAGAGGTTTTGAGTTGAGATAAGTTTAGTGATTTGAGAGTTGGGTGTTTGGATGTTAGAAGAGGTCTAAATCTGAACCGAACTCAACTGAGCCGAGTTTGGTCAAGGAACCAAACGCAACCTTAATATTTCTCATTTGTTATTTGTAGATGACACACTTATCTTTTGTGAGGCAGAGCATAACCAGGTTTGAGCACTGAAGGCCCTTTCTCTTTTGTTTAGGAGCAACGTCCGGGTTGAAAGTGAACTTCGACAAATCAAAGATGGTGCCAATTGGTGGTGTTCATCATATAAGACAGTTGGCTAGCACTCTAGGGTGTAAGATTGCCTCTCTTCCTATGACTTACCTTGGACTCCCGTTAGGGGCTGCCTCGAGAGCGTCTTCTTGTGGGACACATTGATTGAGAAGTAGAGCGGAGATTGGCATGATGCAAGAGAATGTACCTGTCGAAAGGTGGTAGGATTACCTTGATCAAGAGTACATTANAAAGTAAAAGGGGCTTATGGAGTGGGGTTGTGGAAACACATAAGAAGAGAATGGGGGTTCTTTACTCGACACACAAGATTTCTTTTGGGTGAGGGCTCCAAGATTAAATTCTGGAATGATATTTGGTGTGGTAACAGTGCTCTAAAGGATTTATTTCCTTCACTTTTCAGGGTTGCGAGTGCCAAAGATGTTTCAGTGACTGGAGTCATGGTGATATCGAGGGAGCAAATCTAGTGGAATATCAATTTTAGTCGGGCGGCACAAGATTGAGAAATGAGTAGCTTTGAAGACTTTTTCAGCCTTTTGTACTCCATAAAACCGAGCAACCGGCAAGAAGATATGTTGTGGTGGATACCTGCAGGTAAAGGTTCATTCTTGGTTCGCTCTTTTTATAAGTCTCTCACACAAGAGCCCAATATTCAGTTTCCATGGAGGGCTTTGGAGACAAAAGGCTCCTCCCAAAGCATCATTCTTTGTGTGGACAGCTTCTTTGGATAAGATCCTCACAACCGACAATTTGGGAAATGTTGGGTGATCATTGCAGATTGGTGTTGCATGTGTAGAAACGGGGGCGAGTCTATGGACCATCTCCCACTACACTGTGAGACAGCTAGAGTGTTATGGAATGAGGCGTTCGGTAGACTAGACTTGACTTGGGTTATGCCTGAGACAGTGGTGGCAGTTCTGGCCAGCTGGACAAATCTAAGAGGCATTCAACATATTAAAGCTGTGTGGAAGATGATCCCTATATGCATCATGTGGTGTTTGTGGCAGAAGCGCAATGATCGGATGTTTGAAGACAAGGAGAGATCGCTAGAGGAACTAAAAGCTTTATTTTTTAGAACACTATCTACTTGGGCCATTGCTGTTAATTTTAATGGCCTGGAACTACATGATTTTCTCTTCTCTATTGAGCCTACATAGTTAGGGCATACTTTTGTATTGTACCTGGTTATGCCTATTCATTGATTAATAAAATTTGTTTACTTATCAAAAAAAAAAAAACTGATTCCCCTTCCAATTGATACCTCCACAACCATTTCCCCAACAAAACGTTGTTGAAACTTGTTAAATTTTGAACCCCCAAATACCCGTTTGAAATAGGAATACAAACTCTGTTCTAACTAACAAGGTGAATTTTAGTCTCCTCACCTATTCTACCCCACAAAAAAGTACGAAATAATCTTTCAATTCGATTTGCCGCCCCTGTAGGCAATGGAAATAAGGATAGATAATAAGTTGGGAGATTGGAAAGTGTACTTTTAATAAGAGTAATTCTACCCCCTTTAGAAAGATATAACCGCTTCCAACCCGCTATCCTTTTCTCAATCTTCTCAACTACCACATCCCATATGGACTTGGCCTTAAACGACACCCCCAATGGAAGGCCAAGATATCTCATTGGTAAAAAAACAACTTTTCAACCCAATAAGTCTGCCAAAAAGTTAATATTCCGCACCTCCCCCACCTAGGGGTGTAAGCCAGCCGGCCGGTCTAGACCAAAAAAATCGACCGGACCGACTATTTCGGTCCTGACCAGACTGGACAAAAGCTTTTACCGGTCGGTCTCGGTCCAAGTATTTCTCAACTTTCGGTCTTTAGTCAGGTCTCGGGGTGGGGTTTCCTCGGACCAGACCGGATAGGACCAAACCAACCGAATTGGAAAAATATATATTTTTAATTTTTAAATATATATTTTATATATTATTTTATATAATAATTGTATAATTAATTATGTAATTTTCATCTAATTTAGTATCATTGAACATATAATTTCTTTTTTTAATTAGTTAGTTGTATTATCCACATTAATAATTCACTTAATTTTAATTTAATAATTTAAATAATTTTTTTTATTAATTTATTTGAAAAAAAAAAGATGAAAAAATAAATAAAAAATAATTAAGCCGGACCGAACAGACCGACTGGACTGATAACTACTGGTCCAAGAAAAATGATGGACTGAAAATTTCGGTTTATCTCCCGGACCGACCGTTTTACACCCCTACCCCCACCAGAATGAACTCTAACTTACCCAAATTCACCTTAAGGCCTGATACAGCTTCAAAGCATAATAATACAACTCTTTTTTAAATAAATGATATTTTTGTAAAATAAGTTGTAAAGTAGCTATTGGAATATTGTTTTACAAAAATGCCCTCCATTTAAAACAAAGGAAAGGATTGTCTGTATCACTACTATTCATAAATTTGGTTACCAGAGCATAAAAATATAGAACTAGTGCAGAATCTGTAGAGTGAAACGGTGTTTTTTTACTCTCTCTCTCTCTCTCTCTCTCTTTCTCTCTCACAGTTGTGTGTGTGCGTGCATGCATGCTTGATTAATGGTATTAGTACTTATTAGGCTTCTTCACATACTAGCTTCAGCTTCTGGGTGACATCATTTACCATGGTATCGAAGCTTGGTTTATTTTTTTTGTTCTTGTATATTGCATGTCTTCAAGCAGTGTCTTTGTTTTAATTGGGTCATCAAGAGTATTTTTTCTATTTTTTCAATCATTCTTCTTATACTAGATCCAATCTCCCGATGCCTACATAAAGGGAAAAAATCAACTTCTTTTCATTTATTCTGCAGCTCCCTATTCAGTGCTTTGCATGTGCAAATTATTGGCTTCCTCCTGGACATAGGAGCCTTAGGAGGTGATCATAAGGAATCCATACCAGTTGGATGTATACTTTGTTATGATTAGAAGTATCTATTAGACCTCTTGACCTACTAACTTAAGTTTTTTGGTCGTACATTTTAATGAAATCATAGGAACAATTAAGAAAAGGAGGTTTGAGAATTTTTGTTATGTTGGTTTTTGACGAACAACCAGTCCCACCAACATCTGTTTTTTCTTTTAGGTAAAAGTTACCGGGTGCTTCAATATACATTTCAGCTATCATCGCTATCAATTATAAGACTTTGTATCTTGGCTTTAGCATTTGATTGAGATTTTTCTATGTTTCACTTGCACATTCTCTTTAATGGAACTGTTACATGCCTAAGCTTTAGCAGTCCTACCAACATCTGTTTTTTCTTTCAGATAAAAGTTACCGGTTGCTTCATTATACATTTCAGCTATCATTGATATCATCTATATCAATTATAAGACTTTGTATCTTGGCTTTAGCATTTGATTGAGATTTTCATATGATTCACTTGCACATTCTCTTATGGAGCTGTTACATGCCTAGGCTTGAC